>CM034148.1:611103268-611703268 GCA_019776745.2 Taxus chinensis | reverse complement strand
TAATTTAGGAAGGTGTGGAAGTGGATGCTAAATATATATATAGAGATGCTTAGGTAGAAGAAAATAACAACAAGAGAGATGACAAGATAAGATGTCAAGAGAGGCATCAAGAGAGATATCAAGAGAGAGATCAAGCGAGGTAGAGAAGAAGAAGAGAGGTGAAGATTTATAGAAATAGTAGTAGATTCTATGAGTTAAGGTTCTCATTAGGAGGATAGTAGGAGAGATGGCATATGTAGAGGGATGGGTCTATGAACATTTTGTAATCTGGAAAGCATAATTTAGGATTTTGATGTATAAGTCTTATCTCCATTAAGACAATTGGTTTGTAATGACCTTGAGGAATGTAATATGGTTACTAAACAGAGAGTACTATGAATAAATGGATTTCTTATAAAATATATACATTTTTCATGGGTATAAAACCTAGTTCCCTTTCTTTGTATTATCAAATTTGTTATTTGTTTGATATTCTCCTTGTTATCTAAATGAATGCATGGTTTTTTCCCTTCTTACATCTAATCTTCTATCAGTAGGGGATGTATTCTCACAAAAATCACATAAAGGAGGGGCTCGACACCCACGTGTGCCTCAAGTGAACACCCATCACCCGTTGGGTGATAGGCCGACGCATATGGGATTATAATGTTGACCTAAGGGCATAAAAATGACTACAACCATCTCAATAAAGCCAATCAGCTACTTGGATTCCTTAATGGTGTTCTTAAGCTTTCAACTTGTGCTTCCATTATAATTAAGAGCATTGATAATGCAAAAGAAGTCCCATCAATTATTAGGATTTGTATGTTCATGGTTCCACTTAGCTTTAATCCCCAAAGCATAGCTATAAATTTCACATTGATGCAACCTAAAATTTACTAGTAAAATCCCAGGCACGCTGGCACATCACTCAACCTAGACTGAGCACTCACCCAAAGCAGTGCAAAGGTACCAAGCCCCTCTTTAGGGTTGTTGTTGTAGGATGTGAGCATGATGAAGAATTAATGCATTCAAATCTGATAATTAATATAACATTCTAAAGAGCATGTTCAAATCTAGATCTCACGAGTAACAGATTTAAATGATAGCCATAATGAAATCAAGCATGCAAGAACCAATTATACTCAGGATTAACACTCTGATTTAGTCAATACACACCATAATATTAAACATGATAAATACATAGAATCTTATTACAATAGATAATACCATAGCTTATGCATGCGTATCACGATTTGGCAACACAACTTCACAGTAACTCAGTTCTCACACACACCCCTCTATCCTATGACAGATTAGTACATATTTATAAGGGTGGGGACTTTCCCTTCACTACTTGCATAATTCCAAAAATAGGTCACATGCTGAAAATAGCCATGTGTCTTTAGAATCACAGCCACACATGAAAGTGTGTTAACAATAGACCTCTTCTAGTTAACTAGCAGTAACAAATCTATTCTTAGCTCACACCCATGCAAAGTGCTTCAGTAGCTGCTCTTCCAAAAATAGATCGATGCATGTTTTGCACAAGTATTTACCCGGATTTGTGTGCTCGACACGTTATCTCCAAAAATATCTTACACATGTGAAAGTGGCTAAGTCCCAAATTCTGCCCTTATATTCCACTGCGCATGTTATCCCCTATCCTTACATGCCTTTGACTGCACCTTGTTCTCTCGTGTGAACCTATATGTGTGCCTTCTGCTAAGTATTTCACTTTCATCTGCTCAACATCTACCACACACTAATTCTGCAATTCTACCCTAACATTGGGTACTTCTCGAAGAATAAAGAATAAAGTAATGGATAGGAATGTAAAATCATTGCTATACAAAGAATTAGTATTTACTCTGGCATCACCTACTGCTTCAACTGGTACAATGAGTTCTAGACATTCTTCCTTTTTTTATGCCTCTAAAGTTTTTCACTCGCACAATGTGGCCTCTTCCTTTTCTGGAAGAGGTCACCGCAATAGATATCCAATTCACCCTGGGTGAGTTCTACCTTGTGGGTTAATAATGCTAACATAATGTTATCCATTGCAGACATTCTCCCTTCTAGCAAATGGATGTTCTACTTTATTAGTTTTACGAGTTCATCCAACCTGTTCTTATGAAGCACTTGGGTCACTACAAGGGCATTCAACTATTCCTATACCAATTAGGAGATGTGATCCACTTTGCCCCAAACTTTCATCCTTCATAGACTTTAGGACTTATATTGTCTTATACCATTGTCCTTATTCTGATAACTGCCTTTGGAATGTAGAGATATATCAATGTTTGAATAAAATTTCTTTAGCTCCTCCAGTAGAGTTAGAAGCAACTCACTCGTATGATTAAATATTTCTAATCACTACATCCTTTTCCCTCTCTACCTCCTAATCAGGGTACTATGGTGTTGGCATCCTAACTGGTCCCTAATCAAGCACCAAATTTAATGTGCACAGATAGTGCATAGCTGAATGGAACTTTCTTACATTGGGCTCTAAGTGTATTATTTCCTAGACAATATGATCCCCGATAATCAAAGGATCCATCGTGATAAGAATCCTATTCAAGAAGTTCTCTAGGAATGGGGAGTCATTTCAAGCACGTGATATCACATTTCCTTGGCCTTGATCTCTTCTCTCAGCACCTTGATAGTGGCATATTTTATCTATGTTATTCCGTGCCACCTCTATAGATACCTTCACCAAGGCATTTCTTACCTGCTCATCAGACAATAACAGTGGGTTTCACAGTTATACATGTCTGGCATGAGGTAACTTCTTAAATCTCCTTGACAGATAGGATTCTTCACATACATCGAATTATGGCTCATCCATGTGTGTGTGCATATACCAAGATAGTTTCTTTCGTGTGCACATGGTGGCCATGTCCTCATCCATCAGCTCCCATCCATATAACTCCTTAGGATTCACAGTGCTTTGAAAACAGGCATGTGGAAAATTTTACTTGTGTCCTTAGCATAGCCCAAAGATGGTACATTAAACTCTCTACTTGTCATTTTACTTCTTGGCACCTTTAGGAACTGGCGTGCGCTAAGTATTTGGAGCTGGATATTCTAGTTTCCTAAGAAGTATATTTCTCTATCTCTCCTTATTTTACCCCTTCTCCTTCACTCTTCACATCTTCTATCTTTCATTTCTTCATCTTTTGGCTCTCCCACATCCTCTGGTGATGTACAGGAGATCCAAGAACGCTCTCTTCAGACTCTTCCACCTCCTCGTCTAGCTTCGATTTTCTCCTTCTCTTCTCAGTTGTATCCTTCTTTGGAGAGATCCGTGGTGATCTCACACACTGACTGGGGAGTAGCACCTTGAGTCCTTGTTTTCCTGAACACCCTCTTAAAGCGGTGTTCCTCAGGGTCTGACTCCAACCTCCAATTATTCTTCCCCTTCTTCATGTGTCTGGGGTGGAGTACTTTTGCACACTTAGATTCTACCTTGTTCGTAAGGGTTACCTTCATCCTCTATGCACCAAGCCACCACTATCTTTGTACTCTTCCTCCTCATCATCTACTTCCACAGTTTTAGTGGGCTTTGGAGCTGGTACATTCTTTACTATATGCTTTCCCTTAGGCAGAACGTGGGAGCTCTGAAATCATTCTCTACATATTTGTTTCCCTCCAACTTAAGCTTGAACTTGAAGGTAGATAAGCCCGGCCCCATTATCTCTAATTTCCAAACTCACGAGGCTTCATGTTTATCATATTTGATATTAGCCTCTCTATGTAGGCAGTATGCCCTGGATACACATAGGTCTTACATAGCGTATGGTAGTCACAGTCTACTTTGTCTGTAATAAAGTTTAAGCAGTCACACATTGTTAAACTGATGGACTTCTGCCTATAAATAGCATGCTTGTGAAGGCAGTATGGTAGTTTACACCAGAGGCTCCAAGTAGCATCCTTCATCGGATAAATGTGTGATGTAAAAGTGTTGATATACTATGCAAACTGAACTACCTTGCCCACCATCGAAGGTAAATCCTTGGGGATGCACCACTCCTCTTCAAATGCCACATGGAGCCTGTCATACCACATCTCCACCCTTTGCTTGAATGGCCCACTAATTGACCCTTCACATAAGTACTTCTCTAATATTTCCACTAGGGACTTACTCTGCATGGGGTACTCCCAGATCTTGTTCTTCAGCCCATCAGGACACTCCGATCTCCAAAAATACTAAGGAAAATAGGACATCATTGAAACTGATTATCTCACTTGTTAGCATACTTCCTCTAATGTTAGTGTCCTCACTGTATCTTGCTATATGTTGTATATTGTTCCTTGTGACATTCTCCTTGCAATGTGTAAGCACATTGTGTTCACCTAGGAAAATCTCTCTTGATCATTCAATTTAGTGACCCGATGTGCAGCTGCATGTAGCACTAGGATACTTCTTCAGTTTATCGATATTTATTCCGCATGTGGACCCTTGGTGTATCCTAACTCCTGCTGCATCTCCAAGATGGATTACTTTATCTATGTCAAGTCACTTTTTAGTTCCACTCATGTGACCCTTCAATCTTGTTATAGTGGAAATCAGAGCAGTGGTAATCCTTACCCTGCATCCGGTGACAAAGTAGAAGAAATCTGGCATGTACCTTGCTCATCAGCCACTGGTACAAAGGTTCATACTTTCCAAAGTATGGGAGTCTCATACAACTGGTAAACTCCAATATGCTTTAGCAGCTTCTCTCTTACATCATCATACACTGACATATCCTTAGATGTGTGCACTTGTTTGTCTTTGTATTCAATAATGTGTTTAATTCCTTTTTGTTCTCTAATGTGCGGTGGTTGTAGTCACTGATACTTACTTTTTTTGACGTGAGAATCCCATTATTGTCCCATTATCACACCTTCTGAGGTACTACATTTCTAAAAAATTTCTCTCAGGAGTAATTTCGACCTTTGCCTCCACCTTCTTCTTCCCGTTTATCTCATACGGTTGGTGCTTTCATTGGTGCCATCTATAAATTACAACTCTCTATCCTCAAACACTCACCTTTTAGCTTTTCTAACATCCAAACTCAAACCCTAGCTCAAATCTGTGTGCCCTAGTCAAAATCATGTGCCCTAGATCTCTTTCAAACACTCTACTTCGCTAAAACCCTTCACCAATGGGGATGTAAGCTTCTTTTGCGCACAAATCTTCTCCTCATATATGGTTTCACACTCTTCGCACCTCAATACTCTTCTGCTCAGCTCGGTTGCACTTAGATCTTTCAATTTTTTTTGTGATTTACAATCGCTAAGAGTGAACTTGTATCCCTTCCTTATATAATATTTTCAAAAATTTGGTGCATTTATTACTCCTTCACCTACCAACATTCCTCATTAAGTTGACCCTTTTCACATTTTTCCACGTAGTACATATTCACATGCCTTAGCTCATAACCTTTTAGGGTGCCTTCCTACCTTCTGGATACAAGATTCTCTTAAGCATGCTTCCATGCACTTGAGTACCTCATCACTGCACCTTCTCCTGGTAGTCTCCACGGCCACCGCTTACCTCACATTATATTTTTCCTTCATTTATCTCCATCCATGGTATTTATTTGGAAGCAATCTTATTTTCACAAACTCTTCAAGCTTTTAAGAACACCTACAATAGTTTGTTCCTTTATGTGTACCCATTTCTCAATAGCCAACCAACACAAATGGTATGTGTAGTCCTTTGTGCATAAAAATACTACAAATGGTAATTAACTTCTGGTGCGCAAAATGTGCTTATTTCACAAAACAAAAACTAAATTTGACAAAGCATAGTGACAAAGAAGGAAATACATTAAGGGAATACATAATTGAAAACCTAATGTAAATGGCAATACTACCTTATTACAAACAGAAAGAAGACTTATTTATAGTAGGGCTTCAGCCTACTCCCGTTGAAGTAACCAGGTAACTGTATTCCATCAAGCATTTCTAACTAAAAATCTCATGTTTCAAGTATGTGAGTCATAACATATGGTCTTAACCAATGTACTTTGAGTTTTATTAGATGGTGCATAGAAAATTAGAATCATAGAGAAGCACCATCTATGTCCTGATCTCGAGCTTCTTGTTCATAATGTGCCTATCATGTCATGCTTTCTACCTGGCATTTTTCTTGCTTCTAACTCCAAATTACTATTGTTCATTGCTCATCCAACTTAATTAACTTTTCAATCCATTCTTCTAATGCTTTCTCATCAGCTGATACCTCTAGCACATGTGTGCAATACACAAAGAAGGTAACATGAATTCCATAGGAAGAACTACTTCTATGCCAAACAAACCAATTGAAAAGGTGTGGCCTTGTTTAGCCGCTTATATGTTGTTCTATATGCCCAAAGTAGTTGTGGAAACTTTATCATCCCAATATTTTCTTCCAACATCACAATTTTTTTGTCAATGTATGGCTCAAAATTCTTGTTGAAGGCCTCAACAGTCCCATTTTCCTGAGGATGATATGGTGTAGTCTTATGGTGTGCAATCATGAATTCATCCAATAAAATTCTAATTGTCTCATTCAGAAAATGTGTGCCCCTATCACTGGTCAAACTCAAAGGGCATCCATACCTTGTAATAAAATTTTTCCCATAGAAACCTAGCTGTTGTAGCCACTGTACAATCCTCTGTAGGTACACTACTTCTACCCACCTTGCCAGATAGTCTGTGAAAGTAATGATATAGCATGATGCATTCCTGCGTGCACAACTAGTGAAATAGGACCCACAAAATCTATAGCCCATTTCTCAAATGGTTCTGCACTAGTAATAGGTCTTAGAGGCATTTCATCTCTGTTGACCTAGTTTCCCAAGGTGTTGACATTGATCACAAGCCTTGCAATATGCCTTAAAATATTTATACAAAGTCTCCCACCATAATCCAGTGAGTAAAATCTTGCACGCAGTGACGTCACTTACATAGTTCCCACCTACAATACGACCATGAGTCCTCCTCCATGATATCTGTGTGCTCATGTTCTAGTACACAATGGTACAATACTTCACCCCGGCCTAACTTGTATAGGTCACCACTAATCAACATATAGGGTTCCGCGCATATAGCAAGTTGTTTCTTATCTAAGGATTTCATTCCTTCTGGTGTCATACCTATTCATAGAAAGATAACAATGTCCTCTAATTCTGATGGCGTGCATGTTGTAACATGTATAACTGTATGCATCAAGCATGGTATCTTTAATTGCTTGTGCTTCTTCTCCCAACTATATCCAGGATAGATGATCTCAGTCTAGAATTACTTTTCCTCTGGTTTTACCACAACTGTGAAATCAAATTCTTGGAATAAGAGTACCCATTTGCATATGTGGCCCTGTAAAATGGGCTTGTTTACCAAATACTTCAATGCCATGTGATCTGGTATAAAATACAAATGGTGTTACTGAGTAGGTACTATATGAATTTATGTAGCACATAGATCATTGACAAAGCTTCGCGCTATGTAGTTGTGTAATTATTCTCTGCATGAGTCAACTTTATACTATAAAAAATAGACAAGATGACCTATAATACCTTCTCTAAGCTGATCCAACACTGTACGCCAATGGTCATGCTAGAGGCATCCACATGTACATGAAATGGTTGGTCCCACGAAGGAAAGCATAGAATAGTTGCACGGTAGTAAGTTTCTCCTTCAATGTCTTGAATGTGTGTTGCTGCGGTTCTCCACTAGTAGAATGTACCTTTTCCTTTTAGTAACTCCTCTAAAGGCGTGCAGAAACCTTAGCATACCCCTTTATGGATTTTCTATAATATCAAGTGTGACCCAAGAATCTGTGCACCTCACTTTGACTGGTAAGTTCTTCCAAGCCGATAATGATTGACAACCTTAGCTAGATCAACCAAAAAACCTTCCTTGTAGATGATGTGTCCTAACATTATTCCAAATGGTGTAGCAAATACACATGTTCTTGATGTTCAAAGAAATACTCAACTGTCTACATATTTCAAACATTAAGCGTAGATTGTCACAATGATCCTTAAAAATTCCATACATCATCCAATCATCTAAATAAACCTGCAAGAAGTTGTGAATAAAATCTTTGAACACTTGAAAAACTATGCATGAAAATACAATCAGGTGCATTTTTCAGACCAAAGGGCATCACAGTATAGGAAAAGCTACCCCATTTAGTAGTAAAAGTAGTCTTTTCCTGATCCTCATGTGTAATCCTCACCTAATGATACCTGGAGAATCTATCTATAAAAAAATAGATTTCACACCCCGCAACGCCTTCTAGTATTTCTTCAGTGAATGGCATAGGAAAGGGATCAATCACACATGTAGCATTCAACTCCCTGCTAGTCCACACAAATCCTAATCTAACCATCCTTCTTGATACTGATCACCATTAGACTAACCCATTCATGACTCGTCCAAGGGCTTGATGATTTTAGACTTCAAAATTTTTTCAATCTCTTCTTTAACCTTTTCACGCAAGTTGGGGTTCATCCGGTAGGGTCTCTTTCTGACTAGGCGTGCACCCTCCTTAAGTTTTATCTTTATATCTCCTTGTGATTCATGCATGCCTTTAAGTTCATGGTATCCCTATAGGGAATAAGTCCTAATAATCTCGTAGTAACTCAATGATTTTTTCCACTTCAGAGTTAGACCAATAGTCTCCAATTATGGCCTCCTTAGGCTTAACATCTGATTAAATATTCACTTTCTTTGTCTTCATAGGTTCATGATAGGCGTGCATGGTCTTATCTACACTATCCATGACACTTCTTGCCTACCCATTGAATGTTCAACATCTATATTTTCTACTTCCCCATCATCCACTAAGTAGACCATTTTTCCTTTTTCTTTCTCAAGGAAAATGCACTTAAGTAGTGTGGCATCTTTCTTTGTTTCTCCAGCAAAACACGCACTCCTGAGTCTCCCTCATTAAATAACTCTTGAATGAGTTCTTCTACCTTGGTGTTATCTCCCATAGTTAAGCGCTTTATAACCTTGAATGCCTCTTCTATCTAGAATTTTAGTAGAGAATAATTCAAACATGCTTGGGTCATTCCTGCAATTAAATCCTGCCAATTTCCAGTCTCTCTTTGGAGTTCCGCATATACATACCAAGCACGTGCATGCAGCCTTGTAAAGTGGAATAAGATTTCTTGCACCCAGAGCAAAGGTGGTAAATCTTCCTGCCCCTCTATCTAGAGTCTCTCACACTGCTAGAACGTGGCACTGAACAGGTTGATTACCATCATAAGTGTAGATATGAGTAGGTGCATTTCTCCTGTATAATCTAGTAGTAAGAGCAATCCTAATTTCATTCCATCCTACAAGATTATCCTTATGAACCATTGACTAACACATTGTTGTCCTGCGTAAGGTATATTCTAGCATATTTTGTCTCTCCAAATTGTCTATCACATTGTTCCTCCATGGTGCGACATAGAAATACCGTGGGATCTCCTTCTCTAGTGTAACGAGGTACCGAGTTATTACCTATTCTCCTGATACAACGCAGTCTACTATCCCTAGAAATTATACTCATGAATTCTTTCCGTACTAGCTCATAAGTGCTATGAGCCCAACTTATCATAAGTAAACACTTGCGGTATTGCTAACAGACTATAGTCATCTTCCCAATGAAGAATTCATTCTTTAGTATGGATCAAACACCTCTAGGTCATGGATGATGCATGTAAATAAATCCTATTCAGGTTTTCCTCACTCAAAGGCTCAACATAGGGCGCATATTTTCCATTTGTTAGAGGGATAATAAATCTTTCCTCCTTATTTTCAAAGACTGATATAACCCTTGTTGAACTGAAGATTAGCATTATTTATATAACACCAAGGATGCCCTGAGTAGAGCTGGGAAGCTATCTCCCTCTACAAGCACTAAAACACTCAAAATCTCCAGTGAACTTGGCTCCTTATATGGTAATGGATGCATCTTTTAACACTCCGATGGGAGTTGCCTTAGTCCAGTTAGTCATTAACAATACATTCAAAGAGGGCTGCAATGGAAGGTCTCCGCATTTGTAGCCATGAATCTAAAGTAAGAACATTGACTTCCACACCTGTATCAATCAATATATTACTCAAAATTCGACCCATCCACAACAACATTCAAAGTGATTTCCTTGTCATAATATAGGCTATGAGGGGGAAGATTTACATGCAGGATCTATGTAGTCTAGTATCAATACTTACACACAGATTGTTTCCCTTTAACCAATTCTCTAACTAGTGGAATGATATTCTCCTAGCGCGACATCTTGCACACTTCTTTCAAGTCATCCATATTATATTAGACCATTTCTGATGCTTTCTTTTTCTCCACCTTCCATGTGATTGCTCCTTTAAACATTTTATTTCACCCTGAAGATATCCTGAGTACCTCCATGGTCTCCTGATAAACCTCCTTCTGATGGAAAGGATCTGGGTACCGTAGCATGTAGTAACCTCCTCCTTAGTGATGGTAGGATTCTACTGTAATGTTTCTTTGGTGTGTGCATTGCTTCAACACGGGTAGTGATATTTACCTGCAATGCCTCAGATTCTGGTTCCAACTTAGGCATCCACTGGTTTTCCACAATGTGTTGTATCCTAACCATCCCTGCACCTTTATTTTATTATTTATGTTACTTTCTAAGATGCTCATACAAGTTCAGGTATTCCTCATAACCATGATTCTTTCCACAGAAAGAACATGTAATGTTCTGAGGACATTCACACCTGTAGTGGTCAGGAGATTTACATGTATGACATTTTCTGCGAGGGAACTCACTTCTTCCACCACCACGGCCTTGTCCTTCGAATCCACCATGGTATCCTCGACCTCTGCCAGGACATCCTCCAAAACACCCTTCATTCTGATCATAGTGCACTTGATTATGATCCCAATCGTGATGCTTCTTCCTGCCTTTAGAGTTATCCGATACTCCTGTATGTCATACACTATTATCTATAGCATCATGGATCTGACCAATTAGCCACTAGTATTTTGTATCGTGAGTCACGGATCTGTAAATCTTACAGTAACAAGATACATTCTTCCTTATTGTGCATTGTAATAATGGGCAATAGATAGCATCATGGTTTAAATTACATATCTCACAGTCTAAAAGAAATAAGTGTAATGATCTATGGGGAAAACTATCATTTTATGACCTTTCACTTCACAATTTGTGCACCAAATCCCCATGTATGTCTCATGTTCTGAATTAACCGATAGCTTCTCTAACTATTTCATCATAGCTGCAATATATGCTTCTAAAAATGGGCTCACCCCAGTGTCTATACTTCTAACTGCCTCAGCATGTAAATCTACTTCAAGTGCTTCACACGGGTCGGTATATATATAATGTGATAGCACCCTTCTAAAGGGTGTAATCAGACCTCCAATAAACCATTGTCCATGTTGGCTCACATGAATATCATAAGAAATCTTAGATAATAGCATTTTGAAATGAGCATCATACTCTCTAACACTCTCAGTAGTGCCTTGCTTAATATCCTTGAACGTTCTTATACTCTTCTGCTAAAAATCAGGGATGTGAAACTCTTTACGGAAATCATATTTCAAAGCTGCATAGTCTACGCAAGTCTAATTAGGGTCAAACTTTCTGTACTAGCTATGTACGTACCCTTGTAATGTAGTGGCGAATTGACTTTCCATGCACTCAAAAGACGTGATTCCCTTTGCATGCTATAGTATTTCACACATGTGCACATTTTCAACATCTTCTATGCCCCTATACTCTGGAAGATGAAGAGACATCTCCATGTAAATATTATGGGGTTGGTGCAGACCCTTCCCACCTAATCCAAAACCTCATGTGTTTCCCTTGCCTCTAGAACCACCAGATCCACCAGAACTAGAACCACCTATACCTCTTGATCTTGAACCTATACCCAGAGTCAGACTAGAAGATGTACTTCCCTGTGTCCTAATAGTAGTACTGAAATGCACCCCTACAATTTGTGAAGTGTTACTACTCCCAAAAGAGAGTCAAAAATTTTGCGCGCCTAAATTCTGTGTAGAAGATAAGCCTGAAAATGTACCCCCAAACAAAAACAAAGAATTTTGTGTTGCCATCAATGTGCTTGTTATATGACTTACACTTTCTCTCTCACTACCTAAATTATCTTGCTTACTGTTTTTCATACTAGATACTAGAATACCAAGCGCAAGGGAAATTTTTCCAGGTAGACTCAGATGCACACCCACGGCCCAGGTCATCTTTATTAGTGCATGCTTCTATGTGAGGCCAAGGAGGGTTCCCTGTCATTCTTGCCCAAATTGGGGAGTTCCTGATGCTCTCGGCTCTACTGCCTTTTGTGTGAGCTCCAAATCCTTTGTGAGCCATCTCTCTCCTCAATGTCATTCACTCTACAACATCCTACTACTTCTCTATCTCCCTCTCATGTGCCACATTATACTTAAGCCACGCATTTATTCTCTCTTCCTTTCTACCGCTAGGTCTACCATATTTCACCAAACTTGCTCCTGACCCCACGCATGGTGGGGTTTATTTAGCCATCAATTTTCTTTCCAATTTTAGGGTTACCATCAAGATCTTGATCGCTAGTGGAATTCCTTACAGGTAAGTTCCCCTGGGATATCATAAAAACTAGAATTATGCTACCTATGGGCAAGAATAACTGGTAATTGAGTACTCCAGAATATAGCTGCTCAGAACACAATGAAACCAAGTATCCACAACGCATGTCCAAATCATATCATTATCATAGAAGCCTGAAATTCTTCCTACATACAAACAAGTGTGTGATACCTCCAATTCATTTTAGACACATAAGCAATTAGCCACTCGTACAACTCTATTGGAAAAATGGTGAAGAATATCTCATATAAACTGTCATATAGATTTTATTCCACTCATGTGCATGCGTCAAACTCAAATTTGGTGTTGAACCTCCATGCATATTCTTATTATAGATCATGTATCCACTCCTTAACACTTGTTAGGGTCAACCGATAGGTCTTCATCGGGAACCATCCTGAAAACAACTGAAAAATAGGTCCCAGAAATGGAACCAATGATACAACCTAGAATTTATTAGTAAAATCCTAGGTGCCCTGGCGCATCACTCAGCCTAGACTAAGCGCTCACTCAAAGTGTACAAAGGTACCATGCCCCTCTTTAGGTTTGCTATTGCAGGATGTTAGCATGATGAAGACTTAATGCATTTAGATCCATAATTAATATCATTCTATAGTGCATGTTTAGATCTAGTTATAAAGAGTGACAAATTTAAATGATAACCATGAGGAAATAAAACATGCAAGAACTAATTATACTCAGGATTAACACTGTGATTCAACCAGGACATGTCATTATATTAAACATGATAAATACACATAAGATTATTACAATAGATGGTACCATAACTTATGCGCGCATCATATTTGGCATCATAACTTCACAGTAACTCAGTTCTCACACTCTCTCTATCCTACACAGATCATTACATATTTATAAGGGTGGGGACTTTCCCTTCACTTCTTGCATAACTCTAAAAAATAGGCCGCATGCTGAAAATAGTCATGTGCCTTTGCAATCATAGCCACACATGCAACTACACTAACAATAGACCTCTTCTAGTTAACTGGTAGTAGTAATTATATCCTTATCCTTCACCCATGTAAAGTGCTTCATAGCTAATATTCCAAAAATAGATGATGCGTGTCGTGCAAGTCTTTTACCCAGTTTGTGTGCTCAGCACGCTATCTCCTAAAATATCCCATACATATGAAAATGGCTAAGTCCTAAATTCACCCTTATATTTCATGCACAAGTTCTCCCCTATCCTTCTGTGCCTTTGACTACATCTTGTTCTCTCATGCAAACCTCTTGTGTGCCTTCTACTAAGTATTCCACTTTCATCCACTCAACAGTCATGGTTATTTGAGTGAGGCCCAATCAGTCTAGCATACACCATTATACAATCACCTTTATGATCCCGTATTATCCCTCTTCCCAATAAATTCTTCCCTCATCTTAGCCATATCATCAAATTTTATTTTGCACCATCCAGATGGAGGACATTTCCATTTAACCTTATTTTTTCTCCTCTCCTTCTTTTTTGTTACTCTCATTCATAATTTTGAGATTTAGATTATTTAAAATATCCATTTCTAAACTTGAGGGAGGTTTGGTCGACTTACTTTTGATGAGATGAATATTTTCTTTAAGGTTCTGGATGATTTTCTTCACCACCTTCTTGGAGTTAGATCCTTTGTTTCTGAAAATCCTATTATTCCTTTCAATCCATATACCCCATAGTATATGCGAGAGGGAAAATTTCCATAAGTCCTTGATAATATCATGATGGAAAAGGGATATCCACTATTCTGGGAGGTTTTAGACCTCCCTAGGAAGGATCATATGAATTTTAAAATTATCAAGCATAGTAAAGGAAACTTGAAAAGTAAAAGGAAATTCTAAAAATAGATGGTTGGAAGTTTCTTCTTGGTCTTTTCATATAATACACCTATTTATAATAATCATGCCTCTTTTCCTTAGCTTATCCACAGTGAGGATTTTCTTTTGAACACCTTCCCAAAAGAAAAGGTTGATTTTTAGAATCAGATTTTTGATCCAAACTAGCCTCAAGTAATCATTAGCTTTAATTTTTTCAAATTTAAGCAAGTAGATGGATTTAACTTCATAGTTCCCAGAGTATGTATTCCTCCATATAAGATCATTTTTGCTTTGTCTTGGGGGAATATGGAATAAACTAAGTTCATTATTGAGTGTTTACAATAGAAGGTGAGGGCCACTATTGAAAGGTGGGGGGTAATTTTCCTTTGTCTTCCTTCTATCCAGTAGTCACACACTCTTTCACTAAACTCCCCTTTGTAAAACAGGAAGTGATCTTTCCAGGGAACCTCATCTTTAAGGGCTTGATTTTTTATCTAGGGGTCCTCCCAGAATTTTATATTCATTACATTCCAAAAATTTCACTTAATCCCATTATTCAAAAATTCCCCAGCTTTCCCCAGATTGTACCAAAAAATAAATCCTTTAGGGAGAACCTTATCGGTAAAAAAACCCGAAGTTTCGCCAACATTCCGCAAATATTTCACTTTCATGATATCAAACTATTTTCCCTCCTCATTATTTAATCTCCATCCCTTTTTGGTAATGAGTTTCTGATTCATCATCTGCATATTTTTCAGTCCAAGACCACCTCTATCTTTGGGTTTTGTCACTCTCTCCCAAGCTATCAAGGGTATCTGAGTTTTAACTTCAGTCCCTGTCCATAATTTTTTTTGTATACCTTCAATAACTTTTGTAATTTTGTGGGGCATAGTAAAAATAGACATAGTGTATAGGACACCTCTCTTCATCGAGATTTGAAATAATTGGGATTTTCCAGCTTGTGTCAATAAATAACCTTTGTAATAAGCTATTTTTTTGTGAAATCTTTCAATGATTTTATTCCAGCTAGTGTCATCCAAATTTGCAGCCATACAAGGGCATTCCCAAATAGCTATCTAGGAGATTATTTATATTACATTCTAGGATGGTGGCTATGCGGTGTTGTTGTTGTTCACTAACATTAATGAAGTAACACGAGCTCTTCTAGAAGTTAACTTTTTGAATTGAAACCCTCATCATTTTTCTTAGTAATAATTTTGAAAGACCTGGCTTCCTAGACAAAGGCTTGGCCCAACAAAACCATATCATCAACAAATTTGTTAGAGACATTGGTCTCAACCTCATTAGTAACCTTGAATCCCTCAATTATCCCTTCATTTTTATCTTTTTGAGCATAGCCTAATCAAGGCTTCCACCACTATGATATAGAGAAAGGGTGATAATGGATCACCTTGCCTTAGACCCCTCTTAGCCCTTGAAAAAACCCATGAGGTTTTCCATTGATAATGACTGAAAACACAGAGGTGGTGATGTGGGATTGGATCAAATTAATGAAGTGGTTATCAAATCCCATGAAATCCTATCATACACTTTATGCATGTCCAATTTGATAATCATCGCTTCTCTTTTGGATTTTTCAACAGAGTGAATGGTTTCATGTATGGAGATGATGTTGTTAAAATTTGTCTTCCTAGAATGAAGGCTCCCTGATTGGGTGATATGAAATTAATGAGAACCTCTCTCATATGAAAAGCCATAATTTTTGAGATTATTTTGTAGACTGGGTTGCAAATACTCGGTGGGGCCCTGAATTCACCTAGGTCTTTGGCTTCTTGTTTTTTTGGAATGAGGGAAATGAATGTGTGATTGACTTGTTTGAGAATATATCTTGATTGAAAAAAGATATTGAATTGCTGCCACCCACCTCCTTTTTTATTATATCCTAGTACATTTGGAAGAAAAAGGTTGAAAACCCATTAGGTCTAGGGGGTTTTTGTTCTCCCTCCATCATTGGAACAATAGCTTTAATCTCTTCTTTTGATGGTATAAAAAATTATATCTTTATTATTATCTTCGCTAATGAAAGCTTCAAAGAGTCCCAAAAATATCATTAGTGGCATTTATATCAAGATGGAATTCCCTCAAAGAGAGAGATGTTTGAAAAAAGAATTTATGGTCTCAATAGTCTCTTTCTCCTTAGTAACCATCATCCCATCAGGTCCATTGATTTCCTGTATCCAATCCTTTGTTAGATTTAATTATGACAGAGATGTGGAAAAATTTGGTGTTCCGTTCACATTATTTTAACCACTTTGTCCTAGATTTCTGTTTCTAGTAGATTTTTTTCTTGCACAAGATGGTATGTAGGTCAGATAGGAGGGATTTCTCTTATTCTTTTTATTCATCACTCCATTCTCCCTCCTCCATTATTTCCTCCATTTCCTTTAATTTCCTCAAATATTTTTCTCTTTTGTAAGAAAATGTTGCTAAAGGTTTCTTTATTCCAAATTTTTATATTGTTTTTGACATTTTTTAGTTTGGTTGCCACTTGGTAAATACAATTTTCCCTATTTTCTAGGTTCCACCAATTCCTCAACTCCTTTCCTCAATCTCAAGAGGGGTGGTCCACATTTTTTCAAACCCTAAAGGTCCCACCTTTTGAGATTTCCAAATCCCCCCATTTTAAGGATGATCAAATTATGATCAGATATAATACAGGGTAGGGAGAAGAGTGACATAATTTTATTCTTATAACCATTAGAAATTGATAAGGAATATATCTAATATTATCTAAATAAGATCCTCTCTGCTCCCTTCTATTATTCCATGTGTACTTATATCCACTTAGCTCAAGATGAAACAATTCATTCCAATTGATAAATTTTTCTAAATCCTCCATGATTTCAATATAAGAAGTGATTCCACCTCTCTTTTCTCCAGGGATTAGATGAGTATTAAAGTCTCCACTAATAATCCAGTGGATCTCTTTTGATGTTTTTCTTTGAAAATAGTTAACTCATCCCAAAGAATCATTCTACCACATAACAATAGTTAAGAGCATATACATTAGAAATAATGGATCATATTTCTAGAATTTAAATAATTAAAACAAACT
Source organism: Taxus chinensis (assembly GCA_019776745.2). Classification (NCBI taxonomy): domain Eukaryota; kingdom Viridiplantae; phylum Streptophyta; class Pinopsida; order Cupressales; family Taxaceae; genus Taxus; species Taxus chinensis. Next base: position 611,685,778 of record CM034148.1, on the reverse strand, counting down.
GCTAAGTGAAAATGATTATTGAATAAGGGAACCCCTACTCACCACAAATTTGATCCCAAGAGATAGATGACTCCACCGGAAGCTCCCAAAGATGGCTAGTAGTGAAAACCAGCTTCCTCCCAAAAGGGACCTATGGAAATCCATCATTTTGTATTTATTAATTTTAGTTTCCTACAAAATAATAATGGTTTGGCCTCCTATCCTTCCTGATATCCTTCATAATTCTATGTTTACTTGTGTTGTTTAGACCCCTCTTATATTCCATGAGAGGAAAATACCATTTGAAAAGATTAGAATTTTTACCACCCACCAAGGACCTTTTCTTCCCTTTCATCACTTCCTTTCTAAAAGCTCGTTCCTCTTTTATTTCTCTGATGGCATGCCAGGAGAATATTTATTTTCTTCTTACATGAACTTTATTCACATTCCCCTCTCATTCTTCGGAGTTGCTTTATTTTGTTAGGAATTAATTTTGGACTTTTTTTTGCGATTGCACCATTGGGATTTGGGTTTCTTCATTTCCTTGATCTTCTGTACTAATTGATGAAGATACTTGAGGCACTTCAACTTGTGATTCTACCTTCATAGAGCTAATTATTGCAGGGCTCTTGTTTATTTCTAAATTACTCTTAAGATCCTCTTCAACTATGGGTATGTTCTCCAGGTTAATTTCTAACACATTAAACATATTATTGGTCACCCAGTATGTTTTTCCTCAGTTCACTAAGAAAATAAACTAGCTTCCATTGTATATTACACAATAGATCTAATAATATTTTCCTCTTGTACTACGAATTCCACCACAGGAACCTCCACTTTTTTTTAAAAATGGGTTAGCTACTTCATTGCTGACCTTTCCCATGTTCTTAATCTGCTACAACTTCTCTCTAAAACCCGGTGCTAGCTCATCAAGTCTAAGCTCTTTAACCTCTATAGAATTTTATTAACGTGCATCCATGTAGGGATAGTATTTGAAGGTCTTCTAGCATTTGGATTCATGATTCCTTTTCCTTTCAACTCTTCCTTTCCTTTCTTCTTTTTAAGTTGGGGCTTTCACTATAGCCTCTTTTTTGGCCTTTGGACATGATTTAACATTATTCCCTACTTTGAAACATGAGAAGAACACAAGGACTCAAAATCGTAGTCTACTTTTCTAAGAATAGATTCCCCATTCTATATTTAATCTCAATACTCATAGGAAGGCTTGTCTCAGGAGACAAATTGATACTGAAACATGCAAAAAAATAGTCAGAGATGTGGCACAAGTAATAGAGTCGATGATAACCAAAGCACCAATGGCTCTTGGTTATCCCTTGTAATAATTCCAAATCCCAATATTCAAGAGGTAACCTTAGAAGTATACACCCATAGAGGGTATTCTTTGATATTGGTCTGAAGCAGGTTAAATCCCAATTGCCACTTTTGAACTAGAACCCACCTCTCTACCCATAAACCATGGTCCACTAGACATGATCTAATAACATCCTATTCTAGGGAAAGAGAGATCGTAAAAAAGGCATTAGCATAAGCTACTATATCCATTGATCCTCTTGGCATCCATTTCTAGCTAGCGCATTTACGTAACTCGTCAATATTTAGGTGACTTCTCGACATCTTAACTACTATAGTATTCTTCATTAAAGAACTAACTCAACAGACTTGGCATCATGCATTGGAAGCTCGAGGTCTTGAAAGAGGCTTAGCATCATGCATCAGAGGTGTTGAGGTCTGTAACAGACTTAGCATCATGCATTGGAGGCTTGAGGTCTACAGAGACTTAGCATCGTGCATCAGAGGCTCGAGGTATTGAAAGAGGCTTAACATCATGCATCAGAGGCATTAAGGTCTACAGATACTTAGCATCGTGCATCAGAGGATCGAGGTCTTGAAATAGGCTTAGCATCATGTATCAGAGGTGTTGAGGTCTACAGAGACTTAGCATCATGCGTTGGAAGCTCGAGGTCTTGCAAGAGGCTTAGCATCATGCATAGGAGGCGTTGAGGTCTGTAACAGACTTAGCATCATACATTGGAGGCTCGAGGTCTTGAAAGAGGATTAGCATCATGCATCAGAGGTGTTGAGGTTTGTAACAGACTTAGCATCATGCATTGGAGGTTGAGGTCTGAAAAGGGACAAGTTAGTGTCCATCATTGACATTGGATCAATCAAAGCTCTATGTAACATGGAGTTCCTTCAAACTAGTTTGGATTTTGTAGAATCAACTCGGAGCCAAGAGCTATGTTATAGAGTCAAATAAGATCCTTGTTGTTAGATATCAAGAAGCTTAGCACCGCACAGAAGGAGCGTGGAGGTTTCATTCAGAAACTTAGCACCATAAAGCGGAGGTGTGGAGGTCTTCTTCGGATATCAGGGTGGCACAGTGGAAGCATCACGGGCCCATAACCCACAGGTCCTAGGATCGGAGCAGAGTTGTCAAAGTGAGAAGGTTGGAGGAGAAGACCCAAGGGTCTACTACAACAGCACTTCCGAGGTGGCAGCAGAGTTTTTTAGATTCAAGACAATATGGAAGCTTTTTGGGACAAAAAGCCTTTCTTAGTGGGGAGGTGTGATCAGGGGATCATTTTTATAATTTCCCTAAACATCCCTAAATGGTGTTAGTGCAGAAAACCATCTCAAGAGATTTCCAACGATTGTGAGAACGCAACAAATGGACATCGGGAGCTTTAGATATGTCTGGTCAAAGTTCAGTCAATAGGAAAGTCAACTCTGGTCAACTAGTCAATATTGGACCAATGGCACTACGACACGTGGCAAAAAGGCAAAATGGAGTTGTTTGTTGGTTTTCAATCACCGGTATTCGACGAGCGTAAAAATGGTGCATGGGAGCAAGAGGCTCAACTTTTGTTACGGAGAGGATCCCGACTGCCGTGTGGGACTATGGTATTATCGCCAACATGGTGGGTCCACAAGCCACCACGTGGCTTACCACCACTCATTGAATTCACTCAATTTACCTATCGGGAGATGACAAGTGGATTACATGCTATGGACCGAGTTAATTATTTCTATACCACATTATATGGGTCAAAATTTTATTATCTTGGTAAGTCCACTTACAAATCAATTTCCATGCCGCATGACTAAGTGGGGTGGGTTTTATTATAACAACCATGTATTAATGGTTAGAAATTACCCACATGCCATGCATGGAGGACCACATGAAGGAGGTGAAGTTCGTGTAGAGGGCTAAGCCATGCGTTGATGTTTCCACGTGAAGGATGGAGTAGGTAAGGGTTATTAAAACCTTACCCAAATGATATGGTGTCAAATGTGGGATATAAACCACTAGCCCTAAGCGCCTAAAATGAGATTTGATCCCCTCATTCAAACAAAAGCCACTCATTTGGGATATTATCCCTTATCAAATGCAAATCGGCTAAAATGGGTATTAATCCCTTTTCATACGTTAATCTTCCCAAATGGGAATATTTTATCCTTTATTAAAAATGCTATGGTTAAGGTTTAAAATAGCCTTAAGATAATATGTATTGCATTATTTGAGGGCCCTAAAATTGTATAAATAGGGTACCTAGTTCATTGTAATGGACACACAAAATACGAGGACAAGCTCATAGCTTGGAAGGTGAATGAGAAATTGATGTTGTGTGAAGACCTAAATTATTTAGGCATTATTATTTTGATTATTATTGACCTATTATTTGTTAGGAAATAATAAATTAAATATTTGTGGCTAGAAGTTATTCAAACTACCTAGTCAGCCCATATCACCACAGTAAATTATTGTAAAGCCTGGTATATCGACTTGAGAGCCATAGGGCATTGTATTAGCGTCTGGAAGGCCGATCGAGAACCAGAGGTTTCTGACAGGGAACTGGAGCCATCAAGCTTGTCGAATTCGCCAGGAAGGTGGAAGTCGGGTGCTATTTTTCACCCTTGTCGTCCGAAGGTCTAGTTATTATTCTAAGCAAGTTTAAATAGTTTCCATTAGGTTTTCTTGTGAAAGTACTATTGTAACTTACAAGTTTTGACTAGTGGAACGGTTTGACCACGAACCCGGAGACGTAGGCAATTGCCGAAATTCGTAATCAATCTTTGTGAAATTGTCTTATTGTCTTGCATTAATTTTTAAATTGATTACTTAAAAGGAGAAAATTTTCGGCAAATAATTAAAGCCTACAAGGGTCCGAGATCAAGTAGTAATAATCTGATTATTTTCAGATCAAGACTTAAACAACATCACTCATGAAATCTCAGAACCTTTTGGAACCAAACCAAGCCCTCAAAGAGTTCACACCATCGTAATACTTCTCTGTAACATTCAACATCTACATTTTTCACCAAATGGAAGGTATTATCATCTCTTTACATTATTTTTTTATCTACGCATCATTTCAAAGAATAATCAAATTGTTAAGTCATTTATTCAAGATCAAATTTACATTTTATTAAAAATTGGTAAAATAAATAGTAATCACCAATGATTCCCTTGAATCTCTAGTAACTTCCATGAATCACTAATGATTCCTACTTTTAAGCCCTTTAGTCACATATTCCTTATTTTTAATTCATTTTATAATATTTTTTTCTACTAACCTATGTGTTTAAAGTGAATTTTTTCTATAGATGACTATTCTAGGTGAATGGTATGAACCAAATACCATCTTTGACTTAATGATCGTGCTCTGTTAGTGTAGGTTATTATTTATCCTTTTTATTGGTTTATTAGGATAATTATTACACTTGTGTTAACTCTACACTCTTTGTGTTAGCTTGCTTAGGTATACCAGTTGTGTCGAGTTGGCATACCAATTGTGTTGAGTTAACCCTACTAGTTGTGTGGAGTCATCTCTACTTTCAGTATCAGTTAGTGAGAGTTATTCACCACTAATCTAGGTGGTAGTTGTACTTTCCTCCCTCCTATATGTACACCAGTTACATCATCCTATTATTAATATTTTGAGTTAATTTTATGTGCACTCTTCATGGTTGTGCGTAATGTTTATTCTTGTAGAGTGATCCTGAGATGAGAAGTATTGGCTTCTCTGACATGGTATCAAAGCATACTTCAGTAGCCATTTCTTAATTTTTGTGAAATCATATTACATTGTTCTTTTGGATTGAGATCCCTTCTTACCTCACTTTGAATTCTACACCATTTGATATATATCCCCTTGTTTTCCTTGGTTTGGCCTACACAGGTTAGATAGAATACACAATCTTAACCTCACAAGCTCATCCCTTTATCTAACATGTTAGGTGGTGTCTCAGTTTTTTTCTGAGTGGAAAATTGATGGTTCTAGTTTCAATATGTAACCTAAATGGTGATATGGCCCTAATTGGTTGTGGAAAATAATTTTCTCAGCGGTTTAATCATATTCATTAGCTCATGATTTTATTTTCCCTATTTTTATCCCTAGTCCAACTTGCATCTCTCCTAGATTAGATCCTCTGTTCTAGGTTGTTGGTAGCCATATTTAATTATATTCTTACATGTTAGAATATTCCTCTCTATGACTTGGAAGCAAGGTGATATCAAGTGTCTCCCTACCTATTATGACTTGGTAGCGATGTGATCAAGCATTCTTCCTATGAGAAATTTTTATAAAACTAGCTTATGATCTGGGTACCCCCATGAAATTTTATGCACTTTACTTGGTAGAGATCTAGGTTTCGTGTTACCCTACTATGAATAGTCCAAAACATCTTGATCTGTTATAAATATGTAGAGTGAACTAGTTTCAAAATTTATTGGCTCTCCATTTTATGGCATCTTAGTGCTCTTTGTGGGGTTCGAACCTAAGCATGGTAAGGTCTCCAAACACTGCAACATCCTCCACACCTATGAGTCATATTTAACTCATACAAGTTACTGTTATCTGATTCAAATGGATTCGAAGATTCAATTTATAGATTGAACTATCCTTGGTTATTATCTTGGTGTTGAGAAGACATAATATTGTTCTAAGGAGAAGACACACAAAGAATACGCATTGTGGTAACAAGGTGCATTTGAAGGTGTGGAATGATAGGAAAGGAAACATGCGCCAGAACAATTTTGTTTGTGACTTAGCCATTTTTATGGATACATGATATTTCTGGAGATAGCGTGTGAAGAACACATCAAGATGGAGAATTGCACGACACACAAAGGGTATTTTAAGAATGAATGGCTGATAAGTGCCATGCATGGTTGTAGTTAATAATAAGATTACTTCTTCTAGCTAACTATAGGACATCTATTATTAGGAAACTTGCAGATGTGCATGTTATTGTAAAGGTGCATGGCTATTATCAATATGTGACCTATTTTGAGAAGTTCCTAAGTGGGTGAAGGTAAAGTCCCCACCTCTATAAGTATATATTGAACTATGTAGTTTAGAGAGAGACTAGAGACTGAGTTATTGTAGAGTTATGCTGCTAGATCTGATGTGTGCATGACTTATGGTGATACTTTATAATGTAAGAAGCTTCTATTTTTTACAATGTTTAATGTAATGGATGATATTGGCTGGATAATGGTGTTAGAAATAACTAAAAAAGTTTCATGTATGGTTTAATCTTATTATATTTATTTTTTAATTCATGATTCTATAAGATCTAGATTTGGATTGTGCATTGTGAAAATGTTTATGTTTAATTATGGATCTGAATATGTCCTTATCTTCATCACACTAACATCTTGTACAAGCAAATCTAAAAGGGGTCTTAGTACCCTTTGTATGCTTTGAGTGAGCGCTCAACTCAGACTGGGTGATGTGTTAGTGCCTAGGTTATTCACAGTAGATTCTAGGTTGCATCATTAGTTCTATTGTTGGGGACCTCTTTTTAAGCTATTTTCAAGATGTTTCCATGATGAAGACATACCGGTTGAACTTAGAAAGTGTTGAGGATTGGATAAAAGATCTAGAAGAAGAGTACACTCAGAGGTTCAACACTGGATTTGAGTTTGATGGACATGCTTGGGTGGAGCAGAATTTGTATGACTATTTGTATGAGAGAATCTTTGTTATCTTTCCAATAGAGCTATATGAGTGGCTGGTTTATCATGCATCTAAAAGGAATTAGAGGGTATCACACACTTTTCTGGATGCCGGAAGAATTTCAGGACCTCTATGATGCTGATCTGATTTGGACGCGTGCCATGGATACTTGGTTACGTGGTTTTTTGAATAGCTATATTTTAGAGTACTCTTATTTCCAATTATTATTTCCAAGAGGTAGCTGAGTTTCATTTTTTATGTTATCACAGGGGAACTTATTTGTAAGTCATTCCCACTGGTGATCAATATCTTGATGGTAACCTTGAACTTGGAAGAAAAGCTAATGGGCTAGCTAAACTGCACCACGATGCGGGGGGAAAGAGAAAGTTTGGTGAAGGATGGCGTACCTAGCGAAAGAGAGGAAAAGGGAAGAAAGGAAGATTAAGTACAATGAGGCATGTGAGAGGGAGATATAGAAGCATCATGATATTGTAGAGTGGATGGCATTGAGGAGAGAGATGGCTCGTGAAGGATTTGGGGCTCACATAGAAGGCATGGATTTGGAGCATCGGGAACTCCCCCATTTCGGAAAGCATGACAGGGAACCCTCCTCGACCTCATATGGGAGTGTTCCAATAGAGACAACATGGACCATGAGTGTGCATCTAAATCTACCTAGAAACCTAGCCCTTGCACTTGGTTTTCCAGTTTCTAGTACGAATAGTAGTCAAAAAACTAGTTTAGGTAGTAGAAGAGTAGGAGTAAGTCAGATAGAAAGTACATCTATGGTTGGGAAAATGTCTTCTTTTTTATTTGGAGGTACCTTTTTAGGTGCATCTTTGGCACATAACTTAAATGCATAGAATTTTGGACTCACTTCTAGGAGTAGTACCACTTACATACTGTAGGAGTTCAATTTAGTACCACTATTGGGACATAGGGTAGTACATCTAGTGGTCCACTTCTTACTACAGGTGAAGGATCAGGGGGCATGGGTGGCTCTATTTCTAGTGTATTTAGTGGTTCTAGAGGTAAAGGTAACACATGAGGTTCTGGATTAGGTGGGAAGGGTCTGCACCAACCCCCAAAAATTTACATGGAGATGTCACTTCATCTTCTAGAGTATAGGGGCATAGAATATGTTGCTGAGCATGTGCACATGTGTGTGATAATGTGACACATAAAAGGAATCATGGCTTCTGAGTGCAAGACAATTTTGTTTGTAACTACGTTGTAGGGACACACACACAATTGGTATAAGAAGTTTGACCCTGATCAGACTAGCATAGATTATGCAACATTAAAGGATTATTTCCTAAAGGATTTTTATATCCTTGAGTTCTATCAGAAGAGTATAAGCGTGCTCAAGGATATTAATCAGGGAACTATTGACAGTGTTTGTGAATATGATTCCTATTTTATTTATTTTTGTCTAAAATTTCATATGATATTCATACAAGCCAACATGCACAGTGGTTCGTTGGGGGCCTGATCACACCTTTTAGGAGGGCATTTTCACATAATACATATACGGATCTACACGAAGCACTTGTAGTAACGTTGCAAGATGAGGCAATCAGAAGTATAGAAACTGGAGTGAACCCATTCCTGTAAGTACATATTGCAGCTATGGCAAAGTAGTTGGAGAAACTTTCAGCCAATTTAGCTCATGAGATGCGCACTAGAATTTGATGTACAAATTGTGAAGTGGAAGAACACACTAAGGATAGTTGTCTACGAAGGTCAGTACATTTATTGTTGCTAGAATATGATATATTTCATTTAGACCATGATGTCAGCCACTACCCATTATTATAATGTGTGATAAGAAAGAATGTATCTTGCTATTGCAATATTTTCCGGTCCATGACTCACAATACAGAAGACTTCAAGTTGATTGGTCATATCCATGATATCATAGATATTGGTGTGTGATAGACAAGAGTGTCGGATAACTCTAAAGGTAAAAGTGAACACCATGACCGTGATCACACTCAAGTGTGCTATGATCATAATGTAGGGTGTTTTGAAGGAGTTCATGGTAGAGGATGAGGTTAACATGGTGGATTTGAGGGCTGAGGCCATGGTGGTGGATGAGGCGAGTTTCCTCATAGAATGTTTTTAAAATGTGGATCTCCTTACCACTACAGACATGAATGTCCTCAAAATTTTACTTGTTCTTTTTTGGGAAGAATCATAATTATGAGGAATGCTCAGACTTATATGAGCATCTTAGAAAACAACATAAATAGGAGAAAAATGGTGCAGGGATTGTTAGAATACATTGCGCCATAGAGAATAAATGGATGCCAAAGTTGGCACCAGAACCTAAGGTAGTACCTCTGAATATTACTACACGTGTTGAAGCTACATGTGCCAAAGAGACGTTACAGCAGAAGCCTACCATCACTAAGGAGGAAGTTTTACATGCAAGGTACCTAGATCTTTCCCATCATAAGGAGGTTTATCAAGAAACCATGGAGGTACTAAAAAATATTCAGGGTGAAATACAGTGTTTAAAGGAACAATCACAAAAGTTGAAATAAAAGAAGGTAGCATAGATGGACCAATCTTATATTGATGATTTGAAAGAGGTATGCAAGATGTTGCACCATGAGAATATCATTCCATTACTAGGAAATTGTCTAAAGGGAAACACTCCACGTGCAAGTATTGAGGATGGATGGAAGATCCTGCATGCTAATCTCCCCCCTCATAGCTTGGATAATGACAAGGAGATCACATTGAATGCTATTATGGATGGGTGTCTTTTGAGCAATATATTGATTGACACAGGTGTAAAAGTGAATTTGATTACTTTAGATGCATGGGTACAGATGGGTAGACCCCCTTTACATCCATCCTCTAATGTATTATTTATGGATAATTAAACTAAGGAAACTCCAATCATATTTTTAAAGGATGCATCCATTACTATATAAGGGGCCAAGTTCACTAGGGACTTTGAGGTTTTAGCACTTGCAGAAGCAAATAGATTCCCATCTCTACTTGGGTGCCCTTGGTGTTATGAAAATAATTTTGATCTACGGTTTAACAAGGGGTATATAAGTTTTGAGAATAAGGAAAAAAGATTTATTATCCCTTTGACAGATGGGAAATCTGCACCTTATGTTTAACATGAGTGAGGAAGACCTGAACAAAATTTATGTGCACGTCATTTGAGATATAGAAGTACTTGATCCATCTAAGGAAGGAATCCTCCAGTGGGAAGATGAAAAATATAGTAGTGATACTAAAAGTATTTCTTGTGACAATTGGGCTTATGACACGTATGAGATGGTTGGGTGCGAAGTAAGAATCAAATTTACATGGGGAAGAAACCCTTGTTGTATTAGGAGGATAGGTAACAACTATATACTTCAGTACACTAGAGAAGGAGACCCTAAGGTATTCTTGAGAGCCATAGATGAGAAATGGACAACTCAAGTTGAAAGAAGAAATATGTTGGTGTATACCCTACACTGGATGGAAATGTGCTAGTGGATGGTTCACAGGGATAATCTCATTAAATGGAATGAAGTCATAATTGCTCTAACAACTTGATTTTTTAGGAGAAATGTGCCTACTCAAATATATATATATATATATATATATCATATATAATCAACCTATATATATCACCCACATTCAGTAGTCTGAGAGACTCTGGACAGTATATATATATATATATATATATATATATATATATATATATATATCATTGTAATCAAATTGTTTAGCACCACATTCAGTAGTCTGAGAGACTCTGGACAGAGGGGTAGGAATATTTACCACCTTTTCTATGGGTGCACAAACTTTATTCCACTTTTCAAGGTTGCACACGCACTTTGTATGTTTATGTGGAACTACATAGGGAGACTGGAAATTGGCAAGACTTGGTTGCAGGAATGACCTAGACTTTTGACTACTTCTCTACTAAACCTCTGGTCAGAGAGACATTACGAGTTATAGAGAACTTAACTATGGGAGATAGTGCAAATGATGAAGAAATCATTTAGGAGTTATTTGGTGAGGCAGACTCAGGAGCACATTTTGATGAAATAGATGAGACAAATTCTACACTACTTATGCACACTTGCTTTGAGAAGGAAAAAGGAAAGATGGTCTACATAGTGGATGATGAAGAAGTAAAAAATCTAGATATAGATCATTCAACAGGTACATGTAAAGTGTTAGATAGTATGGATAAAAACGTGTGTGACTATCATGAACCTATGAAGACTAAGAAGGTGAACATTGGCACAGATGCTGAACCTAAAGAGGTAATAGTTGGGAATTATTGGTTTGATTCTGAAGTGGTAAAGATAATTGAGTTACTACGATATTTTAAGGATTTATTCCCTAAGGGATACCATGAATTAAAAGGAGTGCATGAGTCGTTAGGAGAGATGAAGATTAAGCTAAAGGTAGGTGTGAGCCAGGTCAGGAAGAGACCTTACAGGATAAACTAACCTACACGTAAAAGTTAAGGAGGAAATTGACAAAATGTTGAAATCTGGTATCATTAAGCCCCTAGAGGAGTTAGAGTGGGTTAGCCCCATGGTAATAAGTATAAAGAAATATGGTCAAATTAGGATTTTTGTGGATTACAGGGAACTCAATGTTGCATGTGTGATTGATCCTTTTCATATGCCTTTCACAACGGAAATATTAGAAGGCGTTACAGGGTGCGAAATTTATTCTTTTACAAATGGATTCTTTGGGTATCATTAGGTAAGAATTGCACAAAAGGATCAAGAGAAAATGATTTTTTTTGCATTGAATGGGGAAGTTTTGTATATAATGTGATGCCCTTTGGTTTGAAAAATGCACTTGCTATATTTTTGCACATAGTTGTTCGAACATTCCAGGATTTTATTAACACATTCTTGCAGGTTTACTTGGATGATTGGACGGTGTATGGGCTTGTTAAGGATCATTGTGACAAATATCACCTAATGTTTGAAATATGTAGATAGTTAAACATATCTTTAAACATCAAGAAGTGCGTGTTTGCTAAACCTTTTGGAACTCTTATAGGGCACATTATCTGTAAAGAAGGTTTATTAGTAGATCCAGTTAAGGTTGCAGTTATTGTGGTCCTGGAGGATCCTACCAGTTAGAGTGAGGTGTGTGGGTTATTGGGTCACATAGGGTATTATATAAAATTTATCAAAGGGTATGCAAAGATTTTTGTGCCCCTAGAAGAGTTACTAAAAGGAAAAGTGACATTTTATTGGGGAGAACCACAACAATGCACATTTGAGGCATTGAAGGAGAGACTTACTACAACACATATTCTATGTTTTCCCTCATGGAACTAACCATTTCATGTACATGTGGAAGTCTCTGGCACAACCATTGGCCTGATGTTATCTCATCCTGGAGAAGGCATTATAAATCATCCTATTTGTTTTGTTAGTACAAAGTTGAATCCTGCAGAAAAAAATTATACAACTACAGAGTGCGAAGCCTTGTCAATGATCTATGTGCTGCATAAGTTCGGAAAATACTTGCTAGCTACACCCTTTATATTTTATACAAATCATATGGAATTAAAATAATTGGTAAATAAGCTCATTTTACAGGGGCAAATATGTCGATGGGTACTCTTATTTGAAGAATTTGACTTTACAGTCACGGTAAAACTAGGTAAAAGTAATTCTGGACCAGACTACTTATCAAGAATTCAATAAGGAGAGGATGCATAGACAATTGAAGATACCATGCTGGATGCACATTTATATAGGTTTCATCACACACCTTTAGAATTGGAGGATATTGCTTTATTTTTACGCACAAGTATGGAAGTAGAAGGAATGAAAGCCTTAGAGAAGAAACAACTAGCAATTCACGTGGCACCCTTCATATTGATCAGTGGTGATTTATATGAACTAGGTTGAGATGAAGTATTTCACCAGTGTGTACTAGAACATGAGTGCATAGATATCATAGAAGAAGCTCATGGTGGTATTGCAGGTGGGTACTATGTAGGTGATGCCACCACACGTAAGATTATACTCATTGGATTATGGTCGGAGACCTTGTATAAAGATTGTAAAGAGTATTGTAAGGCATGTGATCACTGTTAGTGCCTTGGAAAACCTGGGAAAAGAGATGAAATGCCTTTGAGACCAATTCCTATTGCAGAGTCGTTTGAAAAATGGGCTATAAGATTTGTGGGTCCTATTTACCTAGCTGCACTTAGAACCGGATCACACTACATCATCAATTGCATAAATTATCTTATTAGGTGGTAAGAAGAAACACCTACAAAGGATAATACAATAGCTACAATAGCAAGGTTCTTATGGGAAAATATTCTCACTAGGTATGGATGTCTTTTGAGCATGACAAGTGATAGGGAAACACACTTCTTAAATGAGACAATCAGGATATTATTAGATGAATTTATGGTTGTGTACCACAAGACTACACCTTATCATCCTCAAGAAAATAGGACTGCTGAGGCTTTCAACAAGATATTGAGTTAGAATTTAACAAAAAAATTTGATGTTGGAAGGAAAGATTGGGATGATAAAACTTTTTGTTGTACTTTGGGAATATAGTACAACCTACAAGAGGTTGAATAAGGCCACACCCTTTCAGTTGGTGTTTGGTGCAGAAGCATTTATTCCAATGGAATTCATGTTACCATCTTTGTGTATTACGTGCGCTGGAGGTCTAGCTGATGAACATGCATTAGAAGAAATAATTGACAAGTTAATATAATTGGATGAGAGGCGCACTATAACACATTGGAGTTAGAAGTAGGAAAAGGCTAGGTAGAAGGCATGGCATGACAGACACATTAGGGATAAGAAGCTTGAGGTTAGATAGATGGTACTCCTTTATGATTCCAAGTTTTAGTGCCATCCAGGAAAACGTGAGGTGCATTGGTTGGGACCATATGTTATCACTCACATACTTGAATCATGCACTTGTCAGTTAAAGGCGCTTGATGGAATATAATTACCCGGTTACTTAAATGGGAGTAGGTTGAAGCCATACTATAAATAAGTCTTCTTGGTGTTTTTAATAAGGTAGTATTGCCATTTAGTATAGATTTCCCTTTATGTATTTATTTTAATTTATTTCCTTCTTCGTCGTTATGATTTGTCAATTTAGTTTGGTGTTTTGTGTAATAAGAGCATTTGCACGCTAGAAGATAATTACAATCTAAAGTATTTTTATGCATAGAGGATTGCACATACCATTGGTGTGGGGTGGTTATTATTTATTATTAAAAAAAATGGGTATACATGAGAAAAAATGTTATAGGTGCTATTCAAGTATGGAAAGGAGCTTCTAGAAAGGAAGTTTCTTCTAGAGAAGACCATAGATGGAAATAAAGGAATGAATAATATAACATGAGGTAAGCAGTGGCCATAAAAAATAATAGGTGAAGGCACAGTGATGAGGTACTTTGGCACATGGAAGCATGTAGAACGAGGTATATAGTCATAAGGTAGGAAGGCACACTAGAAGGTTATAGCTAGGGCAAGAAGTTGTACTACGTGGAAATTGGAAAAATGGTCAATTAATGAGAGGATTGGTGATAGGTGAAGGAGCAATAAATGAAATAATTTTTTGAAAATATATATATAAGGATGTGATTCGGGTTCATTTTTACCTTTGTGATCACAAGTGTTCAAGCGAGCTAATTGCGACCGAGCCAAGTGAAATGTGTTGAGGTGCAGAGAGCTACAAAACTAGACATGGAGAGAATATTTGTGTGTAGAAGTGGCTTACATCCCCATTGGTGAAGGGTTTGAGTGTAGTAAAAGTATTGAGAAGGATCTAGGGCACGTGGTTTTGAGCTAGGGTTTGAGCTTACTTGAAAAAGAAGACAAAAGGTGGCATTTTTATAATGGCACCAAATAAAGCACCTATAATAGGTACAAAGGGGAAGAAAAAGGTGGAAGTTGAGGTCAAAGTTACTCTTGGGAGCAATTTTCAAAGATGTAGTATCTAGAAGGAGTGATATTCAGATGGGATTTGGATTCCCACATCGACAGATGTAAAGTGAGTGATTACAACCACTGTACCACTGACAACAAAGGAGATTTGGATGCATTGTTGAATAAGAAGACCAACAAGCGCACAGTGGACGATATGTCAGTATATGATGATGTTGGGGAGAAGTTGATCAAGAAGGTAGAGATTTATCAATTGTATGAACTCCCTTATTTTGGAAAACTAGAAGCTTTATACCCATGGGTTATGAGTAGAGTCCATGAGGGATTTTTCTATTTTGCTAGATGGAGGGTAAGGATCACAACAACCCTCATTGCTACATTAATAGGATTGAAGGGAACAAGGAAAAATATTATTACTAATTCGACTGATAAAGCACCTATTATAGCCACCAACAAGGGGTTGGGATACTCCAAGGGTCCACATGGAATGGACATATATAAATTAAGGAATTATCATGTGGTGCAGGTAGCCGTGCACCTACTCAATAAGTTGAATGATCAAGAGAGATGGTCATAGGTAAATACCATGTGGCTACATATCACGAAGAAAATGTTAGAAGAAGAGGTCTACAACTTAGTTAGATACATTACAGAAGTATTTACTGAGGAAGTGCGCACAAGTGAGAAGATAATTTTTGGCGTTATCCTATTATGTCTTATCTTTGTAGAAATTGGAGTGCCTGATGGGCCAAAGAAAAAAATTTAGGAATACCCCAAAAATGAAAATTCCCTCGCAGAGAGGTTAGAGAAGTACTTGTGTGAAGGAAAAATGAGTGGCCCATTAAATCAAAGGGAAAAATTTTGGTATGACCAACTTCACACGGTGTTTGAGGAGGAATGTCACATTTAAAAGGAGCTACCCTTAGTAGTGGGTAAGTTAATATAGTTCAAATTGTATCAGCATTTCTGCATCGCATGGTTTGTAATGAAGGATGAGACATGGATTCCATCGTGAAAATTTCCCTATGCCTTCACAATGTGCTACTTCTAGGCCTCCGTACACACGTTTATTGATGCATGCTAGTTAATCTTTAATGCAGACAAGGTATATTGTGACTACCATAATCTCAGAAAAACATATGTTTATCCAAGTCGATATGCCTATATTGAGAGGCTCATTTAAGATGTTATAAATATAAAGCCAGTAAGTTTGGTTATTGGGGATAGTAGAGACGTGCTCATCTATCTTCAGCTCAAGCCTAGGTTAGAGAATAACAAGTATGCGGAGAATGAGTTCATACTACCAGGGCCACCTAAGGGAAAACACACTCTTAAAAATGTGGCAGCTCTAAATCCTTCCTCAACCATAGAGATAGAGGAAGAAGAAGAACATGAGGATAGTGTAGGATTGGACCATAGAGACTAGAGGAAGCCCACATATAAAGTGGAAAGTGAACACACAGAAACTCCATCACAAGCGTAAGAAGGAGAGGACAACTTGGATGTGGATGTAGTCCCTAAAGAGCATAAATTTAAGAGGGTATTAATAAGAACCAAGAATTAAGGTGTAGGAACATCATAGCATGTATGAAGATCACATTGACTCTCCCCTCAGAAAGAATCACTAGAGAAGAATAAAGAAGAAAGTTGAAGCTTATTGAGGAGGTGGAGGAGTCTGAAGAGAGCACGCCTGGAACCCTAGTTCAACCAGAAGATGTGGAGGATCCCTAGGATGAAGAAATGAGAGATGAAAATAAAGGGTGAAGGAAAAAGAAGAAATTGTGCATGAGTAGACCATTGTGCTTGTTATGACTTAGGTAGGAGAAGGTCCAACTCTAGACCTTGGCGCTCATGTTCCTAAGGGGACAAGGACAAAGAGAAGTGAAGAGTATGTTGCACCTAGTTTGGGCTATGTTGAGGATACATGAAAAACCATCCGCGCCTAGTTTCAAATCATCATAGACCTTAAGGAATTATATGAATGGGAGCTGATGGATCTAGATATGGCCACCATGTATGCAAGGAAACAACTATCCTGGTCCATGCAGACCCATATAGATGAATCATATTTTGATGTGTGTGAGGAAAACTGTGTCTCAAGAAGATTAAAGAAGGAACTAGAGAGTAGGAACATGACCATATAGCCCACTCTTATGTCTTATGAGAAGGTCGACAATGCCTTAGTCAAGGTATCTCCTGAGGTGGTGCAAAGAAATATTGATAAGGTTGCTACCATTAGAGCTTTGAGGCAGGATAACAAGGAAAAAAATGTAGAGATAAAGCGGTTAAAGGAAGGAATGAGAACATGTAAGAATGAGGCCTTTGTTGGCATGCCTAAAGAAATTGGTGATTACATTATAAAGGCAAGGCCTCATCTTGAACCAAAGGTACCTCAAAATTTTCCTTCTAATATGCATTATGTGTGCACTTTGGTTGATTTAGTATTAGAATACAAACCAATTAGAATGCCTACACCAAATTATGTTGAACAAGAAGTAGAGAGAGCAAGGTCCTCTGTGATCAAGAAAATTTCAACTTACGAGGCATTACACCAAACTATGAAGGATGAGATAAAGAAATCAGGCCAAGCTATAAACTTGTATGCAACACTAGATGTAATAATAAGGACTAAAAATATGGTTGAAGATAATGAATTTCTTGCAGTAATGAAAGATGATACTTTAGGGCGAGCAGAAAAATTGGCACTAGTAAAACAAAAGTATGAAGCCCTTGCAGCAGCCCAAGATCCACATAAGGGGAGGATAGATGAGATTGGGAAGCTCATAGCACAAAATATGAATCTTTTGGAAGGAATGATGTCTATTATGGCCAATGTTTTCTGGGTACTACAGAATGAGAAGGAAAAGATCACTGAGGACGTACTAGATGCCATATCCATAGAAATTCTAGAAAAGAAAAGGATATATCTAGATGACTGGCAAACATTGGAGGTGGAAATCAAACTTGAATATCTAGATCTAATCCTCTGAGTTGAAGAAGAGGGAGCTAAAGAGTAAAGATTCATTCTTTTGTATAGTGATTCTTTAATTATTTAAATTCTTATTATTTATTATTGTGACACCGGAAGGAATTCCCATTGTTGTGATGACAATGTAATTTAGTGTGTGGTAATTTTGAGTAGACATAATATTTTTCTAAGGATAAGACACAAAAAGAATACGTGTATGGGAACAAGGTGCATTTGAAGGCGTGGAATGATGAAACACATGCCATAATAGTTTGGTTTGAACTTAGCCATTTTTATGAATACAGGCTATTTCTGGAGATAGCGTGCAAAGCACACATCGAGATGGAGACTTGTGCAACATGAAAATGGTAATTTGTGAACAAGTGAATGATAAGTGCCAAGCATGGTTGTAGTTAATAATAGGATTACTTCTTCCAGTTAACTATAGGACATCTATTATTAGCACAGTTGCATGTGTGCATGTTATTGTAAAGGCACATGGCTATTATCAGTATGTGACCTATTTTGAGAAGTGCGTAAGTGGTGAAGGGAAAGTCCCCACCTCTATAAGTATGTATTTACTGTGTAGTTTAGAGAGAGACTAGAGACCAAGTTATTGTATAGTTATGCTGCTAGATATTATGCACGCATGACTTATGGTGATACTTTATAATGTATGAAGCATATGTATTTTACAGTGTTTAATGTAATGGATGATATTGGTTGGATAATGGTGTTAGAAATAACAGAAATTGGTTCATCTATGGTTAATCTTATTATAGTTATTGTTTAATTCATGATTCTCTAAGATCTAGATCTGGATTATGCACTGTGGAATGTTTATGTTTAATTATGGATCTGAATATGTATTATCTTAATAACACTAACACCATGCATAAGCAACTCTAAAGAGGGGCCCGGTACCTTTGCACACTTCAGGTGTGCACTCAGCTCAGGTTGGGTGATGTTCCAGCATGCCTAGGTTATTCACAGTAGATTCTAGGCTACATCACTCAGTGGTTACCTCTACTCAGATTTTTTTCCCTACATGGCAGTACCTTGGTAGTTCCATCTAACTCAGATTTTTGGATTGACGTGACTCACTTTCCATTGAATGATTAGGGTTATAACCCTAATTTGGCTTCATTTTTTTTGTTTTTGTTTTTTACATTCTAATCAAAATATAAATACACTTATTTGCATAGAAGGGAGTTTGGAAAATACATGGTATATTGGTGAAAATGCTTAAATATTGTATGTATGGTCATGGGTTTGAGGCCCTAGCATGATTATTTATGGACCATCTTGTCATTTATCTCAATCGAGCTCTCATCTAGCTTGCCCAACTGAGCCCATACCTAACTCATTTCCCTAGTTGGCCGAGCTAGTAAATGTAAGGATTTTAGAGGTAAATGTTTTCTTAAAGAAATTGTTTAGAAAATACTTATGATTGGAGCTTTGTTGGTGAGGAAATTTTTTAGGTGGAAAAACTTGTGGATTCCTTGCCAACACTCTAGGAATCAAAGTCCCTCTAATTAACCGGTGCAACTGCCGTATGTGCATGCGTGAAAAAAATGTGGATTTCTATGGTGGCATTTTGGTCGGGGATCCAACAGGGGCACTCCACTGACCTTGCGGAAAATGCTTGCAGTTACCTACAAGGGGGGAATTTTCTATAAAGGTGGGAAAGGGAGTGAGAAAAGAGGTAGGAGAACTAATGTTGTAGATAGACTTCAACACATGCATTTATGAGAAGAAACAACACTGCAAATGACAATAAGATGAGATAAGATTGCGAACTCAAAGTTTATAAAATCTCATCATCAAAGAGGATACAGAATCCTTCTTCTTGTATTGATGCTTAAAAGGAGTTGTACATAATGTGGGAATGGAAGAAATTTGAGAATGGAGGAAAGTAGAAGAAAATGGCTATCTCCTTTACTTTCTCTAAGTACAATGCACTCGTGAGTTTACAAGATCAATTGCTAACCCCATACAATGACGTGAAGAAACCATTAAATATATTGTAAGAAATGGTTATAACTTATTCTTTGTTAGCACGAAATGATTTATAATCTTTTTAGTCATTTGCATCCATTCAGATTCTTTATTCACAAAGAAACACCAATGGCAGAAAAAACTAGACTTTTCATAATGAAGTCCTTACACTTGTTTTGTAACTTTGAATTTGAACCATTCATCTTGCCTTTGAAACTTTAAAGTAGATCCCTCCACATAGGAGAAATTTATTGGAGTGGGAGTGGAGGATTCCTTTTGCATTTTGTGACTTTATAGAGATTTGGCATTTTTTACATTCTTGGTCAACCCTTCTACTTTTGATATAAGCCTGACACGTGGCTTCACTTGAGTGGAGACAGAGTCATGGGTCACTTTTATAATTTTAACTTTTTTCAATGTAGGCTCAAAAATACAAATTTCTCCTCTGGCCCACCTCCTAGCTTTGACCTTTGATGCAAGCTTAATATTTGACTTTTTCATAGCATGATCGGGGTTGTGGGTCACTTTATGACTTTCAGCCCTTTTTACATAAAGGCTCAAAAACACAAATTGCTCTGCCGGCCCACCTCCAATTAGATATGTCCACATACCTATGGATAATGCGGCCAAAATTTAACGAGGAAGAAAATGCCCATCATTCACGACTGTGGAAAATTACAGAGAAGAAGAAAAATCCACCATTTCATGCTCGATTTTCAAATTTCTTTTGCAAACCAACGAATTGAAAGCAATACAAGGTTCAATGATCCTTGGCCATAGAAAGATTGAAAATCTCATTCAAATGAGGAAAACAATAAAAATTTCACGTGTTTAGACAGGAAAATAGAAAATTTATCAAAATGTGTAGATTGGAGAGTTTAAACAACTTCAAAGCATGAATTTCTCTATCTTTTCAGAATTCCAACTTTACTTGAACACTTCTAGAAGGAGTGAGCTCAAAATTTTTGAATTTGACTTAAAAAATGAGGGGGGAATTTTGAGGGCGACAATAGCTGGCTCTAGCTTGGAGACATGACATGGACTGAGCATAGTGAAGACATGACATGGGAATCCAGAATCTCAATCTCTAGACCCTATAATTCATTGACTAGTGCCTTATCCATTGGGCCTTACAGAGTCATGTACAACCTATAATAAGAGAGAGAGAGAGAGAGAGAGAGAGAGAGAATAAGTAAACACACACACACACATGAAAAGGAAGAAAAGGAAACACATGACACACAACAAGAAAGGGAAACACACCTAGCAATCACCTATGGTACAAAGCGGGGGATAACCCGCTTTCACTGATGATACAATTTCAAGTATTGCCCACTCTAAGGCAATTCCAATGGCATTCCATCCAAATATGAGAGAAGAAAATCATTCTTGCCACAAGCTCCATGAATCTAGAATGGGTTGAGCCATAATGAATCAAACTTTCCATGGATGCCTTTTGGTTCTCTTCTCTTGCCCCATAGCAGGATGAAGTCTCCAACTTTGAATTATCTTGGCTTGTCTTTCTTATCAAAAATATTCTTTACTTTCAATTGGTGCTCTTTAATGCAATCCACCACTTGGAGTGTATTTTCTTCCATATTCTAAATAAAGAGGATCCTCTTGTCAATGGAATCCTTGTATTGACCATCTTCTATTGCCTGTAGCAGCTTGAGAGCTGGCATCTCGATCGTGAGAGGAATTTCTGCTTCAACTCCATACATCAGTTGGAATGGTGACATACCTATTTCCTTCTTGGGAGTGATCCTATCCACCCACAATGCATCGTATAACCTCTTATGCTAATTCCTTTGATTCTCCTTTACAATCTTGCAGAAAATGGTCATAATGTTCTTGTTGTTGGATTCAGCTTGTTCATTTCCTTGTGGATAGTAGTCAGAAGAATGAGATAGGGAGATTCCATAGCTATAGAAAAACTTGGTCAGCTCTCTTGAAGAGAAATAGGTAGCATTATCTACTACAATCTTCTATGGAACTCTGAAACAAACTATGATATTCTCCTTGATGAAGTTGCATATTGTTTCAGAGTTGGCTTGTTTGGCTAGAATGGCTTCCATCCACTTCGTGAAGTAGTTTGTTTCTGTGAGTACATAGGTGTGCCTTGTGCTTGAGTGAGGGTTCAGAACACTAATGAAGTCCATCCCCCACTATTGAAATGGTTCTTCAATAACCACATGCCTGAGTGGTAATGCAGAGAGTTGTGGTCTTCCAAGGAACTATTGGCATGCTTTGCATTTAGAAACCCAATCTTGAGTGTCTGAAAATATGGTGGGCCAATAATACCTTCCTCAGAGGATCTTGTGTGTAGTGACCATTTCTGAAAAATTCCCACCACATGCTTGGTCATGGTATGCTTTAAGAAACTTTTCTTGTTTCTTTTTATCTACACACCTGAGGAAACAACCATCTAGGCCTCTTTTGTAAAGTGCATGATTATATATTACAAATTTAGTTTCCTTCAGCTTGATTGTTCTCCTTTGCTTGTAATTAAGATGGGGAGGGCATTATCCATAAGTCAGGTAATAGGAAATATTAGCATACCACTCATCAGTAGTGGTGACAAAGATAACCTATGGGTTGTCTTCTAAACAAGTTAAGCAAGCACAATTTTCTTCACCATGTTGAACTTTAAGTGTTTCATCTTCAGCAATCAACTTACACAAGCCATTTCCCCTTACTAGATTAGAGGGTCGAATCTCCTAGTCATATTCTTGAGTCTTTGCAATCCAATTTCCTCTTTTAGCTCTGGGATCCTACTATGTCAAGATGGAATTGATTGCACTTCTGGGGACCATCACCACCATATGGGAATTGAGGATGTAAAATCTGAAGTTTTCTATAGCCTTGACCACTACATAGGCATGCATATCTAATTGGCTGTATTTTAGCTCATAATTTTTCAAAGGACAACTCATGAAAGCAATAGGTGCTTCCATGCCTTCATCAATTTTCTAAACAAGAATGGTAGAGAGTGTATGTTTTGATGCATAACAATACATGGTGAATTCTTTGTTAAAATATGGAGATACAAGAGTTAGAGCCTTGGAAATGGATTTCTCGATCTCTTTGAATGTTTCCTTCCCTTCATTGCTCCATTTGAAGTTTATTTGCAGTTTCATCATGGAAGTGATGTGCTTCGTCAAATCAACAAGCTCAGGCAAAAAATGACGAAGAAAGTTCACCTTTTCGAAGAATGAATGAACTCCTTTCTTTCTTGTGGGTAGGGATAATGCTTGACTAGATCTAATCCTCTTAGGATCAATGTGT
This sequence comes from Taxus chinensis, assembly GCA_019776745.2. NCBI lineage: Eukaryota > Viridiplantae > Streptophyta > Pinopsida > Cupressales > Taxaceae > Taxus > Taxus chinensis. The sequence continues at coordinate 611,662,646 of CM034148.1, read as the reverse complement.
GCTCCATGTTGTTCACAATGTGCCCCAATAACTTGCCTTCTGTGACTCCAAAAATGCACTTTTTTGGATTTATTGATATGTCATGCTTGCTACACCTTACAAGCACCTATTCCAAGTGATAGATATGATCCCCCCTCTTCTTAGAAAATATTGTGAGATCATCAAGATCTATGAAAATGTAATGATTTAGATCTTTGAAGGCCAAATCCATCACCCTTTAGAATGTAGCTCCTACATTGATTAGGCCAAAAGGCATTCTGTTGTAGGCAAAAATGCCCCAAGGTGTTGTAAAGGATGTCTTGGTGTGGTACTTCTCTACCACTTTGATTTGATTATATCCTGAGAATCCATCAAGTAATGAAAGTATTTCAGATCCAGTGACTACTTGCAGGATATGGTCCATGATAGGAAAAGGATAATTGTCCTTTACTGATGCCTAGTTTAGGTTGTGAAAATCTACACATATCCTTATTTCACCATTCTTTTTCCACACTGGCACAATGTTAGCCACCCATGTTGAATGGTGGATGGGAAAGATGATCCTTGCATTAAGAATCATTTTTACCTCCTCCTTGATGGTATCGACAATCTTTGGGTTGTACGGCCTTTGTTTCTTCCTGAAGGTCTTAACACCCTGCTTTAAAGGAATTGAGTGATGCATTTCCTTTGGCTAGAAGGAGTTGAGTTCATCATAAGAGTAGGCCAAGAAATCTGAGTATTTCCTAATTAATAAAACAAACCTTTTTTTTTCTTCAGGTGAGAAACATTTTCCAATATTGACCATCCTTGGCTCCTCCGAGGTACCAATTTTTTCTTTATCAAAATCAGCTGGGCACCGAGAAGATTTCTTTTCTTTCTCTTGAGTGAATATTTCATGTTTGTCAAAGAGGTTTTCTAAAGAGACGACGCCTTTGGGAATTTTGTTCCCTTTCAATTTGATTACTCCCTCATCATCATTCCCTTCAATTCCTTCTTTCTCTTCTTTGGGGATTGCTTCTCGGTGTGGATTTTCACCTCCTTCGAAGAATAGATTATTGAAATCATCCCTTTACTCTAAAATGGACATAATTTGGTTATCATCATTGAAGAATTGACAATGATTTGCATTGTCTGGTACACTAGGCCTGAATAACATTTTAATGGTCACTTTTTCTTTACTAAAAGAAGGATGAGGTGTCACTAAGGAATATGACACTGTAAGAGAATCAACATTTTCATTTTGTTCCCTTGGAACATCTTCAATGGAAAATGCATCAAAATATTCAATGTAGTCTCACACTCTATTTCTGTAATGCTAGAGTCTTGGATTCTTCACCTGATATTGTTGGTGGACCTACTTTACTACAACCTAAGCATCACCTCAGCATCTCAGTTTCTTGATTCCCATGTCCTCTTCTACACTCATGCCTAAGAGTGGTGCTTCATACTCTGCAGTTTCATTTGTATTATCATATTTTAGCTTGTAGGAAAATGGGTACAACTCATTGGAAGGAGAGTACAATACTACACTAGCTCCCAATCCTGCACTAGAATGAATACCATCAAATTCCATTGTCAAAATTTGATCTTCCTCTTCCTCCATGAGAAGTGGCAAGTTCTCCTCTTTTTTTGATGAGAGGAAGTAGTTTCTTAGCCCATAATATTGAAAGAGAATGTTTTCTTTAGGATCATTAGACTTTCAGATTGTGAACTTCATCTTTCTTACTTGTAGTGACTTCTTCATCTCACCTTTTACTGGGATAGTTATAGACCACCAATTCATTTTTATCTCTCCACCCAGGTCTCTACAGAAACTCCTACTCAATAGCATACCAAAGGATGTTGGGATGTCTACTACCAGTATGGTTATGAGCACCTTCTTGTCTGGAAAATCAACTAGTGCTACCTATGCATATTTTATTCTTCCTACCAATGGCACTTGTTTATATCCCATTGAGTAGCAGGTGCCATTTACCCGGGTCAAGGTGAGGCCTAAAGCATTTGTAAATTTGGCTGGTATCACATTGTCTGAGGCTCCATAATCTATGATACAATTATTTAGCTGGAAGCCTTTAATGAGGGGTGACAGGTAGAAAGGTTCAACCCTGTTGGTTTTGGAGGCACTGAGGGCTAGCATATTTTGGGAAGGTGGTGTGGGCAATATGTTACAAAATTTAGATAATGTTAGTGTGAAACAAATAAAGGTTGTAATTAGTTGTCAACCAAACAACTTTGAGATATTAGTGGGATTGTGTGAGTTGTCCAGTGATAAGCTTTGACTCCTAAATATTAGGATCAAGCTTTTGTATAAAAGATCACTATCTATTGAATAAAATAATTCGAGGAGTTATTTTGATCAATTATTTTATCTACTGTGTATTGTTTCTCAGCATATATTTGTTTGATTGCTCTGGTTATTCTCCATCATCTGGTATCAGAGCGGTGGAGGTCTAGGTTGTAGGGAAAATAGTATTATGAGTTTAGTCTATATTCATAGTATAAACCCCATTGGAGGCATATTTGTGTTATTTGAGGTTTTGTTTTAATGGAGATCGCCCCCCCGTGCATATTACGGCTTGGCACTCAAGCACAGATCCAAGGTTGATTCTCACATGGAATTCGTTCAAGTTGACTGCACAAGCTACGACATTCCACACACGGAGGATACAAGATCTGCCTACGACACACTCTTGGCCCTGCACACCCAATTCTCACGTGAACATCATGAATTCAAAGGCGTACATGGAGAGATCCATGCATAGAAGCACCTACCACAGATTCGACCACGTGAACCCGTGCACACTCTGACCTGTGAATTCTGAACTGTCATGCACAAACGGCCTGTAAAATATTCATTGCCGTGGATAGTATAATCACTTTTTATTGTTATTTGTTCTTCACATATTACTCATGTTAGATTAATTATTTGATTTATAAGATAGATGTATCTATGTAAATTTTAAAAGTAATTTGTTGTGATTAATTTTTAAATCTATATTGTAAAGGGTGCATTCTCAATTGTATTCGAAACCCTATTAAATTTTTTTAAAATATATATATTTGAAGAGTGCATTATCGGTTGAAACCAACACTCTGAAGAATCATGGACATCCCACTAGATAAGTTCAACAGATTAAACTTTCACACTTGGAAAGTTAAAATCCAAATGCAATTAATGCATAAAAACCTATGGGGTATTGTAAGCGGAAAAGAAACACAACCAACTGATGTTGCTAAATTACTAGAATGGCATAGCAGGGATGACAAGGCAAAATCCATTATCAGACTTGCTTTATCAGATACTGAATTACACTATGTGGATTTAGATAAATCATCACTAGAGATATGGGATCTTCTTAACAAAACATTTGGGTCAAAAGCAACAAATGCTAAATTTTCACTAAAATTGCAACTCTTTAAACTAAGGATGAGTGAAAGTGTGACAATGTCAAGTCACATTAATGAACTAAGGTCCCTTTTGAGACAACTTGCAGAAGTAAAAGTTGTAATAGAAGATGAAGATGCTAAAGCCATACTTCTAAACAGTCTCCCACCAAAATACAGTAATGTTGTGTTCACTCTCGGACAGATGCCCACACAAACACTATAAGACATAATATCTGCACTTTTAAGTGAAGAAAAGAGAACTAAAGAAGACAACCAGGAAGAGTTTGCTCTCTATGTCAAGAAATTTTTTGCAAAAACCTACAGAAACAAAGAGGAAGTAGAATGCTTCTACTGTAAACAAAAGGGACATAAGTCTCCATTCTACAAATTCAGAGCAAAAGATGTCATCAGTGGGAAACTCAAAATGGATGAGGCCAATGTAGTTGTTGAAGAATCAGAATATGAAGAAGAACCAACACCAGAAGAACCTGGTTACAACTCCAATGATTTTCTATTCTAAATAAAGTAATTGGAGGTAGGAGGCAAAGGAGGAGGAGGAAAATCTGCATTTCTTGTTAATCACCAACAAAGAGAATGTTGCATTATATTGGTGATATTTATTTTTTGTTGTGTATTTCATTTCTGGAAATAAACTTGTTAAATCAAGTACATGATTGTATCACCTGCATTAGTCAGGATGTGATGGGGTTTAAAGGGATACTAGCATTAAATGACATGGTTTTTGGTAAACCAGTAAAACCAATTGGTTGTAGGTAAACCATGGATAAACCTTCATCTGGTTTTATGGTAACCATGGAAAAACCATACTTAGGTTTGTGAATCCTTGGAAAATCACGCAATCATTGTTAGATGCAGTATAGGATGAAACCTTCCCCATGTTCACACTAAGGGGGTGAATGTTACGAAATTTAGATAATGTTAGTGTGAAACAAATAAAGGTTGTAATTAGTTGTCAACCAAACAACTCAGAGATATTAGTGGGATTGTGTGAGTTGTCTAGTGATAAGCTTTGACTCCTAAATATTAGGATCAAGCTTTTGTATAAAAGATCACTATCTATTGAATAAAATAATTCGGGGAGTTATTTTGATCAATTATTTTATCTCTTGTGTATTTTGTCTCAACATATATTTGTTTTATTGCTCTGGCCTATCTGGAGGGTTTGGTCTTCTTGAAGCATTTTGCACTGTGATTTGAGATAGCTGCTTCTTCAAGGCAACCAAGTCATTTTCCATTTTTTGGAACCTCAGATATATGGTGACCGAGTATGAATTTAGACTCTTTTTCTTTCCATTGGGTCCTTTCACATTTTTGGAAAGGATTAGATTTTCATCAATTTCTATTACATAGTCCTTGGCTTCCCTCAATGTTCTTGGTTGGGATCTTCTGAGGAAGAAACTTACTTTTGATGGAAAAGCACTGCTGAAAATCCTCTTCAAATTATTTTCAGGAGGCACCACATCTTCATATATCCTTCTTATCACTCTATCATATCTTTCTACAAAGTCCCTCATTGACTCAGAGGTTTCTTTCTTCATTTGTACCAATTAGACCAAAAGATCCTGACAATCTTCTATGTTCTTGAACCTGTGTTTGAATGCACTTCTTATATCCTCCCAATAGGTGATAGACCTTAGGGGTAGCATGTAGAACCATTCAGAAGCTTTCTCTTGAAGTGACTCCACAAATATTTGGCCTGACACATCTTCATCCTCAACACCCAACACACTGCAACCAGTGATAAATACTACTACATGCTCTTTAGGGAGTTGAGAGTCGTCCCCTCTGAATTTTGGGAAGTTTTTTCTTGAGCCTTTCGGTAGCTCATCGAGTGGTTGAGCAAGAGAAAGTGGACTGGTGTTTCCTCCCCATGGTAAATTAGGCCTACGAGCCTCACAATCACGTTCACACTCATGGTCATGATCCCCCATTCTATTTCTATTTCTAGCTTCCAACCTTGCTAAGGTTGTAGCTTCTGCTGCTGCTCTTTCATCTGCCTTGACTTGAAGTCTCTCAATTTCTTTGAGTTGAGCTCTCATTTCTTCATCATCTTTCACCTCTCTTTCTTGAGCTTCTTATTCGGTCTCCACATCAGTGAAGTCTACAAGGTTCTCATTGATGTATGGAAATTCACTGTCCAAAGGATTGGCAACACTCAGGTTCCCAACGTGACCAGTTGCTTGAGAAGGAATCCTTTGGATTCTAAGTAGCTCTTGTCTCCTTTGAAGTTCCTAAAAAATGGGATCAGTTTGTCCTCCTTTTCTCTGTTGCCAAGTGTATCTTCTATCTGCTAGCTTGAAAATCTATGCTCTTCTTTGCAGTGCTGGAATTTGTCTTTGCCACTATAATTCAGCAGCGCATTCTTCTTCAAGGTCCAGAATTCTCGTAGTAATGAAATAGTGATTGGTACTTTGTCCATTATGCCAGATAGCTTCCCTCAAATCTGAAGCAAGGTCTTCTTGGATATGGAAGAGCAATTCGGGTCTTTCGACTGGAGGGTTTCCTTGAATAGCCATGATTTGAATCGATGTGGCTCATATAGCCATTCAAATTCCAAAAAAAAATCTCTTTTTTTGAATTTTGAATATTCTGACCTTGCTGTCACATTCAAGTGCAGAAGCTGCTAAATCTACCCCACGGTGGGCGCCAAAAATTATTCGCAAGGAATTTTTTTGGGTGGAAAAAATTGTGGATTCCTTTCCAACGCTCTAGGATTCTAAGTTCCTCTACTTAACCGGTGCAATTTCCATATGTACATGTGCGAAAAATGTGGATTTCTGTGGTGGCCTTTTTCCTGGGGATCTAACAGGGGCACTCCACTGACCCTATGGAAAATGCTTGCAGTTACCTATAATGGGGGAATTTTCTATGAAGGTGGGAAAGGGAGTGAAAAAAGAGGTAGGAGAACTAATGTTACAGGTAGAAAATCAGATTCCTGCACACACTAGTTAGAAACTTCAACACATGCATTTATGAGAAGAAACAACCCTATAAATGGCAACAAGATGAGATAATATTGGGAACTCAAAGTTTCTAAAATATCCTCATCAAAGAGGCTAAAAAATACATCTTCTTCTATTGATGCTTAAATAGGAGTTGTACATAATGTGGGAATGAAAGAAATTTGAGAATGGAGGAAAGTAGAAGAAAATGGCTATCTCCTTTGCTTTCTCCAAGTACAATGCACTTGTGAGTTTACAATATCAATTGCCAACCCTATACAATGGCATGAAGAAGCCATTAAATATCTTGTAAGAAACGGTTACAACTTCTTCTTTGTTAGTAAGAAATGGTTTACAATATTTTCAATAATTCGTGTTCGTTCAAATTCTTGATTCGTGAAGAAACGCTAATGGCAGAAAAAACTAGACTTTTCATAATGCAGCCATTACACTTGTTTTGTAACTTTGAATTTGAACCATTCATCTTACCTTTGAAACTTTAAACCAGAGTCATCCACGTGGGAGAAATTTATTGGAGCAGGCGTGGAGAATGCCTTTTACATTTTGTGACTTTATAGAGATTTGAAATTTTTTACATTCTTGGTTCACCCTTCTACTTTTGATATAAGCTTGACACATGGCTTCACTTGAGTGGAGACAGAGTCGTGGGTCACTTTTATAATTTTGACATTTTTCAATGCATGCTCAAAAACACAAATTGCTCCGCCATCCTGCCTCCCCACTTTGACCTTTGATGCAGGCTTAATATTTGGCTTTTTCATATCATGATTGGGGTTGTGGGTCACTTTATGAATTTTAGACCCTTTTTACAAAAAGGCTCAAAACCTCAAAGTTCTCCGCCGACCTGCTTCCCCACTTTGACTTTCCAACGGTGGGCCCGGAGATTTGATGTTTTCCTTTGTGTTTGGCGGGATTGCGGGTCACTTTTTAACTTTAAGGCCCTTTAATGAAAAATACTCAAATTATCAAATCTCCCCGACGGCCCAATTCCCCACTTTGACTCTTTTGATGCGGGCTCAAACATTTGAATTTTTTCCTCATAGCATGATTGGACTGTGGGTCACTTTATGACTTTCAGCCCTTTTTACATAAAGGCTCAAAAACACAAATTGCTTCACCGACCCGTCTCCAATTAGCTATGTCCACATACCCATGGATAATGCGGCCAAAATTTGATGGGAAAGAAAACTCCCATCATTCACGACCATGGAAAATTCAGAGAAGAAGAAAACTTCACCATTCGCACCCGATTTTAAAATTTCTTTTGTGAACTAAGGAATTGAAAATAATACAAGATTCAAAGATCCATGGCCATAGAAATATTGAAAATTTCATTCAAATGAGGATAACAATAAAATTTTCATGCATCTAGATAGGAAAACAGAAAATTTATCAAAACATGCAGACTGGAGAGTTTAAACAACTTTAAAGCATGAATTTCTCTATCTTTTCAAACTTCCAACTTTACTTGAACACTTATGGAGGACACGAGCTCAAAATTTTTGAATTTGAATTAAAAATTAGGGGGGGATTTTGAGGGAGACCATCTTGTTATTTATCTCGATTGAGCTCTCATCCAGCTTGCCCAACTGAGCCCATACCCAACTCATTTTCCTAGTTGGCCGAGCTAGTAAATGTAAGGCTTTTAGAGGTGAACGTTTTCTTAAAGAAATTATTTATAAAATACTTATGATTGGAGCTTGTAAATAATTTTAAAAGGATATAATTTATTGTAAAGGGACATTTTATGGAGAAATTTTTTTTTTATAAAAGTGGGAAAATATTGTAATAAAACTACATAATTATAAGAAGTTAGGGGGGGTTCATTTTGTGGTGTAAATTTAATTTTCTGGCCATTTCCATAGTCATTTAAAAGGGTATTTTGTATTTTCCTTTGGGGGTGGTGACCCTTGACCACATCCCGTATCTTGTCTGGGAGAACGTAAGGGGTGCTACCCTGACCCAACTGGGGGTTTCCACCCCCAGACCCATGCTATCTTGTCCACTACACAGTATATTCCAGGTGCTCTTTTGTTTTCGAGTGTCAAAGAATGAAGGGTGAAAAATGGTTTTTCAGGTGTTCAAACCCTCTCACAAGAAAACATTTTGTTACATTATTTCTCACATAATATTGATTTGGAGCTAGGATATACGAAAAATTAAGGACTCCACTATGTTTTTGTATGCATTTTTGGAAGAGGACAATGTCCTATATTTTTTTAGTGTGTTTTTTGCATGTATCATGGATTTTTGCTCTAACATATTTTCTATATAGTCTGAGAAAGAGATGTTGTTTATTGAAGTTTGTTCCATTCAATCTGACTAAGTAAATTTTTTGGAAGAAATGTAACACCTCTAACATGACTGATATCTATGATGGCTTCTGTTTTTATATTTTGTGAATGTTAACATGTGATTCTTGTTGAAGAGGGTGTACTCTTGCGAATCAAAAAAATCATGTTTTCTGTAGATAATATGTTATCTAATACAATTCTGCCATATTTGTGTTGAATAAAAAAATGAATTAATTCATTCTTCTTATGCTAAAAAATTCACTTCTTAGGAAATAAGAAATTGATTCAGATAAACCAATTCTTGAGTCCTATTTGCACTCAAAATTGTGCTTCATTTTTCATAATTTTTGGATGCAAAACAAAATTACCTTGGATCAATGAAATTGATCCAAGGTATGCTTCTAATTCATGACTTTGTGGTCATATTGACCAAGCTGGATAGATTGAAGGATCCTTGAACTATGACTATACTGAAGTCATGAATGATCTTTGTTGCCCCTGGTTCGCAAGTGGTCTAGGATGGTAATCTAGTTATTCTCTGGTAATTTTGGCATGTAATTATTTTCTATATACTAAGTAACCTAATTAACTATGTTCCCTAAATTGATAAACTTGTCCTAAAATTGTAACCTATTGTATGTTAATATGTTCTTTTATAAACGTGAGATGATAATAATTAAAGGACCTTAGGACCTATGTTAGTTCCTAAACTAATGTTAAACCTAACCTAATGTTGGCTAACCTAAAAGGTACCTATGGGACAACATGCAAAGGGGAAAGTTGGTAGCACCATATTCTAGGTGTTTATGAGGCATTAGTGAACATTAAAAAAAAAATTCTTGATAAAATTGGTGAATGCATGAAATATGAATAGGAGGGTGAGTGACATTTATACCAAAGTTTTAGTTGTATTCATTTTTGAATTTGGATATAGCCAAATACAAGTTGATGGTGGTGGGAGAAGTGGAAGGACTGTCAGTCTTGCTTTGCATTTAATATTTTTAGAAATGGTGAAAACCACCTCGGAAGGAGAAAGAGGGAAAGAAGAGGGGTTTTGGTTTTTTTTGGTCATTTGGTCATTTACGAGCTTTAGCTTTGCATGTGGGTTTTGATATTTGAACCCACAGTTTGAATCCTTGCTTATGTTTTTCCTTGCATGACAGTGAAAGTGAAGAAAATATGACTGTGGAGCTTTAAGATGAAGTAGAGAAGGTTTTAAGGAGATTATTGGCATTTGTGGGAGGGAATCAAAGCTCTTCTTGGAGATTTTCTATGAAAAAGTGAAGACATGAGCTCTATCACGCATGATAGGCCCTATCTATTAAGTCCTTTACTTTTACTTAAGTGATTCATAAAAACAACTTTGCTCTTTTTGAAACCTTCTAGTTTTTATGATTGTTTATTCTTACTTCATTGGTGTTTGTTTGTTTATCTGAATGCAAACTGGTTCTTTGTTGAAGAATGGGAAAAAAAATCTAGATGCGTTGATTGTTGCTGTTATGCTAACTTGATTTTATTTGGATCTTCTAAACATTGGGAAGGATCTATGAAGGATATCTATTTGAATTAATATCAAATTGATAGTTGTTTAAGCTTTAAAACGGTTACATGGTTTATAGAAATATGTGGTTTTAACTTACATGCTTCTATTATTATGTTGTTTGATTTCAACTTGAAGGAGTCTCCATTTTAGCATTATGTCATTGATCAGGTTAAAGTGGGTTCTTTATGTTGGGTAGTTTTCTTGGTAATGGAAGTAGAGACCATTGTTCTGTTCAAACTGGATTGTATATGTATCTCCTTTCTGAGTGGAATACCCATCTCGTGTTGGAGTTGAAGTACATTTATTTTTGGGGTATTTGTTGTTGTCTTTGCTCATTTGATGAGCCTTATGTGGTTAAGTTTCTTAGAAGGAAATGAATTCGAAGGTTTTAAGGTAACATTATGTTGTATTTACTTCTTATTATCATATACCCATTCTAGGCTTTTGGTTACCTTGGTAGATATTCATAGATATGGGAAATTATCTCTCTGAATCATCGGCTGATGTTGAGATTTAGTGAAAGAAATTTGTTTGAATGATATTTTCCTTCTTCTCTTTTGTTAATAGATAGTTCCTTGAGGAACTAGCTAGAATAAAGTCTGAGATACTCACATTTATTTGAGATTATAATTATTTGGATCGATTTTTTGTTATTCGGTGGAAATGTGAATGGTGATTTTTATTTTTGTGAAGAAAGGATAGATTGATTTACTTGTTATATGATTTTGTTTCTGTTCTATTTCTGGGATCATTTATTGATTCCCAACTCTTAGCCTTGTTGTTACCTCAGCTAAGATCTTGTTAATCTTAAGTGGGTTTCCTCATTTGATTTAGCACTTTATGTGTGTTACTCTTAGGGAAGTTGATTATGTGTCATTTCATTCGTCTTTACTTAGAATAGATTCTTAGCTTTTGAAAGGAGATATGGCTTTAGATTTCTAATTAATGTATTAATAGCCTTATATTGAGGGAAGTTTGATTACTTTAGTTGTTGCTCTTCATGGCATGTTCCAACATTGGGGTTTTGGAAACCAAACCTTCTTGATGTATAACTATTTTATTTTATCTATAACTATTATAATGACTAGAATCTTTAAGATACTTTGTTATCATTGAGAATGTAGTGTTAATGAGTCTCTTAAGGACGTGGTTGAATTATTTTCTTCAAATATGGAATGTCATTTACGCATTACCTTTGTAATTGTTCATTTAGATGAATTCTTACATAAGATATAAGGGAATGATGTAGTCTAGTTTGGTTATGATCTATAACCACTATGCCTTTTCTAGATTGATAGTAGTTGGTTGAAACTTGTGTGTGGATACGAATGACTATCTCTTTTTCCTTTGGATTTCGATTGCTATAGAAATGTAGTTGTTAGGACTACAAATTGTTAGTTATGACTGTTCCATGAATCGAACTTGAAATGAACTCACTCAAGTCTTTTAGAGTATAAAATTTGAGAGCTAACCTATTTTTTTCTAATTGATTAAGTCTTCTTTCTTTGGAACATAGAGATATACTATTTATCAATCCAAATGGAATCGTCTATATTGAGCATGAAATATTCATGATTTTCTGAGGGATTATAATTCTGTTTGGACTCTCAATTCCTCGTGTATTGATTCTGATGCTCTCTTAAAATAGAAAAAAGTACACCTATTCAGATGGGCAGATTTTTGTATCTAGTATTAACTTTTGAAAGGATAGAGCTGGATGTTAGAAGGATATTATTTTTGGAAATTGAATGATAAGGTTAAGCTAGGCTGAAATATGATTTTTCCTTCCCTTCAATTTCACTATTTAATTTCCAGCATGTTGAAAATAATTTTATGATGAAAGTAGGGTTGTTAGGCTAATTAACTAAACCTTACTTTAGCATTAGAAAATTAAAAACATATCTCTATTCTTCTTCGATTGTATTCTTTTATCAATAAGTATTTTTATTTTATTGTGGTGTTTTCAGAACTATTTCATAATCAACAGGGTTCTTTTTATGAAATAGTTAGATAAAAGCACATTGTTTTAATGCTATAGTGCTTATCACGCTCAACTCAAATGAACTGACTCATGCTAACAATTGTGTAAATGGATTTCGTAAAAGATGAAAGGAGAAAGACATATAGAAAGTTGCATCTATTTTACTAAGAAAAAAGTATCTTTATTATGATTATATGTGGCTTCATTAATTGAGATGTACTTGTCAGAAAAGAAAGTTGTAATAAAATTAGTTTTCGATTGATGTTTTAACACTTTGTAATCTCTGAAATATTTTTCGATTTAGTGAATGTATCGCTCCTTGCAGAATAAAATATGTGATGATTTCTAAATAATACCTTATTGTAATATCTTCTTATCATGAATTGAGATGTATTGTTAAGTATTATCCTAATGAAGGAGGGCAGTTTGTATAATTAAATGTTACAGAATGGTTGGGGGGATCTGAAATGTTAGCTGGTTTATTTTCTCAATTAGAGATGCAACTTATAAATTTGACACTCATAAGAAGACCCTCAATCGATATAAAAAGGATTATGTTTGAATTACATAGATGTATGTGTATGAATTCTTGATGTAATTTAACATATGTAATCTATTTTATAAATGGACATTAGCCCATAATATAGGGGGAAACAATACTTCCCATAAAATGAATCATATAGACATAACTTAAGATCTTGTTAAAGTGTCATGAATGTTGAAGTAAATAATTGAAAGTGTTCTTCCTTAGGTAGATTTCCTTAATAAAAATTAGGAATGCTTGGAAAGAAATTAAATGGAATTTAGACTTCATCTCTATGAAGTCTAAAACAAAAGGTTATAAGGGACTTATTTAAGCTAGAGCTTAAACACGTGAGAAATCAATCAACACACTTTCATAACTTCAAGATCAATTTTGTCATGATTTAATGCAATTTGTTTCATTTAAGACAAACTTAAGCATGAAATTAATTGGTTAGGAAGCAGATTTTATTTGCATACTTACCTCACATGCAGTTTCAACTTGTAACCTTATAGAGTAGATGACCTAGTTGAATCCTTATGCGTTGTAATTAATCTTAAAGATAATGATTAATGGGTTAATAAAATTATAATCTAAGTTATGTCCATCAAGTTGAGGAAACTCAATTTGATGTTGACACACATCAACTGCAACATAGTACCTTCATAATGATAGGATTCATTACGAGGATACTATGATGCAGTTGACATGTCCCAACACCCCGCATAGTTTTTTCAAATTGAATGGCATAAGTGCATGACTGGATCACGGTTCTGCCCTATGCAAGGATAGGAACATGATATAGTGTTGAGGTCAAATCACGTTGACTGAGGATGGCTAGACACACCTAATCGATGTAAGTAGATTGAGTATGTGTATGTACCCTTGGTCACCGCGAGTAGTCTTCCACACTAGGGCATGTTTCTAACCTTGTCTAGGGTGAAACATTGAATCAATTAGGACTGAAAAAAGTCAATAAAGACCACTCTAGATAACAAAACAAATGTGGCAAGGGAATTATTATTTTTGATGAGTATGTCATCTAGGAATGTAAACATGATAAACATGTTTAAAATCTTTGGCCAAAGTATCGCAAGTTGTTGGTTTTGTTGTCCTATGTTAGCTAGTTTAGATGCGGGATTTCATAGAATGTTATTAAAAGATATTCTGATAGGCCTCTTAAAAATAACACTTGGGTACCCTTTTTAGGGTAAAGGAACCAAGTATACCTTGTAAAAACATTATTAAGCTAACATGAGAGATCGGTTTAGTACCGAGTCATTATATGAGATATCAATGTTTCACCAAGTCATTACAGCTGCATATGGTTTTCTATTTTGAGATAGTTTGGCATTGGAATACGTGTTCTAAAATATGTTGATTTAGAACATAGAACATTATGTAAAAAAATTACTTGTTATAAAGTCTTAAAATAGGAATGTTACATCTTGGTATCAGAGTTGAAGGTTGTAGCTCTGAGACCTATTGAGACCATAAATCTGATAAAAAATTAATTTTCTTGTTAAAATAAAATGGTTAGAACAAGGGGAGGTGCTGCAAATAACCCACCTCCTTGTGGAGAAGGTAGCTATGGCCACATAAAAACTTGATGAGATCCTGTGCTTCCCATGTTGGACAAAAGAGATCGTCTGGATGTACTTTAACAATCAAGTTATGGGTAATGAGGATGAGGAAGAAGATGTTGGTAATAAAAATCAACCACCTCTTGTGGACAACACCAATATTGGAAATTTGGGTGTTCATAATAATAATCTTATAAATGCTAATGCGAATGTAACCTGACCATCCTGAAAAATAGAAAGGCAAGATTAACAGCTGAACTTGCACAAGTGATATAAAAAGGATAAGTCCACCCAATGTTTGATGGCACTACACTTGGGGGATGGAGCTAAGAAACTAGCTCAGCATGAAATGGAGAATTACTTTACAATAAGGAACTTCTCATGGAGGAAACTAAAGCAATATGGGGAGTCTTATCAGCTTTTCCATAAGACATCTTCCTGGTGGGATAGCTCATAAGGCTGAACTAAATATTGATGAAATCAAACATCACTTGGGATAAATTTAAGAATTATTTTAGGCAAGAGCTAGCTGCCACAACTTTATTATGATCATAAGATGACTAGAATTTCATAACTTAACTCAAGGAAACTTAATTGTAATAGAGTATTGGGAGAGGTTCACTAAAATTCTTAAGTACATGTGCCTCAGTATCAAACTGATGAGAAGTTTCAGGATACTGACTATTCATTATGGGATTAAACCCTATCATAGGAGGTGAATTAGATGTTCACATCCCAACCACCATAGAAGGAGTTGTAGAAAAATTCATTTGAGTAGGAACATAAATTAAAATCATTTTCTACCCATAAGGAAGAAATCAAAAAGAAAATTCCAACATCTTCTTCATCTCTTAGCACCCAAAAAGGGGGCATAGAAAACAGTTTAGTACCAAAAAATAAATTTGTTATGCTGATAATAGTAAGAAAACAGCAGCAAATAAACCTACTACAAATGTATCGAAAAAACTTTTTTGAAGAACAATAATAATGGACAGAATGTTCCTATGAAGGATAAAAACAACAATTTTAGGGGCAAGGAAATAAATTTAAACCTAAAAGAGGAATTGTAGGGAGTTTTTATAATTGTGGCAAAGATCATTATTTAAATCAGTGCCCTGTAAGGAAGGATGACACCAATCAGACAACATAAAATACATGTTGGAGTAGCTGATAAATAAGTTGAAAAGTAAAGTTATGTCTATAGAAGGGCCAGGTAAATTATTTGGTATGCCTGTTACTATAAATTTTTGATACTAGAGATACTGAATGCTTTATTTCTAGTAAATTAGCTTACAAAACTAAAAAGAAAATCTAGACTAATGGAAAAATCTTGGACTGTTACATTATGGAAATAATGTTGTTCACATAGCATTAGTAAATGTCTTTTTGTGAGAATTCCTAGACTTACCTAGTTTTTCTACTGAAGTTCATCTTTATGTTTCTCCTTTGGGGTCTTATGATGTTATAATAGGTGTTAACTGGCTTGTTGAACATAAAGAAAAAGTAGACTATTTTAAAAAACACATTAGTTGTCTTGATGATCTACACAAAACATCAAACATCTAAGAGGTTAAAATGAGAAATTTCAGTTAGAAAATTGTCATTTGTGTAGCTTAAAAAGGCCAAAAAACAAAGGTTACACTTTGTATGCAGTAAAAATATTCTTAAAACAACTTGAAGAGGATAGTGATTTCCATGGAAAAATATCTATTGTTAATAGATTTTCAGCAATGTGTTTTTGGAAGAACTACCTGGATGGTTCCACCCAAATGGGAGTTTGACTTCACAATTGATATCGAACCAAGAACCAAGCCTATTTCCAATGCACCTTATCATAATGAATACCATTGAACTGGTAGAGCTTAAATCACAGTTACAAGAAATGTTGTCTAAGGGTTTGATAAGACCTGATTGTCTCACCTTAGGTAGCACCAGTAAATTTTGTGGAAAAATAAAGATGGAACACTTAGACTATGTATTTATTATAGGATGTTAAATAAAAGAAACCATCAAAAATAGATATCCACTTCCTAAGAATTGATGATATTTTTGATCACATACATGGTGTATCATTATATTCCAAGATAGATCTTTGTTCTAGGTATCATTAGCTAAGAATCAAAGATGAAGATATTAATAAAACAACCTCTAGGACAAGGTATGGGCATTATGAATTTACAGCTTTACCTTTCGGATTTGACAAATGCACCTACAAATTTTATGAATTCAATGAATAATATCTTTCAAGAATACTTGGACAAGTTTTTACTTGAATTCTTGGACAATGTTCTTATTTATTCCAAAAGCATTTATGAGAATCATGAGCATTTTAAAATAGTACTTGGCAATCTTAATAAAAATAAGATTGTATGGTAAGTTGTCCAAATGTTCTTTTTCTAAAACAAAAGTGCACTATCTAGGACATGTCATAAGTAAGGATGGAATAGTAGTAGATCCATAAAATATTATTTCCATAATTGAGTGGCCTACACCTAATAATGTACATAAAGTCAAAAGCTTCATGAGTCTTGCTAGTTACGATAGAAACTTTGTTAAGGACTTTTCAAAGGTCGTTGCACCTGATAAATTCATTACAAAAGAAAGATAAGAAATTTGTATGGAGTGGTAAATTTGGAATCAAAATTTAAAACCCTTAAGGATAAATTAACATCTACACCTATTTTTGTTGTACCTTATCCAAATGGAAACTTTATGGTAATTACAGATGCTTCCAAAGAAGGGCTCGGAGGTATTCTGTTACAAAATGAGCATGTTATAGCATATGAAGAGCATAAAACTCAAGCTACATGAGTTGAATTATGCTCCCCATGACCTAGAGCTTATGCTACCATAGTTCATGCACTTCAAGTATGGAGAAATATATCTTCTAGGAAGACCTTTTGAATTAAAGAACTGATCATCTTGGGCTGAAAGTATATATTCACTCATCCAAATTTGAATGCAAGACAATCGAAGATGCTTAGAGTTTTTGTCACAATATGATTTTGAAAAAAATTACATAAAAGGACAAAGAAAATAGAGTGGCAGATACATTAAGTTCGTAGGAAACATATTTCTCCACTTATAAATTTAAGAACTCAGTTTAAGGATGAGGTAATGTTAGTGTAAATCATGCAGCACCCCCTGGATGTTGATCAGATTTCTAGGTTGATCATACTAGCAAAACTTGCTGTAGATCCAAATGACACAACATATGAAGGTCCTTTCTCTTCAATAATGAATGGGATCTTGTAAAAATGAGAAAGTGAATATCCAGAGAAGGCTGGTTCATCTTCCTAAACTACCTACCACAAGTTGTTCCAGTGGGCAGCGAAAGGCCTAATCTAATCCTAGGACGCACAACCTCCAAGCATGTAGGACAGGGCTCTAGAGAGAGTTTAAGAGAACAAGTATCAAAAGCGCTACACTAAAACGTAGTGATACACCAGAGACTTAGGAAAATGTTGAACATCTATCAGGAAAGATACTATGTAAAATATAACTCCAACCTGTGTAATGCAGACACTGGATAACGTGCACAAATACCTGCAATGACAGAGTTGGCCTAAGAAGGAATATACAAGCAAAAAATGAGTAAGGATGGACTAGATGCATCATCATAACACGTTTTTGAGAGCTCCAGAAGTTTGCACAGAACATGCATTTTAATGGTAAAAGGAAAAAATTCCATTACAGAGTAGGGGAGGAGGTCTCAAACCTCCATTTTCAACCCTGAGTTGGAAGTTCAAGAGGCCAAAGGAATTGAGAAGAGCAGATATCAATATGAGATCATACCTTTGTAAAAATGTTGGTGAAATCTGGCTTTTTACAATGGGTTAGCGTCGATGAAATAGGAGAGAGAAGGACGTGTAAAAAGGGGCATGGGATTGCCAATTCCTCATTAAATGAGAGCTATGGGGATGTAAAATCCAGTTATGATGTGTGACTTACAGACATCATGCCCTATGATGTTATGTAATGGCCATTTAATGGATGTAATGAATGCGTTTACCCATTTATGCATTAAATACTGGTTGTTGAAACGTCATTTCTGGTCCATTCACATATCGTGCTAGAGGCATTCTGTTTGATTTTATCTCTCCCAAATCCATAAAAATGAAAAAATGACCCTAGGAATCTTGTATGCATAATTTCACCAGATTTCCATTTTGATATAAAGAACACGAAAATCGGGGCTTTGGTATCGAAAGATATGGCGATTTAGAAGTTACTAGGGCAAAAATAGGCCCAGAACGTTTTTCTGAGCGGGAAAAAAGTTTGAATGTCTTGTTACCCGTTTGGTCTCCTTGGAAAAAATCCTATCATAGATGATGTTCCCCACTAAACTCCACCACTAAAGGATGACACGTGTCAGGTTCTACATTTGTCTTGTATGAGCACTCATCACTTTGAAAATTTCTAGGCGGGCCCTTCATAAAAATTGCCTTGCCACTTTGGTGGGTGTAAAAATGCACTATTTTATTGGCTCCATTAGCCTGAGGGGGCGCACTTTGCAATGTTGTAGTGAGAAATTTGGGCATTTTTCACTGATCTGGGTAAATGAGTCCATTTCCCCCCTAACACTCTGCCACTCTAGATGACACGTGTTAAGATTCCATTCGATGGCAGGGGGCATGCGAGGCCAAGAACTTTTACCTTTGAAAACTCTGAACTGAAACTTGGAAAAATTTCTAAGTCATGTTGATCTTTTCCCCACCACATCTACCATGAGTTGTATGCATTCTCCTGCATCGGCTGATTCAGGCTTCCTTGTCCCTCTTTATGAATGGCCTTTTCACCTTTATCACATCCCACGCATCAAGCTCACGTACCTTATAGATCTCACACGTGGACCCGGATGAAAATCTCCTGCTTCGAGGCTGCAAGATGTCGGGCTGCCTTGTTCTCGTGCTTGCGGGATTTTCACCTTGGTGGAAATCGCGTCCCAGCTACGATCCACTTTGGAGTTCACTCTTTCATCCCATATTCTGTCCCGTAGACTTCGCTGGGTTTGAATATCTCTGAAGGACCTGAAATGGTCATTTCTATGTGCTATTCAGCTGGCAACCGGCCGATATCAATTGTTACCTTGCGTGTAGAGGCATTTTGTCCCGATTGTCCGGCTAAACCTTCGCTGAAACAAAAGACTTAGACGATTTTTCCCGCTCTCGGCCATTTTGGCAGATATTGTCACATCCCCCACATACTTTGAGTCCCAGCTGTCCCAATTACCACGTGAAACAAAAGACTTAGGTGATTTTTCTTTGACAATGTGAGGCCCCAAGTTTGGTACGACGATACCTGGAGGTACGATGTTGTGGGAACCCTTCAGACCCGAAATTCTTGCAGAGGACAGTCCTGCAACCTGATTAGTTCATTTTTTTCCACATATTAGTCCAACTGCATAAGAGAGACCCCTTTGACTTCTTGGATTGGGAGAGTTAGAAAAAGGGTGAGGGAGACCCCAAAATCATGATTTCGGTGCCTTGAATCTAATCCCACTTTCTCGGGACTGAATAATTTGATGCATGGTTATCAAAATTACCTTGAGGGGTGAATTTTGGATAATAGGTAACCCATTGGTATCGATGGAATCTGATTCTTATCTGTGCAGTAGGTAAAAACAATTTCACATTGCTGCAGACTCCAAATGACATACAGGTATACCAGTTTTTCACTGTTGATAACGAAGGAATATTTGAGATAAGTGTAGATAAGCAATCCTATATGTACTCATGTCGGAGAAATGAGTTACGAGGAAAAATTTCGGTAGTGGGACTGAATCTTGCATACAATTGGCACCTTACTTTAGCTAGACATCTCGGTACCCTTAAAAGGACCATGCTTACTGATGTAAAATAGCAATGGATCTTTGGAAGGGGATAAAGAAAGAACAACTAATTTTGTGACATCACTACTTGGAATTTCATCATGTTAGGAGGAACTAAGAATGGTGCACCTATTTGTTTTATTAGATCCTCAAAGTATACCATAATATAAGTAGAAAGTAATTAGCATGGATTTTGTTCAGGGGATTCCTAGCTCGTCAAGAAATAAACATGATGTTATTTTAGTTGTTGTCACATAAACTAACAAATCAGTAGCACATCTTTGATTGATAGAACCTATTCGAGGCATTGATTCACCTATTTTAGCAAATACATAACTCTAATTAGATGGGATTAGAAATTGAAGACATATTACATGGTAATTGTACCTAAAATAATTACTAAAAAGGAACAGAGACCCTAGAATGACATCATCAATTTTGGAAAATGCTAAATGCAGCCTTAGGAAAAAAACTGAATTTTAGTTCCTTCATACCACTCCAGAAACAGATGGTCAAACTAAGAGATTTAATCAATTTTTGGAAGATATATTATGAATGTCCTACATGGATCAACAAGTACAAATGGGAAGAATGCCTTCCTTTAGTTGAGTTTTCTTACAACAATACATATCATGCCTCTTTGTAAAATATAACCTTTAGAAGCATTGTACGAAACGAAATGTAGAACTTCAATTAAATGGGATAGCATTGAAGACAAGAGAGGTAATTGAATCTAGAAATCCTTACTGAAATGCAACATCAAGTTAAAATTATTGGTGAACATTCAAAAGTAAGCTGCGGATAGGTAGAAAAGTTATGCAGATCTGAAATAGGGTTGATAAGAAATTTGAACTTGGTGAAAAGGTCTTTTTATGGGTTAAGCCAACAAAAGAGTTCTATAACCTTTGGCAAGGTAGTAAAATTATCACCTCATTATGTGGGACCTTTCGAGATTGTTTAAGTGATCAATCATGTAGCTTATCATTTAGCATTACCACTCTTCTTTATCACGAATGCATTATGTTTTACATATTTCTTTACTTAAGAAATACATTTCAGATTTATCACATGTGTTAAATTGGGATTCCTTGCAAGTCCAAGACCCAGGAATAATCATGGTTGAACCCATAAGAGTTTTGGAAACTCACTAGTTTGCACTTGCAGAAATCTTGAAATTAGTCAATGTAAGGTTTAGCGGGACCAATTTAATGAAGAAAATGTAATATGGGAAAATCTTTAGGACATGAAAATTGTTTTTCCTCATTTATTTGAACAGAATTAATTTTTTTGATTGATAGCTATTAAATACTTTGTTTTCAAATTATCAATAATTCTACCATTTTTGGGCAGGTAATATATTCATTAGTACTAAAACATCTATTTAATGTTGTAATAAATTTTGAAAATTTGAATTTCTCAAATCTCAGTTTCTGTTTTTGAACTCATGAATGAGAAGAGCTATAATTATGATGCTTTTTTTCTTATTAATCAATATGGACTAATTTAATCATCAGGAAAATGATTATTTTTAGGAGGGAGGTATGTAACACCTCTAACATGGCTGATATCTATGATGACTTCTATATTAGAAGTTACAAACATTGACTATGTGATTCTTGTTCGTAATATGGTTGTACTCTTGTGAATTAAGAAATCATGTTTGTTGTGGATAATAGGTTATCTTCTCGAATAGATAACATTATTCCATGTTCATGTTGGATAATAGAAATTGAAGTAATACATCTCTTCTTATGTTGAATAATTCACTGCTTTCGAAAATAAGAAATTGATTTCATTTTAAACTATGTTCTATGAGTCCTTGTTGCACTCGAACTTGTACTTCAGTCTTCATAATCTTGGGATGTAGAACAATAATACCTTGGATCAATTTCATCGATCCAATGCATGATTCTTAATTCATGAACCTTGTAGGTCATACTGACTGACCTAGACATATCGATTTGATCTCTAAATTCTGGTAATGTACTTGGAGTTATGAGTGATCTCAGCTCCTCCCTGCTTTGTAACTGATCTGGGATGGTTTTCTAATCCTTAGTTTGGAAAGTTTTAGGATGCAATTCTTGCTATAGACTATAGGAACCTAATTAAATTTATGTTCCCTAAATTGGTAATCCTATCCGAAAATGGTAATCTATCCTATAGTTATTATGTTATTTTATTAATGTGTAGACTAAAGGACCTGAGACTAAACCTTAAACATTACCTAAGGACCTATATTAGTTCCTAAACTAATGTTGAACCTAACCTAATGTTGGCTAAACTAATAGGGACCTATGGGATGACATGCAAGGGGGAAAGTCAAAGGCACCATCTTCTAGGTGTTTATGAGGAATTAGTGGACGTTAAAAAAATTTTTCTTAATAAAATTGGCAAATGCATGAAATATGAAAAGGAGGGTGAGTTGACACCTCCACCAAAGTTTTATTTGCATGCATTTTTGAATTTTGATATAGCCATATACAAGTTGGCGGTGGTGGGAGAAGTGGAAGGATTGTCAGTCCTGTTTTGCATTTAATATTTTTGGAAATGGCGAAAACCACCTAGAAAGGAGAAAGAGGGAAAGAAGAGGGGTTTTGGGTTTTTTTTGGTCATTTGGTCATTTGCGAGCTTTGGCTCTGCATGTGGGTTTTTCTCTTTGAACCCATAGTTTGAATCATTGCTTATGTTTTGCCTTGCATGGAAATGAAAGTGAAGAAAATACCACTGTGGAGCTATAAGATGAAGTAGAGAAGGTTTTGAGGAGATTGTTGGAATTTTTAGGAGGGAATTGAAACTCGACTTGGATATTTTCTATGAAAAAGTGAAGACATGATCTCTATCAAACATGATAGGCCATATCCATTAAGTCCTTTGTTTTAACTTAAGTGCTTCATAAAAACAACTCTGCTCTTTTTTAAACCTTCTGGTTTTTATGATTGTTTATTTTTGTTTCATTGGTGTTTACTTATCTGAATGCAAAATGGTTCTTTGTTGAAGAAAGGGAAAATAAATCTAGGAGTTTTGATTGCTTTTGTTGGGCCCATAAAATATTGTCTAAGTACAAGAAGGTGCGTGGCTGTGCAATGCCTATTTGAAGAAGGGCGCACAAGGAGAAAACAAGTAGGACAAGGTTTTATGAGGGTTTTAGTAGAACCAGTAACATGTGAAAGGCAGAGAAAATATCATGGGACTTATCCATATTTGGCATATCAGTCAGAATACGAGGTAAGTATGACCCGATTGTGCATGCAGAGTGGATAAGGTGCCAACCTGACAACTTGGTGCCCACAGAAGGAATATACCTTACAATAGAAGATTCTAGAAAGTTATCATGGAAAAGGATGGAGAACTCGTATATGAAGAAGAATGCTCTCATGGAGGACAACTTGAACATTTGGCACCCACTCTACACCTTTAAAAAGGCATGGCGGTGCTTGCTAAGGCTATAAATACAAGCACTCGATAGAGAAAAATATATAGAAAGAGAAAGAGGTGAAGCCATGCAGGAATACCATAAGAGCTCCATAGGTTGGTTTTAGATGATCTATAGGAGTATGTTGTACTAAGGGGATGGGTTTGAACATTTTTATTTGTACTATGAAGGGCCTAAGTCCAGTTCCGATGCATGACATTGTTCTACATTATCATATGAATTTTTTATTTCTTGAGTTAATGTAATGTGGTTATCACATGCTTAATATGAATATATGGGAGGTTCCAGTTAGAATTACATATGTATGGATCAGTTATATATATATTTCATATGAGTGGGTGTAAAACCCAGTGCATTCTTTTTTATTATGATTCAGATCTATATTATATAATGTTTTTCTTATATGAATGAACACATTGGTCTAGAAGCCATTCTGAGATCTAAGATGAATGTAAGGTTCCTTTCCAATTTATTCACTTAATTTTCTGTCGTAAATAATGCATTCTCACATAACTCACATAAAGGAGGGACTCAACACCCACACACACCTCGGGTGAGTGCCCAACGCCCGCTGGGTGATAGGCCAGTGCGCATGGGATTTCCTTGTTCTTTGAGAAGGGAATAAAAATGACTATAGTTGTTATTATGCTAAATTTATTTTATTCGGATCTTATGGAGATTAGGAAGGATCTATGAAGGATCTATGTTTGAATGAATATCGAATTGATAGTTTTTTAATCTTTAAACAATTACAGGGTTTATATAAATATGTGGTTTTAACTTTCATGCTTACATTATTATGTTGTTGAAATTTAGCTTGAAGGAGTCTCCATTTTAGCATTATGACATTGATTAAGTTAAAGTGGGTTCTTTGCGCTGGGTAGTTTTCTTTGTAATGGAAGTAGATACCATTTTTCTATTCAAACTAGCTTGTATCTATATTTCATTGTGGAATACCCATCTCGTGTTGGATTTGAAGTAAATTTATTTTGGGGTATTTGTTGTTGTCTTTACTCATTCGATGAGCCTTTTCTGGTTAACTTTCTTAGAAGGAAATGAATTCAAAGGTTTTAAGGTAAAATTTTGTTGTATTTACTTCTTATGATCATATACCCATTCTAGGATTTTGGTTACCTTGGTAGATCTTCAAGATATGGGGAGTTATCTCTCTGAATCATTAGTTGATGCTGAACTTTAGTGAAATAAAGTTTTTCGAATGATCTTTTTATTCTTCTATTTATTTAATATATAGTTTCTTGAAGAACTAGCTGGAACAAAGTCTGAGTTACTCATCTTTCTTTGAGATTCTAAGTATTTGGATCTATTCGTTGTTATTCGGTGGAAACATGACTGGTGATTTTTACTTTTGTAAAGAAAGGAGAAAATGATTTACTTGTTATATGATTTTGTTTCTATTCTATTTCTGGGGTCATTTATTGATTCCCAACTCTGAGCCTTGTTATTACCTCAACTAATATCTTGTTTATCTTAAGTGTGTTTCCTCATTTTATTTAGCACTTTATGTGCATTACTCTTAGGAAAGTCTGTTCTGATTTATTTTATTTGTCTTTACTTAGAATGGATACTTAGCTTGTGAAAGGAGATATGGATGTATCTTTCTCAAAAATGTGTTAGTAGCCTTGTATTGAGGGAAGTTTGATTACTTTGGTTTTTTCTCTTCATGGGATGTTCCAACATTGGGGTTTTGGAAACCGAAACTACTTAATGTATAATTGTTTTCTTTTATCTATAACTATTATAATGGTTAGAATATTTAAGATACTTTGTTATCGTTGAGACTATGGTGTTAATGAGTCTCTTAAGGACGTGGCTGAAGTATTTTTCTTCAAATATAGAATGTCATTTACTCATTACCTTTGTAATCATTCATTTAGATGAAGTATTGCATAAGATAAAAGAGAATGATATAGTCTAGTTTGGTTATGATCTATAACCACTCTTCCTTTTCTGGATTAATAGTAGTTGGTAGAAACTTGTATGTGGATATGAATGACTAGATCGTCTTCCTTTGGATTTTGATTGCTATAGAAATGTAGTTCTTAGGACTATAGAGTGTTAGTTATGACTATTCCATGATTCGAATGTGAAATGAACTCACTCAGGTATTTTAGAGTATAAACTCAGAGAGCTAACTTGTTTGTTTCTAATTGATTAAGTCTTCTTTCTCTGGAACATAGATATATAATCTTAATCAATCCAAATGAAATATATATATTGAGCATGAAATATTCATGATTTTATGAGAGATTATAATTTTGTTTGGACTGTCAATTCCTCATGTATTGATTCTGATGCTCTCTTAAAATAGCAAATAGTAAACCTATTCAAATGGGCAGATTTTTGTATCTAGTATTAATTTTTGAAAGGATATAGATGGATGTTATAAGGATATTATTTTTGGAAATTGAATGATAAGGTTAAGCTAGGATGAAATATGAATTTTCCTTCCTTTAATTTCACTTTTTAATTTCCAGCATGTTGAAAATCATTTTACGATGAAAGTAGGGTTGTTAGGCTGATTAACTAAACCTTAAACTTAAAAATTTCTCTCTTCTTCTTAGATTATATTCTTTTATGGATAAGTATTTTATTTTTATTGTTGTGTTTTCAGAACTATTTCATAATCTACATGGTTATTTTTATGAAACAGTTAGATAAAAGCACAACATTTTAATGCTATAGTGCTTATCATGCTCAATTCAAATGAATTGACTCATGCTAACAATTGTGAAGATGGATTTCGTAAAATATGAAAGGAGAAAGACATATAGAAAGTTGCATATGTTTTACTAAGAATAATGTATCTTTATTATGATGATATGTGGCTTCGTTACTTGATATGTACTTGTCGAAAAAGAAGGTTGTAATAAAATTAGTTTTATACTATTGTTTTGACACTTTGTACTCTCTGAAATATTTTTGGATTCAGTGAATGTGTCACTCCTTGAAGAATAAAATATGTGATGATTGCTAAATAATGCCTTATTGTAATATCTTCTTGTCATGAATTGATATGTATTATTAAGTATTATCTTAATGAAGGAGGGCATTTTGTATACTTAAATGTTATGGAATGGTTGGGAGGGTCTGAAATGTTGGCTGGTTTATTTTCTCAATTAGAGATGTAACTTATAAATTTGACACTCATAAGAAGACCTTGAATCAATATAAAAGGATTATGTTTGAATTACATAGATGTATGTGTATAAATTCTTGACGTAATTAAACATATGTAATATGTTTTATTGATGGACATTAGCCCGTAATATAGGGCAAAAGATACTTCCCATAAAATGAATCATAGAGACATAACTTAAGATCTTGTTAAAGTGTCATGAATGTTGAAGTAAACAATTGAAAGTGTTCTTCCTTAGGAAATTTTCCTTAATAAAAATTAGGAATGCTTGGAAAGAAATTAAATGGAATTTAGACTTCATCTCTATGAAGTCTAAAACAAAGGGTTATAAGGGAGTTATTTAAGCTAGGGCTGAAATAAGTGAGAAATCAATTAACACACTTTCATAACTTCAAGATCAATTTTGTCATGATTTAATGCAAGTTATTTCATTTAAGACAAACTTAAGCATGTAATTAATTGGTTAGGAAGCATATTTTATTTGCATACCTACCTCACATCTAGTTTCAACTTGTAACATTACAGAGTAGATGACCTAGTTGAATCCTTAAGCGTTGTTGTAATTAATATTAAAGATAATGATTAATGGGTTAATGAAATTATAATCTAAGTTATGTCTGTCCTGTTAAGGAAACTCAATTGGATGTTGACACACATCAATTGCAGCGTAGTACCTTTGTAATGAAACGAGTCATTACGAGGATACTATGATGCAGTTGACATGTCTCAACACCCCGCATAGTTTTTTCAGCTTGAATGACATAAATGCATGACTGAATCATGGTTCTACCCTATGTAGGGATAGGAACATGATCTAGTGTTGAGGTCAACTCACATTGACTGAGGATAACTAGACACACCGAATCGACGTAATTCAATTGAGTATGTCTATGTACCCTTGGTCACCATGAGTAGTATTCCACACTAGGGAATGTTTTTGACCTTGTCTAGGGTGAAACTTTGAATTAAGTGGGACTGAAAGAAGTCAGTAAAGACCACTCTAGATAATAGAAAAAGTGTGGTGAGGGAATTATTCCATTTGATGAGTATGTCATCTAGGAATGTAAACATGATAAACATGTTTAAAATCTTTGGCCAAATTATCGTAAGCTGTTGGTTGTGTTATCCTATGTCACCTAGTTTAAGAAGTGGGATTTCAGATGAATATCGGTAACAGATATTCAAATAGGCCTCTTAAACAGAACACTTGGGTACCCTTTTTAGGGTAAAGTAACCAAGTATACTTGGTATACACATTACTGAGTTAACATGAGAGATCGGTTTAGTACTGATTCATGAAATGAGAGATTGGTGTTTCACCGAGTCATTACAGTTGCATATGGTTTTCTATTTTGAGATAGTTTGGCATTGGAATGTGTGTTCTAAATTATGTTTATTTGGAATAGAGAACATTATGTAAAACAATTTCCTTGTTCTAAATTCTTAAAATGGGAATGTTACAAGAAAATAGATCACTCAAAAAGAAAAATTCTCTTATACAATTCCTCATTCACGACAAGGGTGACCTGATACACTACTTGCAAAAAATGTTTACTATCCTGCAACATCAAACTCATATTGTGTACATTCATATCCATGTTCCTAGTCCACTTGCAGTTGCTACTCCCACTCACACTGACCTTGTTTTATAAATTTCTGAGCATGTCTTTGTATCTAATGCTCCTAATACTATTAGGATTGTCACTGCATGTTATTCCACATCTGTTCCATTTACAATTACACACTCTGTGTATCCCACATTATCTCCTTCTAATCACCTACATGGATGTTTTGAGAAACATACCACTGCATTCACTTCTCGTATGCTCCGTTTTATGGGTTTCACTAGCGAAGGTATTGGCAGTCATTGAAAGTGTATTTCTTCTCCTATTCTTCTTTTTAAGTTGAATTATTGTAATGGAATTGGTTTTCATGAAGATTTTTCATTGGGATCACATCTTAACAGAGCTCATTTTTTTGCTTGAATATTTCCAAGGATTGTGAGCTACACATGAGTTCTACATCTTCACTCAGTCTTGAGAAACCTAAGACTCCAGTTATTACACATGATTGAATTGACTCATATTATAATGTTCCTTTGCATGACCCCATTGTGAATTTACCACCAAATCATATGTATACATCTACTTCATTTATCGGTGTTGATTTGGCGTGGATTTCTGATCACTTGTGGTTGAGACATAGGCATTAATTGAGAGGACTCTATAGGTGTGGTTCCTCCACCATTCGGCCTCTTTCTCTACTTTTAATACCATCTGAATTGTAATGAGCCTTGTTTTTAGAATTTTTATTTGGCATATGTGGTATATCTCTCTTGTTTGTTGATAGATTTTGTATCTATATTTTCTACACTTTTGGCATGTTGATAGTTTAGAATCCTAGTGTTAGTTTTTCAGTGTTCAAGTAGTGGTTTTAATAACTCATACAGATTTTTAGTGTCACTCAATGCCTTCGACAATATCGGAGGGTGTGGTGTTGATCCCGCTTCTTTAGGTTTTGTGTCCCTGGCTAGGTATCTTGGATTATGGCACTCCTATTTACTTGGGTCTTATGTCCTTGCCTTATTTTCTTGGTTATTGTTCTTGGATTGTGGCACACCTATTTTTAGTAGGTGATCTAATTATGTTTTGTGTTTTTTTTTTACTTTTTACATCACTCCATTGGTGGTCTCCTTATATGGAGCTAATCTAGTAAATCCCACTGTTAGTTGTTTTTGAGTTTTGTGATTGAGCATTGGATTTATACCATATGGCACAGTAAAATTATTCAATATTGTACGAGTTTTTTAAGATGAGCTTCTTGGGATTCCTTGCAATGAGTTTTTTCTCTCTCTACTTTTTTGTTACTAGTTTTAGGGTACCTTGTGGTGTCCCTTTTTCCTAGTTATTGTATGTGGGTACTTCATCAGGCCTTGTTTCAGGGACCTACATTATTTTCCACCCACCTAAGCTCCACTTACGTGGGTGTTAGTGTAGGTTATTATTTATCCTTTTATCTACTTATTAGGATAATTATTACACTTGTGTTGGCTCTACACTCTTTGTGTTATATTTCTTAGATGTACCATTTATGTTTAGTTGGTTTACTAGTTGTGTTGAGTTAACTTACTAGTTATGTGGAGTCATCTCTACTTCTAGTATCATTTAGTAAGAGTTATTCACCACTGATCTAGGTGGTAGTTGCAATTTACTCCTCCTATATGTACATCACTTGCATCATTTTATTATGAATATTTTGAGTTAATTTTCTAGGCACTCTTTATGGTTGTGGTAATGTTTATTCTACTAGAGTGATCTTGGGATGAGAAGCATTATCTTATCCAACATACTCTAGCCCTTTGTGTGGGAGCATTCATGTATTGACTATGAATCAAGTCTTTGTTACATTACATTCACACCCAATTCAGATGATATCATTGAGAAATTAGATGTCCTCCTCAAGTTGAGCGATGAATCCAACCACTATTGGGAAAAAAAATTCAACTCTCCCAAGCTTATCATTGAGGATGTCAACTGAGTTCCTCTATCGATATTATTTGACATTATTTGTATTTCCATTATTTATCATTTAATTTTCTAAAAACAAGTTGACACCCATCAAAGGAAGCCATTTGGTTCCTGGGATTTTCCTTTTCCATGTAACTCGTCATCATATCATCTAATCTCTCTCTTGTTAAGTTATATGTTTGTGTGTAGGTTTCCGCATTATTTTGAAGAAGTCTCTTGTGCCTGTTTGTACCTATAAATCTCATTATTTTTCAATACAAATATCGTAAAAACCTACTATTTTATAATTTTTGGTGATTTATTCCATGTAATAAAGTGAATCAAAATCTACCACAAACATTTTGGCATGTCCGGTGGGGCCTTAGTCCCCTTTCTGATAAAATTTTATATTTTCATAGTAAAATATCTCTTCTTTAATTTCTTGTCACAACAACTAAATTTTCAATATGGAGTTCTTTTGTGGATTTCTTAAAAACATGTAAAATATTTAAAAATGAGTATCTAATAAACAAAGGTATGCATTTCCTTTTTCTTTCAGTCTCATTTCAGCATCACATCTTGTTTGCTTTTTCCTTATCGAAATCGATATCTTTTGTTAAAATGTAATTATTTTTTATTAAAGGTAAATGGTTTCTAAGGGACCATACCCTGAAGTACAACAAAAAATGTTTAACATCTAAGATAAACATGAGAGAACAAAGTGGTTTTTTGTAACGTGGGGGCCACACCTCAACCAAAAGCCAAAAAGCTAGATAAAACTATAAGAGTACTAAGGTAGATGCCAAATGCCTACAAGAATACCGACAACATACTGGTAACAACAAAACAAAAACTCAGAAATAACACAAAAACAACTGCACAGAGAACACAGAGGCAAAAAAGGCACTAATTCAAATATTTTCTATACACCTTAAGTGCTACCATAAGTTCCTTATAAAGATTTATGGCTGCCTCTATATTAGGGTCCAGATTGGTCTCTTTGAAGAACTTCTTAGTGATCCTCCCATTTTTCCAAGTTGATGCAAGAATCCCACTAACATCACAAATCTAGTTAATATGAACTTGGAGAAGATCAAGAACTTCTCTGTGAATGGAAAATTGATTGTTACATTTTTCTTGAAGTACTTTGATTTGACTAGAGAGTGAGTTTAATTCCTCTTGAAGGCTAGTAATGGATGCAGGGTTTGTGTTCTTGCTACCAGTTTTAAGGAGAAAGTCTATATTATCTTCAATAGATTTCAAAGCATCAGCTTAGTGTTTAATTTTTTCAAGAACAGGAGTGACCTGATAACTAGGACTAACATGGTTGATCTCTAAAAGGCTTTCTTCACCAATTATCTCCTTATATTTCTTATTGCTTCTAAGAATCTACTTAGGAGGAGGTTCAAAAATAGGTCCACGAAAGATTGGATTCTTAGATCTAATACGAGGTTGCTAGGGAGGTGGAGGAGCTAAAGGAGGGCCTATGTCATTTTCCACTACATCAAGGATAAATTGATGGATAAGGAAGATGACTCCCTGATGGAGTGGTAGAACTCTCTTATGAACTTAAACCTCTAAAATATATTTTTCCAAAGAGTGCAAGATGTAATAGGGAAAATTGACCTTTTCTTCATGCTTGAAGTGATTAAGAAGAACCAAATGGTGTAGAGGAAGAGTGGAGAACCTTCCTTCAAGAGTTATGTAACAAACCATCATGTAGGAAAATTCATCAAAAGGTTGCAGAATAGAGGAGCAAATGATGCCTTCATGTTTTATTTCAATTTTTTCCCCATCATCCAATAAAAGCCTTTCCTCTACCTCTTTGTCAACCTTATTGCGAAAGAACTTGTTTCTCTCCATACTCAAGCCCATGATGAAGGAGATAAATTACTCTGAAATGTTGAAGTCTCTTCCCTTGAACTTGATGTTTTTATCCTTCCAATTTTCTACAAATTGTAGAGAGATATGTTGATCATAGCCCCTGATTCATTGTATGAAGTTTGTGAAACCTCTAATGGTGATGGTTTCTCAAATTTCAACATTGTATTACCATAAGGGGTCGAAAAAGGGTTCAAATATGCAAGGTGCCCCTCCCCTTGTGGATGAAGCTAGTGGTAGAGCAATTTCATACTGATGGAAGCAACAGGTAAGCCTTTTGATAGCAAAATGGTAGCCTACATACTACATTGCGACCCATAACAAATACCCAACTCCTTACTCCCAAGCTTTGAGTTTCTTATGTACAAGTATCCTCAGTGTATGCAGGTGTGGAGTAAATCAAGATTAATGAATAATATCAATCTGTTTGAAAGTACCATGAAGGTAAATTCCACACATGTTAAGGCTTCGTGCACTTAAGAAGTTACAATGATGGTTTAGGTCAGTAGCTTCATTAATGATGATTGATTGTGTTATAGTAGGGGATGTCCATGTCATCTATGCCATTTAATATAATTATTCATGTGAACACCAACATTAGTCAAGTGCATATAGTGGTACTATTTTCCTAACTATACACATGTTGAGATGACAATATTAAGACCATTGACAAAGCTTATTGGCTTCCTTAATGAAATTATTGATGGTTATTATTGGGTAATTTAGAGTACCAGAGAGTTTTTTTTATTATAATCATGAGAATCCTCCTCCACAATGAGACTGTTAACCTTGATAATTCCTAGCCATTATGATTCCCTAGAGAGTAGTTAGGGCCTTAACAAAGTGATTGTATTACTTCCCCTTGGGACCTGCATAAGCAGTAATAAGATTACGTTGTTGGTTTTTGATGAGACATCCTCCACCTTCTGCCTCGGGGCTACCTTTAAAGGCACCATCAAATTTTAACTTATACCAACCATATTTTGGGGGAATCCACTCAACAAGAGATATATCAATGTTGGGTAAGAAAATTGAAATTTTTTGAACATTAATATTCCAGGCCTTTAAGTATCTCTCCTCCTCTTTAGGGTAATGTAATTTTTTTGGGGGTTTAAACTTCAGAATGTTTTCTATTGCTATAACTGTAATTTCATTTAGAATGGTTTTGATAGTTTTTTTTGGTATATCTAAATATAAGGGAGTTGTGAGCCTTCCAAATTCTCCAAATAGTATGTGGGAAGATGAGACTCCAAATCCTTCGAAGAAAAGCATGTTTAAAAGGAGGTTACCAGTGAATCCTAGCCTATATGATGTCATCCGGGAAAGACCAAAAAATACCAAACCTATTGAAAATAAGCTTCTAAAGAGCACCAACTACTGGGAAGTACAAAAGGAGATGATGGATTATTTCATTATCTTTTTTACAGTGGTATCATCTATTTGGTATGGTGGATCCCCCTTTTGATAAGGTTATCAAAGGTTGGGATTCCCTTATTTAGAACCATCCATAGGAATTGTTTTATTTTCAGGGTGAGTTCTTTGAATCATATCTTACTCCAAGGAAAGTTACAAGTGGGTTCATTAACATATAATTGATAACCTGATCTCACCGTGTAGTTTCCATCAAAAGAATGAGACCATATAAAAATCATCCTTGGCCTATATTTTACTGATAGGGATATTCTTGATAATGTTTTGTTGGTCCAAAAGAAGATCCTTTTGATCTAGAAGAATAGATTTAAGATCTCTCCAACATAATTTGCCTTACATTTTCTAAATATATCTATTTCCCTATTGTCCTGAGGTTGTTATAAGGATGCTTTTAGCTGATCCCATTTCCCATTGTTGTTCAAATTACTAAAATCAGCCCATCTATCATTCCAAAAATTTATGTTTTCACCAGTGCCAAGAATCCATTTACAACTTGATTCAAGGTATTTTCTTATCTTAACCAGATTGTTCTAAAAGATTGAGCCATTGGGGTGAGTAACATTATTGAAGAAATCCTTAACATTACCTTGATTTATATATTTGGCTTTAATAAGGTATGCACATGGATGTTACTCCTTGATTAATCTCCATCCCATTTTTGAAATAAGAGCTACATTGATAGTCCTGATTTATTTCATTCTAATACCTCCTACTTTTTTGTTGTTACAATCCTTATCACATGCTACCAGGTGAAAGAAAAATCTCTTTTGTACCTATCCAAAGAATTTTTTTTTGAATTCTCTCAGTTTTCTCTACAATGGCCACAAGAATGAATAAGAGAGACATGGTATAAATTGTAATGTTTTGAAGTGTGCTTTTGATAATTAGACATTTTCCCACACTAGAGAGAGTAGCTCCCTTCCAACCAACAATATTTCTTTGAAATGTGTCATGAAAATAATTCCAAACACTCAAGGGTACCTTGTTAGTACTAAGAGGAAGACCAATGTAAGTAGTAGGTAGAGATTTGATATCACACCCCAAAATTTGAGAAAATTTATTTATCTTGCACGTGGAGTGTAATGAAGTAAAGAAATATTTTATCAAAATTAATCTGCTATCCTGAGGCATCTTCATAGAGTTGAAGGATATGCTTTGTCATTTTGTATTCAAGAATAGAATAAAGAAAAAGGAGAATAGTGTCATCTGTAAACTACTGATGAGAGACCATAATCTCCAGAGACGTAGAATTAAATCCATGTAGAAAACCCAGGGAAATAACTCTTGTTCTGGTGCAGCTAAGACAATCTACCATGATAATGAAAAGAATGGGAGAAATCATATCATGTTGGTGGATGCCTCGACTGCTTGGAAAGAAACCCACTGGAGTACCATTAAAAATTATAGAGAATCTGGAGGAAGAGATACAAGTGTAAATGGTTTTTCTCAAGTGGACATCAAAACCAAATCTCTCCATTACTTTATCAAGGAAGATCCATGACACCATATCAAAGGCTTTGTTCATATCCAAATTTAATATCATAGCCACTTCCTTACTTTTTTTCCATCGAATGTATAGTTTCATGAACTATAACCACTCCATCCTAAAAAATCCCCCTTTCCCAAATCCACCCTATTGGCTGGAAATGATGCGAGGGAGCAGTGGTTGAATTCTTAAAGTAAGAATTTTAGTAAAGATCTTATATAGGACGTTAGTAAGACTTATAGGCCTAAACTATTTGAAGTATTTGGACCTAATATTTTTAGGAACAAAAACAATAAAATTATTGTTAATTTATTCTAGAAGTCTCCCTGTCCTAAATAATTCATTAGCTACTTTGAGGATATTATCAACACAAATATCCCAAAAAAATTTATAGAAAAAAGTAGAAAAACCATTAGGCCCAGGGGATTTTTCTCCCTCCATGGAAAATACCGTCTTTTGAAGCTCTTCCACAATATCTAGTTTGTTGAGAATGCTAAAATTTTTGGGCTTCAGAATATTATTAGGAATATAATCTAGAAGAGTATTTGTTTCTTTAGTTGACAATGAGGGAGAATCATTTAAGAGTTTCTTGTTAAAATGTAATATTATGTGCCTATAAACCTTAGTTTATAATTAAATAGTTAAGAATAGTTATATTCTTAATTATTTAATATAAACTTAGTAATTTATGTTTAATTGGTTATTAATTAATCAGTATATATTAAACTGGGGTGCCATTTAATCACACACTATCACTTAATATGGTTTATGACCCATGAGGTCAAATAAATATGGATATGGGTCATATTGTTTTATTCACTTCGTATGGATTAGTGGAGATAAGTGAGGAGGGATATTATTCGTACTAGACTATGTAGATTTTCTTGGTTAATGAAAATCTCAGTTTCATCGTGGCTTTTACCCCTGTGGGGGTTTTCCATGCAATTTTTGTGTTATGCGTTAGTTTAATTCTCGCATGGTTTATAATGTTTCGTATTAATATTTATTTTATTGGTTTAATATAATGTTCCTCATCCAAACATTTTTTAGGTCT
This sequence comes from Taxus chinensis, assembly GCA_019776745.2. Lineage (NCBI taxonomy): Eukaryota > Viridiplantae > Streptophyta > Pinopsida > Cupressales > Taxaceae > Taxus > Taxus chinensis. Next base: position 611,626,594 of record CM034148.1, on the reverse strand, counting down.
TAAAAATAATCTTCATTCTTGCCTAATCATCTAGTTTAAAATGGGGTAAAAATCATACATTCACTACTTCCCTTCACAAATATTCAACTCAAAATTCAAATCAAATTTTCATTCTAAACACTCCCTTCCAAGTCTACTTACTTGGATTTCATCACCAAGGGGGAAGCCAACTCAGTGTTCTAGCCAAGTGTAAATAATTGGTGGGTGGTATATTGGTTAAGCACCTGACACCCTTATCATTGTGGGATTGTGAAGTGAGGGGGTAGGACCCAATATTTTTCCTCACACCGACACCAAAAATGAGTTTATCCTCTCTTAATTTCAGGTATATTGAGGAATCCATCCTTAAACACACCTAAAACTAGCAATAACTAACCTGATTCTTAGTACCCTTTATCAACCATCTTTTTCTTTTCAAAAATTTTAACTTAATCAAGATAATTAAAATATCTTGTTGATTGTGTGACTTTTTTCTTAATTAAAAACATCCTTCTGTCATTATTTATTTATTATTTCATGGTTTTGACTAGACAAAAATATCATATTCATAATACCAAAGACATGTCAAACCGATCGTGACAATCCCTTGAATCAAAGTAGGAACCTCCATGCTTCCACAACGTAAAATCAAATACATATGAAATTCCTTATGAATCCCTTACACAACACTTTCACAATGGAGATCCATTTTTTGAAGAACTTCTGGACACCAATTCGATTTCCCTTAGTAGTTATCTCACTTCTCATGATATCATCCTTCCCTATTATAGTCCAGAGCCTCCACCACCTATCACCACTATCATGTTCAATTACTCCTAGATTATAGATCCCTCTTATTAGTTCTAGTTATCAAGAAAATTTATTCGTATCCTACCACTAGTAATATAGGGACATCAACACATGTCTCATCCACTATCATAATTAGCTTTGAAATCAATGTAATCTCATTAAAAAATATGGCTACTCAATAAGAGCCCTTGTCATCTACATCCTCACCTAACCTAGAAGGTGTCAAAAACCCCACTATTACTACATCACCCATGGTTATTCAACAAGGGTCCATACCCTCTACATCCTCAAATAACCTGTAGGGTGTCTAAAACCCCACTATTACTTCATCATCTATAGTTATTCACACACCTTCTACTTCTCTTCTACCCCTAACAAGCTCTATCAGTGATTGGCCACATCACAACCCATCATCTCACAATAATCTACATCCGCAATCTAGAACTTAGTAGTATTTATTCTTATGTACTTACCACCAATCAATACAAGTGTAATCACTAGCGCTCATCCCCTTTCACAACCTATATCCTTGATGAGTCTCCCATAGTATGGATAAATTTTTTCTGAACATAATCCACCACTTTCACATCCTCCTGTCTACATTTCTATCCCTCAACCCTATTATTATATTCAATATTCCTTACAACGACTAGTCTCTCACCAAACTTACAACATACCATGGATACTTCCTCCTTTTAAAAATCATCTACCACTGTATCACCTATATCAACAATCAAACCCCCTCATCTATAATAAAGATAACACCTCAAACATCCAACCTCCTTAAAATGATCCCATGTAAGCACAACTAAGTATAATCATGAGTCTCAAAGATGCTACCATAGGACCTAAAATACATTTTCTTATGAGTAGATCTTTAGTGATCCTATCAACCCATTCGTACCTTTTAAATCCTATCCTCCTCACTAGGAAATTTCAAATTTGATCAATTTATATAGTAAGGAATATCTACAACAACACATTTAATCCTTTTGTCATGTTTTCTATCTTATAACTCATGACTAGGATCTTATGCTAAGGAAATTATTGATGTCATTAGTTGGCCCCACTCTTAATTAGTATAACAATGTTTCTCAACATTTACTTTATCCATTTGCAAAATAAGAACAATCATTCTTAGAACAATTATTCATCAATATCGTGTGTAAAATATCTATCACTGACTTGTACACTATTAAATGATTCGAGTATGAATCTGTTGTTGATTTCATCACCATATGGGAATGAATTATTAATAAATTATCCTTTTCTCTACCCTAGATAGAGTTGGCTGAGTTATTTTCTTGATCTTTCACAAAACATATATCATCCACCCTTCAGATCTAGTCCTTTGAAACGTTCAATGAGGCCTTTACTATGGCCTATAAGTTAAAAATTAGAGCCCTTGAGGATGGTAAGGTTAAATTATGATATGATAAACCTAAACATGAGTCTCCCTTTAAAATATATTCCATCATTGATAAATCAAAAGGTTTATAAAATGTGGTCATCTTGAAAACCACATCTAAATTGTAGTTAGATTATGAATGGTCCCAACCTCCACATAAATACACAGCTATAGGGGAGTGTTACAACTCTAGTTTTGACAAATCATAAAATCTTGCATGATAAAACTCCCTCATGTTCGAACCATCAAAGAGTTTGAACCTAAATTTTCATCGTATAGGGGTGATGCCTATTAAAAATATCACCAAGTATGGTGACATGACATTGATAAATGTAACTCTTTTAGAAATTTCCTCTAAGATCTCATTGATCAAGATAAGATACATCTTGACAATCTAGATGTACTTATCAATCAAAGCATATATGTGTTCAAAAAACCTTTTCTAAATAATCATCAAGCTAATAATAAAACTAATGTTGCATGATCTCAAAATTCTACTTTTCATACCATCAACATCATCATCCAACGCCCACCTATACCTACCATACCATGTGTTTATACGACTGAGACAACATATATGTGATCAAACTCTTTGTATATCCTTTCCATGAAGACCTCCAACCTACCTACATCAAAACTCCACAACATGACCACATCTACTCACATAAAAATTCCTGACATTATCCCAAGTTGACGTTGTAATATAATCAATCCTTTACTGAAATCACCAATGACCCTTCCAATACAAGATCTTGTAGTATCAAATCAAAAACCTTGGAAGTTGTACACAAGAATAGATAAATTACCCACACAAAAATTATAGAACTCTCACAAATCCCGAAAAACATATCACAGGGTATAACGTCCCTACCCTTTATTCAAGGACCACATCCCTCATCAAAACTTGTAGTCTCCATCTTAGAATTTGAAACTTACCTCATATTTGCACCTAAATGTGTCACACAAGGCATGCTTCAAGCATCCCACCCTTTTAAACCATAAAAAAACATCCAAATCCCCATGACCTCATTATCATCTCAACCAAATTCGTCAGGATAATTCACCAAAATCATTAAACAACTCGTATAATTTTCAACCATAGTATTACCAACAATCAACCCCTCTGATCCCCGGTGGTGAAGCCATATTGGTACAACTATGAGATAGTGTATTTTTATCATAAAATACCAAGACATTATACTAAGGACTATAAAGAACTCCATGCCATGATCCAAAACCTTTTTAACAAATGGATCCATTAGGAAACCAAGAATCATCCTTGTCCACCTATCAAATTTAAAACAACAAGACCAAATATCTGAATCAAACATATCAATAAACCTGACTACATCAAAGCATCCTCTAATAATTCAACCAATAGTGACATGGATTCTTAAAGTAAGTCCCCTCTCTTCCAAATTGATGCCATGTGTATAGCCACAAGATCTCACAGCCAAAATTTGAAATCCTAGAATCAAAACATTACTAAAATATCTATCTCAGTTGCTCCCCTTGAGTCATCAATCCTTCATCCCCTAAATCCAAGGTCTCCATCCTTGTAGCACCCCACACCTAATTTATGACATCTATACAAAATATTGTTCTTAAATAGTTGAATCAAGAACCTGTCAAGATGTCCCTTTACAAACTTATGCAAAACACCCCACAACATTAACAAGATATGATAGAAACCCTGTAATCTATCTCAATACCATGAGATGAGCCTTATCCATTTTTCAACCTCATTGGTTCCCTAAATTTTTTTTTAGCCATCACATTCAACGATTCAGATATTCCATCACTATAACCTAAAGATTAGGACATCCCCCTATTCTTCACTTCCCAGATCAATGATACTCTTGTTAAAATAGTTATGATTGAAAATGGCACTAGTATCAATATAATCTCATCTCATGCCTTCAAACAACTCCAATTACCTGATACCATTGTTTTCCATCACTAGTTTTCTTACATTCATTTAATGATATTGTTTCATCCACCTTGGGAAAAATCATCTTACCTATCATAATAGGTTTCAAAATCCTCAATGAACTCTTTTATATTGTAGGATACCTCCAATACAATATATTATTAGGACGTCCATAGATCCATGTTATGCATTGTGTCCTGTCTACCCTACATTGGTGTCTGAAGAAAAAACATGAAGGTAAAACCTTTATGTTTCCTACCGATTCTAATCCATTTAAAGCCTATCATATGACCTACATGCCCAATGATGCGTTTCTTCCCTTACAAAACTCTACATCTTAAAACTAAGCATCTACGAATGTCTTTATCCTTGCATCCAAATTATTAGATGATCGATCCTTTGAGAATATCATGCAATATATATCATTGGTGGAATATTAACTCTTAAATATCAATGCACTCCCTACACCTAAAATGCATGGGACACATGACAAATAACCTCTCTATGAACCTAACATTAGAAATATCATTCCCTTTGGTCTCTCGTTCCTTCAAACACAACTTTTTTACAAAGGCATCAATCACCCTTCCTCTAATCTTTACAATCAACCACATGATAAATATTTCTCATTAGGCTTTGTTAGAAATTATAGGCACTGAGAGGGGGGTGAATCATTGTCTTATCAAACTTGTACAATCAACTTACACTTATTTAATTTTTATAATTAAACTATCTTAACTGTGATGAAGTATAACCATTCAACCATGAGAGAGAGAGAGATAATTAAACACACCTGAACAAATGAGGAGAACTGATTTAATGTGGTAAACCCATCTTGGGAAAAAACCCACTAAAACCAGAGAATGAACTTGAACAATTGTCCTATTAGGTTACAATGATTTCACGTTGAGCATCAAATAAAATTGGAGCTGCAAATCCAAAATTTATTCAAGTTGTTACTTGACCTTCAACAAGCTTCAACTTACATGGAAGCTTCAACTCCTAATAATTTAACCAAAAACAACAGATCTTCTGGAAGATACTACTTACAAGGAAGCTTCAACTCCCTACAATTTAAATAGTAACAACTAATCTTATGTAAGATACTACTTACAAGGAAGCTTCAACTCCCTAATTTTGTACAACAACACCCGACCTTTAGTAAGATTCAACATACAGGGAAGCAAAAAATCCCCACATGATAAGATGAAACTTAGAATTTTTTAGATTTTTTCACACTGAAACTATTTTCTCATATAATTGATTGTGACAATGAGATTAACTCACTCTTCTTTCTTCTCTCCTCTTCTTAATTTTTCACCACTTTAATACACTAACACCCTTATTATTTTCTCAAAAACATGTCCTCAGATTTGCACTCTTTCAACAAAAATTTACATACTCAAAGATGAGATTAAATAAAAAAACATGACTCCTTGAGATGACCCTTGACCTTTCACTTACAAATACTTTTCAACTGGCTCACTATTCATAATACAAAGGAGATAATTTTTCTTCCAGACTACTCTTCAAATGTTGATAGTTCTCTATTTTTTCATATTTCATGGTAAATATAATGAAACGACCTTTGCAAATAGTCCATGATTGTCAAATTTTGACAACTTCAGTGAAATACATGCCCATGTGGATCTGGAGGTGACGTGGGGAAATTGGGTTCCAAATATGCACGTACAGTTCATAATAATGCTTATATTTCCCTTTATAGCCTTTAATATCCTTTGATAATCATACAAATAAGATTTTCAAGGAACCAGAGGTGCTGTGGAACTGGGGTCATTTCCTCTTGGTTCTTGCACACCCTTTACATCCCACACTATACTCCTTTTTACTTTGGTTGTGGCCCGTAATGAATTTCAATGAACTATCATTCCTATGGAACTAATTCCACATCCATGAGGTTCTCTTGATGCTTTACCTATCCACAATTCACTCAACTCTTATACTCACCCAACTCTTTTGTATTAAGGATTGAACCAAAGTGCAGAGAAATCATTCCTGTGAGGAACCGTTCCACCCAAACCTAGTTCCTATGACTTGTCTTCCATCCTGAAAATAATTCAGACTCACCACTCCTTCAATTGTGGATCAAACAATCCCATGGGAACTAAATCCCCAAGGGAAGTAGTTCTATCTAGACTTGGTTCTCCCAAATTGTCTCCCATCCATAAAACACTGCCGACTCTACACTCCTTCACATTTCAGACCAAACACTTCTGCAGGGAACCTTTGTTCCTAGGGAACTCATTACTCCCATGCTATTTATGCCCACATCACACTCCCGACTCATAAAACACTTGGCCATTTGACCTGCGGATATAAGAACTATGTGGGGATCATTGGTTCCATCTGCACACCAAAAGTTCATAATACACAACAGAACTTTGTTTTCTCAATTAGCTCCAATTTTTTCTAAGTTCTTTAATCCTTAGCTACATAATTATCTTGAGTGTGTGGTCCTCTAACTAAAAATAAAACTAAGTCTTAAAATTACTTCTTAGGATCATGTCTTGGACTTCATCAAGTATTTCTAGGCTTTTAGAAAATGTGGTTAAATATTTTAAACTTCAAAACATGTTTTTATGCAAGCAGTTATACCAAACATTAAGACTAGTTGTAGTATGCAGATGCCTTCATGTGGTAGACAAGAGAACTCCACCATCACCAAAATTTCTTGCACATGTGTAGTAACCTTCTCCATACATTCTATGGACATCAACCTCACTATTCAATATTGTAGCACTCCGAGGCCACCATGAAACCATCCTAAAGCTCAAAGAACCATCCTGAGACAACTGCACATCATTTTCATACACCTATCTATATGACATTTCACTCCTCTACCATTTTCCATTATTTTTTTTTGTCATGAATCCCTCTACATATCCTTGACCCATCTCATTTTCTTGTGATTAATATGCATTTTCTCACTCTGTATTTACACTAGGTCTCATTTACAAGGTTCCTATATCCTTCACAGGCTTGGAACACCATCTCATACCTGCAGGGAATCATACACCATGGTCTATCAACTTGTTTTCCACTTTGAAAACTAGGATATTACTTGGAGAGAACTAAGAAACACTCCTCACACCTCTTAAAAACCTTTATGGATACTCTGGACATATTTTTCATTCATACCAATCATTACAATCTCATTATGAGACACAGACACATGTGTCAAACTTACCAACCATCTATCACTATCACTGAGAAGGCACTACCAATCAACCTTCACTTCACCATTCACACCTTTTCCATCAATTCCACTTGACATCAATGATAAAACTAATGACCAGGGTTCAAGAATATCCCCCTTTGTCATTGACGGAAACAAACTCAAAAACTATGATGGAAAACACCTTCACTGCCATCTTCAAAGCATTCATACCTAGTTTCTGAAAGTACTCTCTCCCCATTTGACATCAATGAAAAAGGGCCAAATATTCAACAACATGATCAATATGCTGATAAACATTTACAAATCACAAACTTACCTCAAGAAATTTCCCCTTGGATTAGCATCACAATATTGGGTCTTAACTAAATGCATGAATGCCTTCTAGTTAGCTTCAATTCCCCCCCCTAAGTCCAATATCTCCATATTCATGTACCTCACTTCACCATGCCCAAAATAAATCTCATACAACTCCCCCTGTGATCAATATATCCTCCTTTATCTAAGGTTGCATGACATCAATCATTTACCTTGCACTCACCCATAAGAATGACTCAAAAAATTTCATTGCAGACCTGATGCATCTATTCAGTGTACTCTTCCCTTTCTTTTTTCTTGCAATTTCACATCACTAGTTCTTGGCTCCACTACCAACTCTTTTCCCTTTAGCTTCCTAAAACCTCTCCACTACTTAGTACCCTATTTTTCACTCAATTCATTGTTAGAATCATCAATACAATGCATCAAAAGAGGCTTCAAACTCTAGCTCTTACCATCTTCCTTAACCTACCCTTTCATGCTCTTAAGAACACACATCTTTCCCACACTGAGGGTATAAAATTTTAAATATGCCCACAATGAATTATCATCTTGAATTCATTACCTTGAGCACTACTAGACTTTCTATACTTCTAGGCCACCTCTAATTCATTGTTTCACAGTATCAGCCATTTCTCTTGATCCAAAATTCCTTTTACAACTTGTAGCATACTCAAGAGTACTTGAGGGAATTATTATTTTTATTTACCACACATAATTTTCCTCCTCTTTGCAAGTTTGTGAGAATATAAATTTCTTGTTGTCTTTAAAAACATCATGAAATACTTTGTATAATAGTATTGTTGACTATACCTTTATACCTCAGCCTCCTCTTTGACTGTACCTCTGAACAACTGACTGCAAAAGCTTTTGTTTTTAATAATTTTACTCCTTCACTGCGGAAATATATAATTCTTACAATGTAAGTTATCTCAGCATCCTTTTCTTTTAACTGTTGTAAGATACTTCCATAATCTTATAGCCTTTTCCCACTTAACTTGCCTTCATGATACTCTCCCTTGATCGTCTTTTTTCACAAGCTTCTTTTTGTCATTTTTCATTAAGAATTTTTTTTCCTGAGAATATATACTTTGTACTATTGTGTCCAACTCAGAATAGACCTTTAGGTCTGCATACTTCACATCTAGTGAGAAGAACCTGAATGAAGTAGAGCATCTAAACTCTTATCAGCTTTGAACTATAGAAAACTTTCTTTTGTAATTTATTCATCATATTTGGTTGATATTTATTACTAACTCACTAGCATATGCTTCATAGACCTTTGAAATCCTTATTTTTTACTTCATTAGCAGGCATCATAGACACATGAAAATTTTGAACATTTTCAAGATTAATAGCTACATCTTACTCAACTTTAATTTTCTATTGTCTAAATGTCAGACTTTGACAGAGAAAAATATCTTCTTTCAAGACTCGAAACATGAGAATAGATCCTAAACAAAATGGCAATCAAGAAATCACACACTTATGCCTCCTTTAAAATACATGAATCATACTTGGACTCTCTTTTAGCCAAGAACATTTTCTCAAGACTTATCAGACCTACTAAGGGTTATTATAAACCATAATGACATAATTTGGGGATTAGGTTGGATCAAATTGTACAAGCACGTTAGACCAAGATAATATACATATTTCAAATTGTTTAGATTCTCTTGAAGACTTCATTTATATGAACATAGCCTAAGAATTATGACACAAAAATGATTTATTCTTGACAACATGGAGAAGGACTACTTGGATTTTGATACTTCTTGACTACACATTCTTGACATGAACACTCAATAACTTGAATGAGCACTAGAACTTGAACATACGATAAAACACACATTCCTTTATTCTTACATACATTGACAACATGATGGAGACACCAATCAACATATAATAATGGAAATAGCCTAATGGGGGTTGTTCAATCAACATCATCATGGAGAGGAAATGTTTGACAATTGCATGAGGATAATGTACTTCCAAACATTATAACTATTCCTTCAAGAGATTCATGCCTTCTAGAATCCTAGAGAAGGAACACCACCTTGTGATGTCACTTTAGAAAAAGAGATAGTCATCAACACAACATGATGACTTAATCCTTTCCCTTCTTTTCCTTGAGATCTTGTCGTTATTTTTAGAAGTTTTCCTTGGTGTGACAAACTCATCTCCTAAACATTACCTTTTTGATTGAGTTCCAGATAAACATACATGCTCCATTTCATACACCTGTTATAATATTGCTTGGGGAATAAGTTCTTCATATCTTGTACTAGAATTACCTTCTTTTTGCTTTGTTTTATCATTAGTTCCTGCTACCTTATTTTTACTATAATTTATCATAGGTTTCTGCATTTATACATCATATTCCCATACTATTTTCTCATCCTCCTTTGCTTCGTTGACTTTGTATATCCATTTAACTTTCTTCTTTTCAAGAGATATTTTAAGCATGGATGACTTGGTCTCATTTCTAGGATTTATCTTCATATTTGAATCCTTCATAACTTTCCCTCTTAAAGTATGATAGCTGGTGTTGTACTTAGATTGTTCATTGTGATAGAAATGCTTTGCAAAATGCCCAAAATTGTGTCAAGAATAACATATGACATTACTGTTTCCTCTGGCTTGGTGTGAACTGTCATTTCAACTATGATTTTTAGTCTTGAAATCATGACATATTTTAGCATAGTGTCCAAATTTATTGTAGTTGTAGCAATCTACCATATTTGTGCCACTTCAGTATTCTTTTTCCCAAAAATGACTTGAGGGTTCTTCTAAACAATACCTAGAAATATGCCATTTTTCTTGAGAATTGAAACAAAAAATGTTCTTTTCCTTCTCACTTCTATTGTCTCTCCATGGGTACTCATCTATGATTTTTTTTCTGCACTCCTTAGTCATATCTCCATAACTATTATAGGAAAAACAATATCCACTAAATTGTTTTCATACCTTATCTAAAGGGTAGTGGTGTAACCTTTCTTGGGTCTCCTAGTAATTAGGATGTCCAAGGTTCAAATCTCAGCTTCGTGTTAAGGCAGCCTATTACCATCGTTAAGATACCCGATTAATAGGGCTCCATGATAACATGGTTTAATCCATGGGCTAGCAAAGATTTTAAAACTTCCATTCTTAGATGGATCCACGGATGGTGTGGGATGGTGATTCTATAATGGGTTAGGTCCCTCTCCCTAGGTAACCTAACCTAAAAAAAATATTTCATACCTTGATGTATTTAATTGCCTAACTGACTTATGCCTTCCTGTGTTTGTCTCCTTGATCAAATTCATGCTCGCTTGCATGTTGGGGCAATCCTTTTCATCCTCTTTATTTTCTGCCTGTTCTAGTCTAAATCCTACACCTATTTTATCATTGTGTGACCTTTAATTTTCCAAGATCCCACCAAGAGATTCAAAACTCTTTTCAAATGTTCTATACATTTTCAACTTGTCATTTACCTCTTCAATTTTAGCTTTCATTCAGGAAATCATCCTTCTTATCATTCATATATTTTGACACATTTTCAACAAAATACTCCATATCCTTGAGTTCTTGACCATGGTTATATTCCATGTGTTTTATTTGATTCTTCAGACCATCACTCAGGGATTGAGAAATCCCATACTTCCTCTTCAAGATTGATTATGCTAATGTATCCATGTTTGTGCCTTCAGGATCACCTCCAAGATGTTAGGATTAGGAGGACCTTGCTTTGATACCAATTGTTAGAAATTCTAGGCACTGAGAGGGGGTGAATCAGTGTTTTATGAAACTTTTACAATCAACTTACACTTATTCAATTTTTACAATTAAACTATATCAACTGTGATGAAGTATAACCATTCAACCATGAGAGAGAGAGAGAGAGAGAGATAATTAAACATACATGAACATATGAGGAGATAATATTTAATGTGGGAAACCCATATTGGGACAAAAACCCACTAAAACTAGAGAACTAGCTTGGAAAATTGTTCTACAAAGTTACAATGATTTTACGTTGAGCATCAACTCAACTTGGAGCTGCAAATCTGAAATTTAGTCAAACGGCTACTTGACCTTTAACAAGCTTTAAATTACATGGAGGCTTTAACTCCCAACAATTTAACCAGAAAAAACTAATCTTATGTAAGCTAATACTTATAAGGAAGCTTTTAACTCCCTACAATTTTTACCAACAATTGATCTTCTGTAAGATATTAATTATAAAGAAGCTTCAAATTCTTGATTTGGTACAACAACAACAACTAACCTTTAGTAAGATTCAACTTACAAGGAAGAAACAACTCCCCAAATGCTAAGATGTACCTTAGAATTTTTCAGATTTTGTCACACTCAAACTATTGTCTCATACAACTGATAGTGAAAACTAGATTAAATCACTCTTCTTTATTTTCTCCTCTTCTTAATTTTTCATTGCTTTAATACACTAAAAAACCTTCTTATTTTCTCAAAAACATTCCCTCAGCTCTGCACTCTTTCAAAAACAATTTACATGCTCAAATATGAGCTTAAATAAAAATACATGACTCCTTGAGATGACCCTTGACCTTTCACTTACAGAGAATTTTCAACTAGCTCACTATTCATACGTACAAAGGAGATTATTTTTGTTCAATATTTTCTCTTTAGCTATTGATAGTTCTCTGTATTTTCATATTTCATGGTAAATAGAATGAAACGACCTTTCCAAAAGTCCAATATTTACAAATTTGGACAACTTGGGTGAAAGAAGTGCCCATGTGGGCTTGAAGGTGACATGGGGAAATTAGGTTCCAAATCTACATGCACATTCCGCAATAATGTTTATATTTCCCATTATAACCTTTTATATCCTTTGAAAATCATATAAATAAGATTTTCGGGGAATTGGGGCCATTTCTTCTTGGTTCTTCCACACCCCTTACCTCCCGCACTATACTCCTTTTTGTTTTGTGTTACGACCCGTAGTGACTTGTTGGGAACTATCATTCCCATGGAACTAGTTCCACGTCCTCGAGGTACTCCCGACACCTTACATATCTATAATGCACTCAAATCTTCCACTCGCTTAACTCTCTTGTATTGTGGCTTGAACTAAACTGTGGATAAATCTAGCCCACAAGGAACCATTCTACCCAAACCTAGTTCCTTTGACTTGTCTTCCATCTGTAAAACACTATGGACTCACCACTCCTTAAAATTACAAATCAAACAATCTCATGGGGAAATGACACCCCAAGGGAACTAGTTTTATCTATCTTTGGTTCTCTCAACTTATTTCCCATCTACAAAACACAATTGACTCCACACTCCTTCACATTTTGGACTAAGATCTTCTACAGGGAACCTTTGTTATTGGGGAAATCATTCTTCCCACACTCTTTTTGCCTGCATCACACTATTGTACCACAATACATTGTACCATTTGACCTGCAACTCCAAGACCCATGCGGGATGAACCTTTGGTTCCCAGTGAATCGATTCCATCCTGACACTAAAAGTCCATAATACACTAGAAAACCTTGTTTTTTCCATTTTCTCCAAATTTTTCCAAGTTCTTGAATCCTTATCTGCAAATCTATTCCTAAGTGTGTGGTCCTCTGACTAATAAGAAACCTAACTCTTCAAATTACTTCATAGGAGCATATATTGGACTTCATAAATTCTTTCTAGGCTTGTAGTAGATGTGGTTAACCATTTTAAGCTTCAAAACATGTTTTTATGCAAGAACTTATACCAATGATCAATACTAGTTATATTATGCACAACCCTCATGCAATAGAAAGGAGAACTCCACCTACCAAAAGCTCTTACACATGTGTACCAACCTTCTCCATACCTTCAGTGGACATCAAACTCACTATTCAATCTTGTATCACTCTGAGGTCACCTTGAAACCATCTTGAAAGATCAAAGAACCAGTCTGAGACCACTGCACATCACTGTGAAACACCTATTTTCATGACATTTCACTCCTTTATCATTTCCCATTGTTGTTTTGTCATGAATCCCTCTACATCTCCTTGACCCATATCATTTTATTTTGATTACTAGGAATGTTCCCGCTCTACATTTACACTAGGTCTCCTTTACAAGGTTCCTACATCTTTCACAAGCTTGGAACACCATTTCATAATTGCAGGGAATCATACACCATATCATGTCATCTTATTTTCCACTTTAAACACCAGGATATGACTTGGAGAGCACTAAGAAACACTCCTCACACCTTTGAAACACATTTATGGATACTTTGGACACATTTTTCATTCATCTAAATCATTACAAGCTTAATTTGAGACACATACACATGTGTCAATCTTACCAGTCATCTATCACTATCATTGAGAAGGCACTACCAATCAAAATTCACTTCACCATTCACACCTTTTCCATCATTCCACTTGACATCAATGAAAACACTAATGACTCGGGTTCAATTAGATTTTCATTCCTAGACAAACCTTAGTTTTTTCAAACATGCTTTCATCATTTCATGTGGAAAGGGTTTGGTCTTGGTAGGTATGATAAAATTTCACACAATTTACCCTTTGAAGACTTGAGAAATCCTCACAAAATACATGGCCTTGGTTTCAAACCATCATCTTCAAATCCATCATATTCAACATTATAAGATCAACCACACCCATTACCATCATTAGACATGTCCTCTAAAAAATTTGATATTGGATCTATTTCATCTGAATTTTTAATCAATACTATCACATTAAGACCACTAACTTACTAATTTAATGGAAATAAATAACCTCTTTCTTTAACACTACCTCACATGATAGAGGAAGATTCCCCCACTATCGACATTCTCGATTTTCATGGTGATGATGTTATCTTAACCTATATGGGTGTTGAGGATCACTATCTTCATAAAACCTTACCCTCTGATACATCTAAGCTTCTAAAAAAATCTACCATCGATATTAATATTTGTACATCATAAGAACCACACATTTTCAAAGTCGTTCAAGCTTTAGAACTACATCATCTTGAGGAATTCACCACATTCTTATCCAAACATATTCAACATTTCACATGGTTTTATAGTGATATTTCTAGTATAGATCCTAACATCATTATCCACAATATCGTCACCATCCTAGATGATAAGTTGGTGAAGCAAAAAATTTGTAGGATGCATCCCGATATCAAATTATTAGTTAAAGAAGAAATCCAACATCTTCTTTCATCCAATTTTATACTGCCTATCAATTATCCCCAATGGGTTTACAATATCATATCCATCACTAAATCCAATAGGATATTATGCATCTACACATACTTTTAGGACCTTAACCTCACTTGTCTAAAAGATGGTTTTCCCTACCTAGCATCAATCAGCTCGTCTATCTAACAACAAGGCATGGAATGTTGTCTCTTATGGATGGTTTCTCTAGCTATAATCAAATCCTCATCATACTAAAGGATCAACAAAAGCTTTCTTTTTCACCCCATAAGAAACATTTTGCTATAGATTAATGCCTTTTTACCTGAAAAATGTAGGATCTACTTATCAACACACTATGACATACATCTTCCACAAAACCATAGAAGACTACTAATAGATGATCTCTTATGAAAATACAAACACCGAAAAACACCATCTTGTTATCCTCAATGTGATCTTTGCACATATACTATAGTTATTTCTCCATCTTAATCCAGCTAAATGTGTATTTGGAGTTATCATAGGAAAGCTCCTAGAATTCATAGTATCTATAAGGGGAATTGAATTTGACCCTTCCAAGGTCAAGGCTATTATTAAAATACCTCCTCCATATTATCTTAAATAACTTTGTAGCCTTTGAGGGAAAATTCAATCTATTTGTCGCTTTATTTGTAAACTATTATACCGTTGTTAACCTTTTCATCACCTTATAAGAAAATACATCCACTTTAAGTGGGACGATGAATGACAATGGGCCTTCGATTCCCTTATATATATATATATATATATATATATATATATATATATATATATATATATATATATATATATATATAATGGAAGTTCTTACTCTTCCACGTGAGGGATATCCCTTCTATCTATAGATTTACACTACCAACCATGCCTTGGGAACCATGCTAACATGTCAAGATAAACAAGGAAAAGAGCATGCCATTTATTATATAAACCGCACCCTTGATGAGTACAAAACCCATTATTCTGAAGTAAAAAATTTGTGTTGTGCTTTACACTTTGTAACTTTCAAACTCCGTAATTGTCTCCTTAATCACAAAATATATATAGTCTCAAATTTTACATCCACTGAAATCCATGCAATCTAAACCATATCACAACAATCATAATTTTAGATGGCTCATGCTCATGATAGAGTCTGACCTTAAATTTCTCTCTCAAAATTTCATCAAGGGGTAGGTCATAGTTTATTAGCTCACTAAAGCTCCCTCTCTTCACCAGTCATTTAATTTTTCAAAAATTTCGTGACGAATCTATCAATACCCTCAATCACAATTACACCCCTCTCAAAATTACTTTAGTTTTCAACAGATCTAAATATAGACAAGGGGGTTCCAGAATAGTCACATATCCCCTAGGGACACCCTTATTACACTATCCTTCAAACTAAACTTTTATTGCACAAAAAAACATGACAGAATATGAAGCTTTTCATCATGGGATTTCATATTGGCACGTTTCCCGGGCATACAAATCCATAACATCTATGAGGATTCTCATCTCATCATAAATCAAATCAAATGTATCTATCAATGTTAAAATGAGGTCTTAGAAAAATATAAATCCATTGTTGAAGACCTCTGGAAACTCTTTGATCATTACAAAATCCAAATTACCCTACACTCATCTAATAAATTTATAAATACCATGGTTTTCTTGGAATATCTTATACCTCTATCACTAGATGATTACAAAATATTCATCATTGTACATAAACTTGATTAGACATATTATACCAACATTGATCTTCTAACTATCAATCATATAGAAGATATCCAATTTGAAACTTTTTACACTTAGATATATGACTATCTTTCCTTATGAAAAATTTCTTCAAATCTATCCATAAATGGCAAAAGATATTTTCAAAAACATGCATCCCACCTATCTCATACTAGGGGGTAACTCTATAAAATAGGGTTTGATGGGCTTCTCCTTTAGTGTCTTAAATCTAGAGAAGCTCATATCATTATCCAAGAAGTCCACTAAAGGATATGTGGTGGGAATTTTAACACTTTAGTTGTTTCTAAATAGATCTTGCACATGGGATACTATTGGCCTACATGTAACCATGATTGTTATTACTATGTCAATAAATGCATCAAATGTCAACAACACTCCAACCTTACACACATTCCTAGTCACACTCTCCAACCAACTCAAGACCTATGACATTTTTATCAATGGGCACTCGACCTCATTGACCTTCTCAATCTTGAATCTTCAGAAAGCCATAATTCCATTATCATAGAAGTTGATTACTTTATAAAATGGGTGGAAGTTATCCCTCTTATCTCCATTAAATTAGATAACATCATTGATTTCATCCATCATCACATTATCTATCTTTTTGGCATCCCTCATAAAAAATGACAGAGAATGGTAAATCATTCAAGAATAAGAAATTATGAAAAAAATTACGACATGTACAACATCAAACTTAGATTTGACATGACCTACAACCCACAAGCTAATGGCCAAGCCCAAGCATCCAAAAAAATCCTCAACAAGATCTTTATCAATATTATTGATCAAGTTGGTAAAGATTGGCACCTTACAATCCCATTTACATTATGGACCTATCAAACTAGCATTCAAAACCCTACGGGTGCTACATCTTTCTCCTTAGTATATGACATTGAATTTTTTCTTCCTTTTGAAGTCTAGATTCAATCCCTACACATTTCCCTTAAATATTTCATCTCCAAAGAATAATATCATCAAGATTTTCTATCACAACTAAAATTGTTAGATGAATGTCGACTAACTAGTATCAACATATATCAAAAATTAATCAAATGATCATATAATGAACACCTCAAAGAGTGTGAATTCAATTTTTGTGATCTTATACTCAAATAAAATCAACGTGTCACTAGCATGGATAAGAGAAAATGTGGGAAGTTTTTTCCAAATTGGCTTGGACCATATATCATCTCTCATAAATATGGGTCTAGATCTTATCATTTAGCTTTCCTTGATGGTAAACCTAAAAAGGAACCTCTTAATTCCTTGCACTTGTGGTCATTTTATTGTTAAAATATAGACTCACATGACTTTAGTCAAATCAAAATATCCATCCATCCACCTACTTATCTTTTACACCTATAATGATTTGGAATCATTTAGATTCCCATCGGCATACCAATTGTAACCTTAAATATGAGCACATTGTCCACTCATAATTAGGTAACCCCACAATTAATATTATCCACTATGTATCCCTATAAATCTAATGGATATATGTGTAGCTTGTACATTTAATTTTCCCCTTTTAAAATGGTCACCTAGGCTCTCCCTAAGCTCAAAAAATCAAAATATCCATGGGATGGATATGATCAAATATAGACCAGTCTCTCGAAGTATGAATATTAATTAAAATATTTATATTAGTCAATGTGTAGACCACTCCCTCAAAGGATTAATACCTAATTAAATTATACACACATGTAAACAAAAAGGGCTTCCCACATTGATCAACCATCATATTCAAAATCAAAAAGCAACCATCCCAAGAAAGCTTCCTGCATCGATCAACTTTCCCATAATAATGTAAGCTTCCTGCATCAATAAGCTTACACAATATACAATAAAGATGGGAAAAAACCAATGATCCATCAAGAAGGACCCTTTTCCCCATACACACTACACAAAAAACCTTTCCCATGTCTGAAAAGGTTAAATAGAAATATCCTATATGCATCCACAATCATATTATGGATAACCATTGTGATGTTAACATTAATGATAAGATTGCACATGTAATTTCATATACATAAAAGCCTTACCATCATACACTATACATGCTAAAAATAAGTACAGAAGAAAACATCCCACAACATGTTCTAAAACATCATAAAATTCATGACAATAAAACCAAATCATCATTTTTTACAACCATATCTAAAATCATCAACTCATTACATACATCTCTAACCTAAAACATACATTTTAAATATATCCATAACACATCACATCAAATCCTAATAAAACTCAAGCATAACACAAATATGAAATAATACACACACACACACACACACATTCATCAAATGCATGTACATCATCAAGGGCTTCAAAATCCTCTTACAGGAAAAAGTCTCATAGATCAAAATCTCCAAAAAATCCTACAAACTATGTAGTGAATTAACGATAAGTGAACTTTCCTTCCAGCACTACTCCCATGATCCCCATTATTATCCCTAGTGGGTCCCTCATCTGAACCTCTCAATGGTTGGCCCACACTCGCAATTCTCCCTGATATATTTAGTCACCTTCGAGCCGTATAATCACAATATATAGGCACATCTAGAAGCCTCCATCTATTAAAACTCTTGTAATAGTGCAACTCATCTCTTAGAGCTTAGTACTAAGCCATGTTCACACTAGTAGGTGGCCACATTTTTCCATTGACATGTGCCCTAGCCTCCTCGAGATCGGCCCCTAATACCAACTTTTTTATTACCCCAAAATTCATCCACAAGGTCTCTCTCTCTCTCTCTCATAACGATATCTATCCCTATCTTCTCTAGCCTGGGTGAGATCCCCATGTACGGTCATAAGATTTTGGATCAGCCCATACCTCTCTCTAGTAATGGTGTCTTTCTCTTGAGTCATGACATCTTAAGAAGCTATAACACTATCTCACTCGAAAATCAAAGTGGCCTACTGGACTATCTATGTGGCCCTCTTTGCCCCTAAAATCTCCAATGTTTCTTTTAGAAAAATCACCCTATCATCCTCCTCACCCCCCTCAATACCACCCTCCTGTGGAGCCTCCACACATTCTCACATTTTCCTCTCAAAACCATCCACATAACCCTACCACCATATAACATATGCCACTATAAATTTGACATAATCCACACCCACCTCAGCCACCTATGCATCCGCACTAAACCCCAATACCTCTTCATACACCATAAAAAGTGGCTCTTGAACCTTTAGTTGTGCCACATCTACATCTCCATAATCATACATGTAGGAAACAACCACAAAATTTACATCTTGCACTAAAAAATAACTATTTCCTAACGTGACTAAACCTGATTAACTCCTAATGGTCGACTCATCGACCCACACCCACATCTCATACTAAGGCACCCTCATCTCCCCCTTTTCCACTACCCACATTGGGAAACATGTGTACATCCTTCATACTACATCCCCTGCCAAGATATTCCTATAATTATCCTCTCTTATCATGGGCTCTTTGTCCCCAAAATATGATCTTAATCTCATAAAACCAATGTTATACAATAGACTAACCCATACGGCCCATGGTAACCCTCTCAAAAAATCCACTGCTATATTCTTACATGCCCAACACACCAGCAAAAAGTAAGATCAAACCAAAAATTAATCATTATCCTCCAAGCCCATAACTCCCTGTATGTCTGAGCTAGTAAGAAAGGAACCCAAGAAAACATTATCTTGTTCTCTAATATAGCCCCCACCACTCTAGTCAACATCTATGAAAACCTACAACCTGATGATTTTGGTAGGGCATAAAAAAATTACTAATCACCATCATAGTCACAAGGGCCCAACCATCCTCATCATCAATACAAAAGGGACCATAAACAATACCCTAGACAAATATAAAATATCCAAGGCATCATCACCATAAATACGCTACATAGTGGCACCTCTTCCCACCCCATTTATAACATATACCTTCTCTCCCTACATTGGTAATCATAGGATCCTATGGATAACCTCCTATAGATATCTCCAAGCATCCTCTAACAAATTCTCATGTACACTATCTAATAACCTTCATATCTGATCCCTTTACTACATCCATGAAATGTAACATCCCACATTTTTAGTCCTGAAATTGATAACAAAATAAAGGGTTAATATATCGTCAACTAGTTTAAGAAAATTTATTAACCGAGACTCTTAGCTCACACCATAATTTTTGACACACATGCACACACACATACACAACTAATTATATGTTAAATCATAAAGGTTGGATAATGATAAGTATTTAGAAGGCAATAATTTTATCTATGATTACTTTATTGATTAGAATCTTATTTTGAGTTATTTTTTAGATTACTTGGTAATTACTATGGAAAATATGTCTATTATTAGTCATGGCATAATTTATTGGGGATTCATTTATTATTTTTTGATTTAAGGCATTGTCACATATAATGTGGGTGTCATGTAAAATTGTTTCATATAAGCTTGTGATATATATTGTGTTGAATTTGTGTGTGGTAAATATATTTTGACATGACTAGCTCAAATGAGCTGGAAGTGCTTGGTCATTGGGACCATATACATAATTAATTTTTTATTTTGGTTGTTTGAATGGTGACCAAATTACTTGGCTTACATGGCATATATATAACAATGTTTGTTTGATTTACATTGCATATAACTTGAAGGGGCATATATATTAATGTTTTTTTAACAGGTAGCATATATCTTAATGTTTATATGAAATATTTGATGGAACATTGTGAAGATTAGCCAAAGGGCAGGCAATGATTATTCAAATTGTGTTTAGTTAATATGAAAGTTTAGGAGGAATATGTGGCATGATAATTCATAAGGAAAGGTTTATGGTTTATGAGAATTTATGGAAATCTTGACTCCTTAGGAATGGTTAGATTCCTTGATAATCCAACTTCAAATGTGTGCATTTCATCTCTCTTAGCTCATTTTCATTTTTTTGTTTGATGAGATATTTTCTTCGGGTTACGGGGATAATGGATTTTCTTTCCCATTTTTCCTGTTTTGCAACCATGAATGAGATTTTGAGCATGAATATATTGCAAATTAATTGAAAAAAGATCTAATTCAGAGGTAGTATTTCTATTTTTTACTTTTGGAAGAAATTAAGAGAGAAAAGGTGTCAGGCCCGCTAAAAACAACCTACTTGAGACCCAAGAACAACCTAGGATTAGTTAGGAAAATTATGGAATATTTTTTTTGTTTAAAAGAGTCTACAACCAGGTTACAAGGCAACAGCTATCACTAACAAGTTCTAGAAAAATTCTAATCCACTATAACATACTTTTATTTATTAACAATTATTAGAGGTCATAAGGTCCAAAATTTAGGGTTAGAAGGTTCAATTAGGTTCAGAGGGTAAATATTCACCATACCCACTCTCTAACAGGATTAAAGTTTCAACTTGATTTTTCTCACACTTAACGACATTCAAAAATTCCTTAAATCATTCCCATTGGATAGGAAATTTCCTCACCTTTCCATTGATATAAATAAGTCCTCCTAACTCCTCATATTTCTCAAGTTATGGGTCGGTGGGCCTTGGGGTGAAAATTTTCCCAAAGGGCAGGTTAGCGTGCTGCGGGGAGACTTTTGGAAAATTTCCCACATGGGGAAAAAAAATAAATTTATGCCCATGCACCCGTGGGTCTGCAAGTCCACAAGGGACACGTGGCACTCCCAAGCTAGCGTAGGGAGAGCAGGGCAGCGGGAGACATTTGGAAAAATTTCCCACATGGGATGAAAAGCCAACATTGCACCTGCAAGTCCTGCAAGCCACAAGGGACACGTGGCATCACCTAAGACCAACATGGGGAAAGCAGAGCAGTGGGGAGAAATTTTGTTTTACACCCGAAGGGCTAAGAGGGTAACATTGACCCGTGCCTCCGTCAGCCTCCTCATGCCACGTGGCAGCTCCTGATTAGCTGTGGGCCAGCGGGACGACGTAGGGAAAACATGGAAAATTTTCCCAAAAATTTCCAAAACACAAAAAGGAAAAAGGGACTTGCTCCACCATCGATGCCTTGTGACACCATGTGGCATCACCTAATTGGTCGCGGGCTCGGCTGGACGGCGGGAAAATTTGGAAAATTTTCACAAAAAATTTCTGAATGCACTAAGTTTAAAAAAGGGGTCCGCCCCTCAGCCAACACCTCGTGGTGCCACGTGGCAGCCTTTGATTGGTTATGGGTGGGCGGGTGGTAGGGAAAATTTGGAAAAAATTCCTAAGTGCTTAAGGGAAAAATTCGGGCCATGGGCCAGCCAAGGAAATTTTTCCCAATTTTTAACGCCAAGGAAGAAAAACTTCAGAAGGCCATAACTTTTGATAGAGAGCTTGGTTTTGGAAAACGAGGACTTTCTGGAAATCTATCTCGATGTCCTCTTTACACAAAGATCATTAATTTTTGATTTTGATAAAGTTTAAGGGGTCAATTTTAAGAAAACGGCCTAGAGGATTTTACAGTGCAAACTGGTAAATTTTAACTTGTGAGATTTATTCAATTTGATCTTCTTCCTCTCTCAACATGTCAAATAGACATGGAGAAGTTGTTCTTAGGAGGAATTAGGATAATTTTGTGAGGTATATCTGTTTGATTGAGTTCCAATTCGAAATTTACCATTTTGACAGCAAAAATGACTGTGAAAACTTTGAACTCATTTTCGCCAAGTTTTGAAGTATTTCCTTTAAGTGTTTTTGTCTAATTGAATTCATTTAGGGCATACTACATCAATTTAATCATTTAATTTGTTATTTTATTGTTTCAGGTTCGAACTATACATTTTTTTATTTTGATAATTACCAGTTTGAAATTACAAAAAATAGGGATCAAATTTTTAAAGGTTTTATTTGCCACTTTCTTCTTCCAAGTATTTAGAATACATTCCAATTACAATCTAACACATTAGTTTATTTAATCAAACCATTCGAAATCCAAAATACAATTCTGATTTCCAATCTTAACATTTTTTTCAAGGAGAACAGAGCATTATATTTTTCTCACACGCATTTCTTCTTTTCAACAGAGATTTCAAACACAATAGATGATCAATTTCAATACAATAATACATATTGAAAAAGGTAATGCAATCCTTTATTGATTCCAAAATGCAACATTACAACCTTTATTATTTTATTCCTTCCAAAACATATATTATATACAGAACATAATAATACATTTTCTTCTCACGTGTTTCACTTTACCACTTTTCAAACAAGGATTTCATAGTGAATGCTAAACACATAGATTTCTAATGGAATAACAACATATGGACAAGACAAAACCACTTCCATTAATTTAAATGAACTCTTACAACTTCCTTTCCATTTGGTTTCAAAATGCAACATACAACAACACGTATCATTCTTTCACATTCTTTCCAAAATATAATACAGAATATAACTCTTTTACATTTCAATTTCCACTTGCAATCAGTACAACATCTTTCCATTACAAAACATTTACAAGTTCATCCACTTCAAGTGGCAAAGGTTACAATGAGATTTCATTTCACAAGGGACTGTCAAACTATCTTTTCTCAGCTCCAGAACAGCAACATGCATACTCCTCATTCTTCCAATTTGATCACAACAAGAATAGGGGAAAGGCAACACTCTCCACCCAACCAAGACATCCAATGAAGAGGAGAATCCATCCTTCTTCATTGGCCCCCGAGCCCCAACCACAATGCAATAAAATATGTGATCCAACTCATGGCAACAACAGGCTTCCACAAACATACAAGCAGCATTTTCACAAAGAAACACAGTCCAAAACAAAATGTAGTTTACAACTACATTAAAACATGACAAACAATACAAAGGCTTCATCAAGCAAGCCAAAGGAGAAAGAAGCTATGGGGGATGTTGCTTATGCCTCCCAAGGGGGAAAATGGGTATCACCACCTGAGTACAACCCACCAAATATATATATATATATATATATATATATATATATATATATATATAATATTCATTTCAAACCCTGTCATGCCCTTATGCCTCCCCCAAGTACCCCTTATTCCTCACATTTTCTTATGTCTCCCCAACCTCTTATGGCACCCCATAACGAGTAAAGAAATGCAAGCTATTTATTTGTAAGGTGGAACCCAAATCCCAACTCCCTCCACCCTTATACCTCCCTAAAACACACTTGTGCCTCCCACAAAATAACCCCATAGTCTTCTCCTACACCATTCCTAGGCCATCTACCCAACAACCCACAATATATACCAAAACATTCACACAAGAACATTTACATATATACAAGAAGAGTATTTCAAGAGCCAAGCTCCTACCTCTCCATGATGGAGTTGTTTCCAAGTTCCAAAACAACAAGCTTTATCCCAATGCAAGCAATCCAAAATAGCCAAGCACAAGCATGCAACAATCTTCCAAAAACTTCTCCAAGCAAGAGCTCCCAAAACAGCAAGAAAATTCACCCAAAATGAAGTCTCCAAAAGTGAAGCAACCCAAAACAAGGCAAGCAATTCAAATTTTATAGAAGAGGGAAGAGAAGAGGATGAGGTGGATCCATGTAGGATGCCACATCACACATCCTCAACCCCAACCCCCAAAGTCAACTTCATTCTCCAATGCATAATAAATAAGTGGGTGAATAATATGACAGATTTACTTACACACTCAAACAAGCCCATACCCCATAAGGACTGAAATTAAATTATGTAAGAAAAGTGCAATTACAACATTCAACTTGACTTGTAAAAATGCATTAAAAAAGGTCTAAATTTAACCCTCCAACCATAGGCAAGGTTGGTATGTAAATTTAAGAGGCATGGGACAAGTTTAACTTGTCCCACAAGCCTCCAAAATCAGCCTCCAAGGACAAATTCGAATTTCCAAGAAGGTGGAGTGTTTCACACTCAAAAGTTAACTTACACATCACTTACAAGGTCACTTACACATTACTTACACATTCTTACAACACTTTAAAACATGGCCAACAACTCTATTAATTACATTCTTATGACATCTTTTAATTAATTAACTAAACAATATGATTACTCACAATATTAACACCACATTAAATAAATAATGAAAGGGTAAGTGCACCACATAAAACACATGCAAAAAAATTAAACAAAAGGGACCAAATAAAAGAAAAACATAAAATCCCTTGGTCACATTTAAAGGTGATTCCCCCCATGGGAATCCCTAACAAAAATACAAACACACACAACAAATACTAGTTGCCATGGTGACCTTGTTGAATTCATCTAGAATTCCAATGTGGTTGGTCTCCAATCCCCTGATGTTTGTTGTGATATTTTAACCTGCAAAACACAAATACCTCCTTCGGCCTCGTGGCCATATCAGAACATCCAAATGAATATAAATATAATTTCAAGATCATCAATATATATGTGAATCACAACAATTATCACGACAATCAACAATATCACTCACAATTTCATTAACAACTATATCATCATCAATTTTAATCCAATTTTCATTTTCTAGGTCTAATCAAAATATCCAAATATTACAAGTCTGAACAACATCCATCATATAACCATGTCCAACAGTATATCATCATCAACATATAAAATGTCTCTAATAATCATCATGCATCATAACTGAATCAAGTCAACAATAATCCATGATCTAACATTTAACATCATACTATAATAAAGTCCATAATCATGTCCATAATATAATCAACAGTATCATGATTAGTATCAAAAGGTGTCAAAGGGAAGTGGGCACTACATCCCCCTCCCCTTAGACTTGACTTCCTCCTGGAAGTCACTGGAACAAATGTGGAAACTGAACTCATAGTAAAGTAGCATCCTCCCATGTAGCTGCAGTCTCATCATATCTGTCCCACTACACCTGAAACCTGATCAACCTCTCTACCTCAAAAGGCCTAGGGTCCTATGATCTAGGATGTGAATGGGCTCCACCATCACCTACCCTTGATCCTACACCTACAATGATGTCCAATCTAACACATGAGAAGGATCTGCAACATATCTCCTAAGAACTGAAACATGAAACACATCATGTATGTGAGACAAGCTAGGTGGCAATGCTAGATGGTAGGCCAAAGGGCCGATACGCTCCAAGATCTCAAAAGGACCCATGAATCTAGGAGCTAACTTAGAGCCTTTTCCATAATGGATAGGGCTCTTGTGTGGCCTGACACGAAGGAACACCTTCATGCCCACATCAAAACTATGGTTGGTCCTATGTTGATCTGCATACTTCTTCTGCCTGTCCTGTGCCTCCTGCAGTCTCTGTCTGATCAAAATCACCTGCTACTCCATGTCCTGCAACAAAGATGGTCCAAGAGAAACCCTATCCTCTAGCCTATCCCAACTAAGAGGTGTCCTACACTCCCTACCATACAAAGCCTGAAAAGGATCCATGCCTATAGAACTCTGAAAACTATTATTGTAGGAAAAATCCACTAAGTACAGGTACTCCTCCCATCTAGACTGTTGATCCATCACATACATCCTGAGCATGTCCTCTAAAATATGATTCACCCGCTCAGTCTGTCCATCTATCTCAGGGTGATATGTTGTGCTGAAATTAATCTTCATCCCGAGGGCATGTTGCATGGTAGTCCAAAAATGGGAAGTGTACAAAGGATCACAGTCACTAATGATCTTTCGCAAAATCCCGTGTGCAACCTGAACGATCTCATCCAAATATACCCATGCCACTGCTCTAGCTATATAAGTGGTCTTCACTAGAGAAAAGTGAGCCACTTTTGTCAATTTATCAACCGTGACCATGATGGCATCATGGTGATATCTCAACATCGGTAGCCCAACAATGAAGTCCATGGAAATGGTGTCCCATTTCCACTCTGGTATAGCATGAGGAAAGAGAAGGCCAACTAGATGTTGATGCTCGGCCTTCACTTTCTGGCACTCTAAACATCATGACATGAACTGGGCCACATCTCTCCAAAGTCCTCTCCAATGATATAACTGTCTCAAGGTGGCGTGCATCTTCTTCACCCTGGGATGGGCTGAATAGGGTGCACGATGTGCCTCTGCCAAGATGTCTTGCCTCAAGCCTCCATCTCTGGGAACATAAATCTGGCCTCTGTGCCTGAGAAGACCATCTTCCTCTAAAGAAAAACCATCAAACTTCCCTCGAGGGGTCTCTGAGACTCGATCTCTGCTCGAACTGCAATGTAGAAGTTGTCAAGAGGAAGCTATTGAAGGATCCTTGCTCTACAAATTTGTGCTCACTAAGGTGGCCATAGTCACATGTCTCCATCTGCTGAGAGCATCTACCACCACATTCTCCTTCCCCTTCACATGCTCTATCTCCATATCATACTCACAAAGAAACTCCATCCAACGCCACTGATGAGCATTGAGATTGGGCTGTGTGAAGAGGTGACGAAGACTCAGGTGATCTGTCCTGAGTGTGAATCTCTGACCAAGTAGAAAATGTCTCCATCAACCAAAGCATGCACAACTACCACAAGCTCAAGATCATGAGTCAGGTAATTAAGCTCATAATATTTGAGTTTGTGAGACTCAAAAGCCACTACTCTACCCTCCTGCATCAACACACCTCCAAGCCCTGCTAAAGAAGCATCCATGTAAACAAAAACTCACCCTGTGGATCCAACTACAAGAATAGGTGTTGTAGTGAGGCATTCCTTCAGTGTACTGAAGGCCTGCTCACACCTATCCAGACCAAACAAACTTCTTCCCTTTCCTCTGTAGGGAAGTGATGGGGTGTGCAATCTGAGAGAAGTCCTGAACAAATCTCCTGGTAGTAACCTGCTAATCCCATGAAGTTGCGCACCTCAGTCACAGTAGTGGGTGCTGGCCAATCCATAATAGCTCTAATCTTGGAAGGATCAATGGTGATACCTTCCCCAGAAATGATATGGCCCAAATACTGCACCTCCATCTGAAAGAATGCACACTTCTCCAAGTTCCCAAAAAGTTGTACTGCTCCTGAAGACACTGAAGAACCTGCGAAGGTGCCCCTCATGCTCCTCATGCATACGTGAGTAAATCAAAATGTCATCAAGGAAGATGAGCACGAAGTGATCTAAGAAGGTCCTAAATACCCCATTCATCAAACTCATAAACACTATGGGGGCATTATTCAAACCAAAAGGCACCACTATGAACTCATAGTGGCCATATCTCGTACGGAAGGCAGGTCTTATGAATGTCTACCTCCGAAATCCTCAGCTGATGGTAGCCTAACTTAAGATCAATCTTAGAGAAAACTATGGCTCCTTTCATCTGATCAAACAAATCATCAATGCATGGAAGGGGATAACGATTCTTAATCATTACCTTATTCAGCTGGCGGTAATCAATACACAACCGCAAGGATCCATCCTTTTTCTTCACAAAAATCACCAGGTGCACCCCAAGGGGATACACTAGGATGGATAAGGCCTTTCTCCAAAAGGCCCTCAAGCTACAACTTGAGTTCACAGAGCTCTGGTGTGGTCATTCGATAAGGTGCTCGTGAGATAGGCTCTACTCCTGGAACCAGGTCTATATGAAAATCAATCTCACGTGGGGGTGGTAACCCCGGTAGCTCCCCTAGAAAGACATCTACAAACTCTCTCAAAATGGGGTGATCATCTAGCGATGGTCCACTAGACCCATCCTCTGATCTATCACTGACTGTAACAACATACATCTGACAACCCCGTTGCACACACACCACTTAAGCTGCATAGCAGAGATGGTGTGAATAGAAACGGGTCTCCTGACCCCTGAAATCACCGACTCAACTCCCAAATCATCTACACAAGATATAATCTTGTGGTAACAATCCACTCTGGCCTTGTGTGCCGACAACCAATCCATACCCAAGATGACTCCATATGAGCCCAAAGGAAGGATACGGAGATCCGAGGTAGTGGTGAAAGGTCCCAAATCCACCACACACTCCTTAACTAAGGAGTCTACCAGAGATCTTGGCTCCAGAAGCCATCTCAACATCCCAACTATGACCCTACCTAACTTCCACCAGCCTGCATCGCTCTACTAAAGATGGTGCAATGAAAGAATCAGAAGAACCAGAATCAAACAAGATGGAGGTAGGAATACCACCAATGCTACCTGTATGGTCTCAATAACTATACTCTGATGTTCTTCTTAGACAGTTCTCAACTACTGCATACATCCTATGACTGCACCCCATATCACCAACAGTAGGCTCTGAGATCTGTGTCTTACCCTTATTATTAGGGTTATGTGGGTAGTCTCTCCAAAAATGTCTAGTAACACCACAACCAAAACAACCACCTGATCCTCTCCCCTGTGTAGCAGGTCCAGTTGGTACTCTGGAGGTCTGTGGTGTGGATCCTAATGATCTAGCTGTAGTCTGCTGAGGTCTCTGCTGGTGAGCTCCTGCTGAGTGAGCTCTCTGGGCACCCTGTGTCCTGATGGGACCCCTAGGAGGAGGCCCCATACTCTGACCTATCTGTGCATCAAATCTCTGTGGAGGTCTATAAGGTGGGTGGGACTACTGTTGCTACTACTGTGGGTCTAAAAGATGACTGTGCTGAACCCTATCCACCATGAGGAAGAGGTACTGACCCCCTCGATCTGTTGTCCTGCATCTGCTGTATGCAGCTCCAGACTCAGTCTCTAGCCTGTTGGGTCTTTCCTCAAGTCTCCTATGCTATATAGGCCTTCTCGATGGCCTCAGCTAATGTCTGTGGACAATGGATCCACACTGCACCTCCAATGTCTAGATTCAGGCCCCAGATGAACCTGTGGATCTGCACCTACTCATCCTACATGTAACCAACATACTGGAGTAGATCCAAAAATCTACTCTCATACTCAGCCACTGTAAGAGATGCCTGTCGGAGGTCATGGAACTCATCTATCCGCTGCTGTATGAACCTCCGTGACAAATATCTGTTCTGGAAATGCTCCTCAAAGAGCTCCTAGGTAACTATCTCAGAATCAACATGGAGCTTCTACTCCTCTGTCCTCCACCAGACACCAGCTCCATCCCTCAGTAGATGGATCGCAACACGAGCTTTCATGTTGCTAGAACAAGGACAGAGCTTGAAGCATCCACTCAAGCTCACCAACCAGGCCTCTTCCTAAAATCCACCTATGTCACCAGAATAATGTGATGGTTAAAGCTTCAGGATCTCCCTGATGTGATCTGCAGCTATGGTCTGACGGCCTCTAGGTCTCTCTGCATGCTCATCCCTAAGCCTAGGGCTCTGAGACCTCTCTCTATGTCCTGAAACTTGGTCACCCTGTCCCCTCTATGGTGACTCTTCTCTGGCTGACTCTGCATGGGAGTTCTCTCCTCCATGCTCCTCGTTGGGTCGAGGAGATAAATGACCCTCAATGGAAGGGACTCTATCATGTCTGGTTGCATGTCCTCCTACTGATCCTCCGTGTAGAGCGGCATTAACATCCTGAAGAGTCTATAAAATCTGGGGTAGGATGGCTACTACAGCATGATCTAGTGGTGGTAAGTCTAGGTCTATGTGAAAATACCCCTCATCCCATCTGTGCCTCCTGCACAGACCAAGGTGAGAGTTAGTTCATTTTTCTAAGTTTTATTCAATTTCCATGTTTACTAAAATATGTAATTTCTAACTAAGTTGCTTTCTAGATTTAAAAGTGTGATAGGTTTAAGTTTCATGTCTCAAGTTTTCTAGTGTGCCCAATGGCCCAAGATTTTGAACCACTGCTCTGATACCAAGTGTAACGCCCGCTAAAAACAACCCACTTGAGACCCAAGAAACAACCTAGGATTAGTTAGGAAAATTATGGAATAATTTTTTTGTTTAAAAGAGTCTACAACCAGGTTACAAGGCAACAACTATCACTAACAAGTTCCAGAACAATTCTAATCCACTAGAACATATATTTTCTTTTATTAACAATTATTAGAGGTCATAAGGTCCAAAATTTAGGGTTAGAAGGTTCAATTAGGTTCAGAGGGTAAATCTTCACCATACCCACTCTCTAACAGGCTTAAAGTTTCAACTTGATTTTTCTCACACTTAACACATTCAAAAATTCCCTAAATCATTCCCATTGGATAGGAAATTTCCTCACCTTTCCATTGATATAAATAAGTCCTCCTAACTCCTCATATTTCTCAAGTTATGGGCCGGCAGGCCTTGGGGTGAAAATTTTCCCCAAGAGCGGGCCTGCGGGCCCAGGGGTGAAAATTTTCCCAAAGGGTGGGTTGGCAGGCCATGGGGAGACTTTTGGAACATTTCCCATGTGGGGTGAAAAACTAACTTTATGCTCCATGCACCCATGGGTCCGCAAGTCCACAAGGGACACGTGGCGCTTCTCAAGCCAGCGCGGGGAGAGTGGGGTGGCGGGAGACATTTGGGAAAATTTCCCGTGCGGGGCGAAAAGCCAACATTGCACCCATAAGTCCGCAAGCTACAAGGGACATGTGGCATCACCTAAGCCAATGCAGGAAAGTGGAGGTGGTGGGGAGAAATTTTATTTTAACGCCCCGAAGGGCTAAGAGGGTAACATTGACCCGTGCCTCCGCTCGGCACCTCATGCCACGTGGCAGCTCCTGATTGGCTACGGGTCAGTGGGACGGTGGGGAAAACATGGAAAATTTTCCCAAAAATTTCTGAAACATAAAAAGGAAAAAGGGACCCACTCCACCATCGATGCCTCGTGACACCACGTGGCATCACCTGATTGGTCATGGGTCGGTGGGGCGGTGGGGAAAACTTGGAAAATTTCCCAAAAAATTTTCGGATGCGCTAAGTTTAAAAAGGGGTCCACCCCTCCGCCAACACCCTATGGTGCCATGTGGCTACCTTAGATTGGCTTTGGTCAGCAAGGTGGCAGGGGAAATTTTGGAAAATTTCCCAAAATTTTTCCTAAGCTGCTAAGGGAAAAATTCGGGCCCGCGGGCCCGCCAAGGAAAATTTTCCCAATTTTTTTTGACACCAAGGAAGAAAAACTTCAAGAAGGCCATAACTTTTGATAGAGAGCTCAGTTTTGGGAAAACAAGGACTTTCTGGAAATATCTCGATGTCCTCTTTACATAGAGATCATTAATTTTTCATTTTGATAAATTTTAAGGGGTCAATTTTAAGAAAATGATCCTACAGGCTTTTACAGTGCGAACTGGTAAATTTTAACTTGTGAGATTTATTCAATTTGATCTTCTTCCTCTCTCAACATGTCAAATAGACATGGAGAGTTGTTTCTTAGGAGGAATTAGGATAATTTTGTGAGGTAGATCTATTTGATTGAATTCCAATTCAAATTTTACAATTTTGACAGCAAAACAACTGTGAAAACTTTGAACTCGATTTTGCCAGGTTTTGAAGTATTTCCTTTAAGTGTTTTTGTCTAATTGAATTCATTTAGGGCCTACTACTTCAATTTAATCATTTAATTTGTTATTTTATTGTTGTCAGGTTTGAACTATGCATTTTTTTGTTTAGATAATTGCCAGTTTGAAAGAACAAAACAATAGGGATCAAATTTTTAAAGGATCTATTTAATTACTTTCCATTCCCAGTATTGTGGAATATTCCAATTCCAATCTAATAAATTTAGTTGATTTAATCAAACCATTCTAAATCCAAAATGCAAATTCTGATTTCCAATCTTAACATTTTTTTTTAAGGAGAACAGAGCATTATATTTTTCCTCACATGCATTTCTTCTTTTCAACAGAGATTTCAAAACACAATAGATGATCAATTTCAATACAACAATACAATTGAAAAAGGTAATGCAATCCTTTATTGATTCCAAAATGCAACATTACAACCTTTCTTCTTTTATTCCTTCCAAAACATATATTATATACAGAACAGAATAATACATTTTCTTCTCACGTGTTTCACTTTACCACTTTTCAAACAGGGATTTCATAGTGTATGCTAAACACATATTTCCAATGGAATAACAACATATGGACAAGAAAAAACCACTTCCATTAATTTAAATGAACTCTTACAACTTCCTTTCCATTTGGTTTCAAAATGCAACATACAAAAACACGTATCATTCTTTCACATTCTTTCCAAAATAGAATACAGAGTATAACTCTTTTACATTTCAAATTTCCACTTGCAATCAGTACAACATCTTTCCATTACAAAATTTACAAGTTCATCCACTTCAAGTGGGAAAGGTTACAATGAGATTTCATTTCACAAGGGACTGTCAAACTATCTTTTCTCAGCTCCAGAACAACAACATGCATACTCCTCATTCTTCCAATTTGATCACAACAGGAGTAGGGGAAAGGCAACTCTCTCCACCCAACCAAGACATCCAATGAAGAGGAGAAGCCATCCTTCTTCATTGGCCCCCGAGCCCCAACCACAATGCAATAAAAGATGTGATCCAACTCATGGCAAATAACAGGCTTCCACAAACATACAAGCAACATTTTCACAAAAAACACAGTCCCAAACAGAATGTAGTTTACAACTACATTAAAACATGAAAAACAATACAAAGGCTTCATCAAGCAAGCCAAAGGAGCAAGAAGCTATGGGGGATGTTGCTTATGCCTCCCAAGGGGGAAAATGGGTATCACCACCTGAGTACAACCCACCAAAATATATATATATATATATATATATATATATATATATATATATATATATATCATTTCAAACCCTGTCATGCCCTTATGCCTCCCCCAAGTACCCCTTATTCCTCACATTTTCTTATGTCTCCCCAACCTCTTATGGCACCCCATAATGAGTAAAGAAATGCAAGCTATTTCTTTGTAAGGTGGAACCCAAATCCCAACTCCCTCCACCCTTATACCTCCCTAAAACACACTTGTGCCTCCCACAAAATAACCCCATAGTCTTCTCCTACACCATTCCTAGGCCATCTACCCAACAACCCACAAATATACCAAAACATTCACACAAGAACATTTACATATATACAAGAAGAGCATTTCAAGAGCCAAGCTCCTACCTCTCCATGATGGAGTTGTTCCAAGTTCCAAAACAACAAGCTTTATCCCAATGCAAGCAATCCAAAACAGCCAAGCACAAGCATGCAACAATCTTCCAAAAACTTCTCCAAGCAAGAGATCCCAAAACAACAAGAAAATTCACCCAAAAATGAAGTCTCCAAAAGTGAAGCAACCCAAAACAAGGCAAGCAATTCAAATTTTATAGAAGAGGGAAGAGAAGAGGATGAGGAGGATCCATGTAGGATGCCACATCACACATCCTCAACCCCAACCCCCAAAAGTCAACTTCATTCTCCAATGCATAATAAATAAGTGGGTGAATAATATGACAGTTCACTTACACACTCAAACAAGCCCATACCCCATAAGGACTGAAATTAAATTAAGTAAGAAAAGTGTAATTACAACATTCAACTTGACTTGTAAAAATGCATTAAAAAGGTCTAAATCTAACTCCTCCAACCATAGGTAAGGTTGGTATGTAAATTTAAGAGGCATGGGACAAGTTTAACTTGTCCCACAAGCCTCCAAAATCAGCCTCCAAGGACAAATTCGAATTTCCAAGAAGGTGGAGTGTTTCACACTCAAAAGTTAACTTACACATCACTTACAAGGATCACTTACACTTACTTACACATTCTTACAACACTTTAAAACATGGCCAACAACTCTATTAATTACATTCTTATGACATCTTTTAATTAATTAACTAAACAATATGATTACTCACAATATTAACACCACATTAAATAAATAATGAAAGGGTAAGTGCACCACATAAAAACACATGCAAAAATTAAACAAAAGGGACCAAATAAAATAAAAACATAAAATCCCTTGGTCACATTTAAAGGTGATCCCCCCCATGGGAATCCCTAACAAAAAATACAAACACACACAACAAAAACTAGTTGCCATGGTGACCTTGTTGAATTCATCTAGAATTCCAATGTGGTTGGTCTCCAATCCCCTGATGTTTGTTGTGATATTTTAACCTGCAAAACACAAATACCTCCTTCGGCCTCGTGGCCATATCAGAACATCCAAATGAATATAAATATAATTTCCAAGATCATCAATATATATGTGAATCACAACAATTATCACGACAATCAACAATATCACTCACAATTTCATTAACAACTATATCATCATCAATTTTAATCCAATTTTCATTTCTAGGTCTAATCAAAATATCCAATTATTACAAGTCTGAACAACATCCATCATATAACCATGTCCAACAGTATATCATCATCAACATATAAAATGTCTCTAATAATCATCATGCATCATAACTGAATCAAGTCAACAATAATCCATGATCTAACATTTAACATCATACTATAATAAAGTCCATAATCATGTCCATAATATAATCAGTAGTATCATGATTAGTATCAAGATGGTGCCGAAGGGAAGTGGGCACTACAATAAATGGACTAAACATTTTCTATCTCAAAAAATGTCAAAAGAAAAAATATGTAACGAAATGTTGTAACATAACACAATAATTGAATTAATGAAATTGCACATGGTACAATAGGTTTTAACTTCCCATTTCAACTATTTATTAATTATCTTCTTGTATTTCTACCAACTCCTCCTTGGTATGATCGATTGGATCCCTTCCGAAGATAATGGTGGAACTTCTCAAGATGAATGTGGTATTTTCTTAAGAGAAAGAATATAACACTGGAAGTCAAGGTTGTCAAAATATATTTAGGGCCAAAATCCAAGCCATCATATTCCAATCCTTACCAGTATCCCTAGGGAGAGCCATAAGAACACTATACATCGTCAACAACATGTCTCATCCTTGGCTCATAATATAACTATTTTCTCCTACCCATGCCCAAAATCGTAAAACTCCTATACTCTCAGATAAAACTATGAGATCTTCCTCCTAAGAATATCCTACCCAAATACATTCCTTGTGACATATCCCAAATCTTGAGTCAAACCAATGTCATATTTCCCATTGTTGAATTACTCAGGATCCCTAAGCATAAGAAAAAGGCATTTTAGTATTTGGGATGTACAAGAAGTAAAAATTACCTAGGGAAAGTAATACCTGATAACAATGTTGACGTTTAACACATATGTCTCTTTCCCAATCAAGAAATGCATGGAGGAACTAGGTGAATCCAACTGAGGTGTAGAATGGGAACTTCTCTGGTTGAATCCTTTGAACCACATGTGGATCAAATGTTTACTCACCTTCATTATGTAAATCATAGGCTGGTACTATTAATGCATATTTCTAAAAAATATAAAAGGTGCACTCATGTACGATGTAAAAAAGTGTTACAACAACTAACTGAGGTCATTCATGAGTCCTCACAATATGTCCAATGCTTAATGTGTCAAATTTTGAGAAAATTGACTGGCATGAAGATTTTCTAAGATAAGAACTCAGTCCATTGAAGACTAGGCATGGTCTGGCATTACAATAGTGTAGTTGTAAGATCAGTTCCAAGAATGGTTTGCTTAACGATGAATCCTGGTCTACTATGGATCAATCCTACCAAATCTCATGCCTAGTCTTTTCTTCTAACCAGAAAGTGGGTAGCTAGTGTGGGTGGAAGTGTGCAAAATGGATCTTTGAATTATGTAACCAATAACATGAAATTATCTTGTTGAATTATTTTTCAAAAATCTCTATGGTGAGAATCAAACATGTAAATAAATAATTGAATGGATATACTCACTAACAATACTTCTCATGAAGTATTGTATGTAGACATGGATGTTGGAATACTTCATATAAGTTTGAAATGAATTTCAATGCTCTCTTGTAGCATCCAAGCCCTGCATGGCAGTATTTGCAAGTTACCCCATGCCTTCTAACAATAAATATCCCTGGATCGGATGTTCTATGTGATAGAGACTGATTTTAGATCTAATGAAGGTGTAAATGATAAACCTTGGAGAATACGGCTAAGCAAATGGATTGGACATAGAGACTTTGATATGCAAGCATATGTCATGTTGTTATTTAACTAGTATCAATCGGATTTACTTAAAAATACTGGCATTTATCCTTGAGTGGTAGTATTTAGAAGATATTTGGTTAGACTGTGTTTCTCAGGAAAAGTCAAGGTTACCATTATAGAGAAGTGGTAACTATTATTATTGGAAACTAGATATGCTTGCAACCAAATTCATGTTTTCCTTAGATTAGTCTAATCTCCTAGTCATTGTTTGAAATACGTTATTTTTTTTGAATGGAACATTGTATAAGGAGAGGATTTGTTAGAGATTTATTCTATTCACTTGCAAGGATATAGAATCTTGACTACATTGCCCAATGATGTTTTTTATGAGCTTACATGTTGGTCTATTGTTCTTTGACTCGTATATAGGATGCCTCATCCCTATATTGGAGACCTATATATATATATTATATGCTCAATTGAGTTCATTACGATGGTCAACCATGTGTAATTGGTGTCTAGAAATAAATTTCTCAATGTCATCATTGTAAGAGAGTGAGTAGCAGTATTTGGTATCCACATGTATGGAATTGCATCATATAGATTCTCCATCATTTGGCTACCTTTATGTAGTACCTTTACAGCTGAGGTGCAAACGAAATTTTTAGGTCTAGGTTTTACTTACATTGTCATCTTTTGGGGAATCAAACTTTAAGTTGCTTAGGAAATTAGTACAATATCCATGGCTGATGTCTTCTATTAGGTTTGTAACGATCTTGTCCTCAACATCCGAGGATGACATGTGTGTTCTGCTGCTAAATAATGGACATGTGTGTGTGATGGTGTGTGTTTTGTGTGATGTGCTTGTCATTGTGTGTTTTATCATTTGTAAAAAAGTTCCAAATTATGTTGGAAAATAGCCCAAATGAATAGTATGGTTCCATTTCAAGTTTTTCAAACAATCAATGTTTTAAAACATAGGAACCATTATCTCTAAGGATTTCAATCACCTTCATCGTGTTGGGATTAGACGATTACCGATTGACTCTAGAGTTCAAATTAGGGAGGCACTATTGCCAAATGCAAATTTTTGGCCAAAACTTAGTCACTGGCATGGTTGTAAAAAGGAGCCAAAGTTCATATTCCATAATGGTCCTAAAACTCTTATCCAAATGGGACAAATATTAATGTCAAAACTGTTACCTGAGTATAGCATTGTGAATTGAAAAGTGGGGGAACGTAGGGTACTGATTGACTTTGAAGTTTTTAAGCTCCTTTTTCAATATGGCAAGTAAAAGTATCTGAAATTTTGCAGGGACGGTATTGGGGACGATTTGAAAATTGTACATAAATGGAGTTATGGGTCTATTTATTAACATTTTAAGATTCTTCAATGACATTTAGGGATTTAAATATTTTCCATTTGGATGGCCTAGCGTTCAAACTTATGAGGTCTACCTCTTTCCTAGATTATAATGAGTTATGCTTTAGGAAATGGAAGTTTCAACATTGTCTCAAAGCTCAAAACATTAAAACTTTTGAAAGTGGCCTATGCAAATTGGGATCTCCCTATCTAAGTCCCGAAGTACCTGGTAAATGTTCGGAGAAGTCCTAGGAAGTCAAAATTTGATAGGCTGATGCGTCCCCGAATACACATTGTTTGGTTGATTATAACCTTTATAAGTCATTCATATACAATAAATTGTTAATAGAGACATCTTGGACATAATTGTGGGTTGGTTAAATGTTCATGAATGTAAATCCTATTGAAAAGGCTGTAGGCATGAAGACCTTGACTCAGTCATATTCATAGGCATGGTGGCATTTCTCTGTTCTTCCAAAGGTCAGTTTTATACTTGATTGAGATTTTACACGCGTTATATAATGAAATGATGTGAGCCTATTTTTGATCTTCATTTTTAGGTAGACATTTTCTAAGTCAGCTGTTATTGATAATGGATATACTTCTTCTGGCTCCTGATTGATACTTAGAAAGTAAAATTTTCAAGTGGCTAGAGGGCATTCAACTGAAATAATTATTACTTGTTATAAGGTCCCGTCTGCAATAACACTAGTCTTATGAAGTTAATTAAAAAACATTGCAATAAGCATTTTTAACCAGATTCTCCATAGTTTCACAACTAGATTATCAAAAAATATGATGAGAAATGCATTTCACAGTTTTTGCCAGCTACCCTAGAGGGCCGGAAAGGATGGAGTCATATGCTGGACACTGGAACTTGCATGTATAGACTAGGACGTCTAGGATTTGCATATGCTCAAGGAAACATGTGGGGTCGGTTGTACTATGGAACTTCTTTGGTTACAGGCGACTTGCTCAGGCATCATGATATATAATATAATCTGCGACGGAATCTAGCATTTTTGGGGAGCCTGTAGCATATTAGATACCTAGTTGCACTCGTTTCTCAAGGTTCTACGTTGTCTCAGGGTGAAAACTGATTTATACGGCTATTGCTAGATCTACCCATATGGAACCACTAGTGTCTGTATTATTGCAAAAGGGAATCCTCTACTGTATGCTGCATAGACCTAAATGAAATTCCAAGACATTATTTCAAGAAAAACCGATTCATATATGGATTTCCTTAGTAAATTTGCCCAGGGCTATGACAATTGTGATCAGCTTGATTATTCCTCAACCTTTTCACCTGGCAGGCTTCATGTCGACTAGTAGTAAGTTGTGACATTGTAACCTTAATCCAGAGGTTTACATGGAACAATTACTTGTAACTATATATGCAAAAGATTCCTGACTAACATTAGATTTTGGGGGTAAAGATTTGGGATTTTGAATCCCATATGTTATCCTGATGAAACCTGTGGTTCCCTCTATGTTCAACCCGATGTCTGAATACTTTCAAAGTTAAGCCGGTATGGATGCATGGCATACCTTATTTACCCCTCCAATTTTGGAGTGAGAATTGTTTGCTGTAACTATTATTGGTAACACTTTAGGGTAAATGTTTGGCTATTGATCCAAAAACTGATCGATTTTGAGCTACACCTATGTATGTTAGAATCTTGGTTGACTATGGATACTTATGTTGATTTCCCTACATCAATTGAGCTGAAAGTGGAGGATAGGATTTGGATTCATAATTTAGAATATGAAGGGTTTCCCTTCAGGTGTAGAACTTGTTTCTATCTCAGACACTTAGCTTCAGATTTTTAGGTTGTGAGGAAACCTGTTAGGAGTAGAACCTCGTGGTGGAATAATTTTGACCCTTTTTAGTTGGTTGTAAAGGTCCATTGGATAGTGATCCAAAGGTTGATTCAGAGAGTGAGGATGATTCAGTCTCTAACAAGGATCCTTCTTCTCATATTTCTTCTACTTCACTTGATGGAAACTCTCCAACTTTAGTTTCAACAGATCTCCAAGTTCCTATAGATAAAGAGGACTTTGAAATACCAATTCAT
The DNA here is from genome assembly GCA_019776745.2 of Taxus chinensis. Classification (NCBI taxonomy): domain Eukaryota; kingdom Viridiplantae; phylum Streptophyta; class Pinopsida; order Cupressales; family Taxaceae; genus Taxus; species Taxus chinensis. Next base: position 611,585,691 of record CM034148.1, on the reverse strand, counting down.
AGAAATGAAAATGAAGATCCAAATATCGAAAAGGGTTGGAATACAGTGAGTCAAAATAAGAAAGGGAAAATTGTAAACAACGCCTTTAAAAGGAAGTTCATATCCCATGGGAAGGAATCTCTTGGTTAAGTTTTTTCTGTTTTACTGTTATTTGTTTCCTTGTTATGCCATTGGAAGAGACTGGATCTAAATTTTTCTTTAGTGTAATATCTTTATCTCCATATGTATTGGTGTAGGGTCCCCTTAACCCTTTTTCACCATTAATAAAAAAAAAAACCAATAGGCTATCAAAAAATAATATTAGGGATCATTAATACATTTATAAAGTAAATTTATGTTGATTCCAAATGGTAATGATATTATCTAAATTTCATAATATGAAGGTATTGTGTTAATGAGCATGGATAATAAGAATAATAGTTGGAATTAAAATGGTCTTGGTAAACTCAAAATAAATATTCATAACTCATTCTAACCTTGTGAAATATTCATTATTGGTAAATGATATTATTATCTCTAAAATAAGATAGCGGTTAGTAAACTAAACCTATTGTGACTAGGTATCATATAACTTAAATAAGATAAATTTATCATAAATTTAATTAATACTTTACTCCATAACACCAAGAAATTACAAAGTTGTGGGTAACATAATTGAATGACTTGAGAAGTCATAAATAATACTTCACGATTATGACTTAAGTAAACAAGAAGTAGCCTAAGTCTCAAATAATTATTCGTAAGACAAAATATGATGGTTGTAGTAAAAATTAAGTACAATGTAGATTAGATGTACTCTCACATCATCATATAACTACCTTAACATAGTACTTACTAGGGGTAGTTACAGAAGAGGGGAAGAGGACGTAATGGAAGTAATTTCTTTATGTGGTCTATCCCTATTCCATAAGAACCCATGGTAAGTTCTGGTTCTTTTTCGTTTACGAAGATGGTCCTATAAATAACACACTTCCTCTTTCTTAAGATTTTCACCATCATAAACAAAAAGATCCAGATAAATGTGTCGAGATAATTTTTTGGTGATAAAACACTATATCTCTAGGCTTGTGTGTAGTCTCAGGATATGTTGTTTATGCACAGTGGAAAACTTTGGCCAAAGTAATGAAAGGAGTTGATTGCATTTTGTGTTCATCGTATCCTTATATTATATATGTTAGATATCAAAATATGAAGATTAACTTTTGTGGTAGAAATTTAAGGATTGAAAGCATAGTTTTCTCAACCTTGAAAAAGATAAACCTAGACATATTGAATATTGTATGATTACTTGTGTAGAGTGGACTTAAGGGAGAAAATAATAAACCATTCTTAGCTGCACAAGGTTTATACATGGAAGAGTTATCAAATCTATCAAACCTACTAATAACTAGTTGTTTAAAATGGTTAAATGGTTTATTCTAAATCAAATCTATTTGATCCTAGTGATTGAAAAGGAAGATTAATTTAAAAAATATATTTAGTTTTTAGGAAATAATTAAAGGTGATACATTTTGGTATTAGTGTAGACACCTAAATCTGACTAAGTAATTTTACTACTAAAATTACACTGTTTATCATCTTTCCCATCATTCTCATTATAATTAGTGATTTACTACTAATTATCTAACATTCCCCTCCATTTTGGCCAATTAATGAAACTTTGTTAATTAACTAGCCTTTCCCCCATTCCAGATGCCAATTAATGACACTTCGTTAGTTATATTCCTCTTTTAATTAATTAACTACTTATTAGTTAATTAATCCTTTCTAATCTCCTATTTAATCAATAGACCTTCTTATTGGTTAAATATCCCTTTCGAACCCTATAAATCCTATCAAATTCCTCATAAATCACCTCCAAATAGCTTTCTAATCTTATTTTTTCCTATTAAATAATCCTTGTTGATTAATTAAGTCATCTCCAAACTCCCATGAGTTGCTAATTCTAATTAATTCTTTCTAATCATGTTTATCCCTTTTGATTCTACTTTATCGTTTATCCCAGATTTACTAGGATTGTAGCTTCTCCCAAATTAGAAAGCTATATATAGAACCTAGTCTCCCCCTTCCAAGCTTACACCTTTATATGTCCTTGAAAGACATTAGCATATGATAAGATATTTTTCTACCATTGAATAATCTTATTGATATTGCACCTATTTGTCCTATCTTTGTAAAGAGTAGTAAAGGAAGATCCATGTAGGGCCATTAATCCATATTAGTGAGATCCTTTCCTATTCTTGGAGATAGCCATCCTTTGATCTCATTATAATCAGAGGAGCAACTATAATATAGAAAACATATCTAAATTAGCAAGGAATGGCTTAGTGTTTTCAAGTTTAATTTGGAGGCATTAATTATCTTTTATCCATGCATAGCTTTATCATGACCTTTATGTTAGATTATATTTGTTATTGGAACTAATTTGTGTTAATTTCTATTAATTATCCTAACTTCTTTATCATTCATACATTTGGCACACCCGGTGAGACATCCCTTTGTATCATGCGTATTTTTCTCAATTTTTTGTAGTTAAAATACCTCTTTGCATACTAACCTTAATTTCAAATATATTGATAAATCTTGTGTTTCTTAACTCCTTTTGTTGATTTTGCATGTGTTGAGTCTTTATTGTAGGTGTGAAGGAGGTAAAGTGTTGTCAAATTTGAAGGTTATCAACAAAGGTTTGATCTTATTGACATTATTTTTTCCAAAATCCCATGTTCTTGTAGCTGCATAGGTGCCTTGCACTAGCGTTAATGTTATTGTGTCTGCATTAAATATCATGCACTATAATTGATTCCCGTGTGCTAGCGTTAAATCACCTACGCTAGTGTTACTTCTTGGTGCGCTACCATTTCTGTAATTTTCATCTATGTCATACTCAGAGATTCTTTACGCTTTAGTGTTGATCATCCCTACTTCAGTGTTAAAACCCATGCACTAATGTTGTATGCATTTTCTTCTTTGTCTGCACAAAGAACCCCATTTGCGTTATTGTTAAATCTGTGCTAGCATAAAAACCTATGCACTAGCACTTCTACCTTGTGTCACCATTGATACCCATGCACCAACGTTGTTTCCTATGCACTACTATTATAACTCATACGCTAGTGTTCATTGTAAAATTTTGGCTCGGATTTCAAGAAATTGTAGAATCTAATTTTTTGTGTTTATTGTTTTTTTTCAGGTTTTGATTTGAATTAATTTTCTAATATGTATAAATGCTTTAATGAATGTTGTATTTCCATGATTTTCTTGAGTTAGGATAAATTTTGTGTATGCTATTCTCTTACACCTTTTGGTGATCTTGAGAATAAAAAGAAACTTTAGTCTTCTTTTCTAAACATTTAGATTAACTTGGAAATTTCATCATTTATTTTTCTTAAGGGAATGGATCTTTTACAAAGAATTTTTTAAATGATCATTTGATTTAATTTTTTCATTTCTATTTAGTTGGATCAATCATTGTTATGCTCTTATCTTGCATCTTTTAACGATCTTAAGAATCAAAAGTAACCTTGGTCCTCTTTATTTGGGAAAACTACTAAATATTTTTTACGTAGGACCTAATGCTTGTCAAAGAAATCGAATCAAAACAATACTAACTACACTGTAATACAGGTTGGAAAATGGTGTGCTAAACCACATTTTAATCAAAAGATTAAAAACACACCATTTCATTCAAAACATTGTATTTACAGGTTTGGATAAGGATTGAAACCCGTCCACTTTAAACTATGGGAAGTGTCTTAGCGTAAGCCATAAAACTCATTATGAGGATTACCACAAGAACCCCAAAAAATTCCACACATTGAGAGAACTGGTGGACAAAATGGGAAGTGCCCCACTACCTACCTAACTAAAATACTCATGATGAATGCTTCATGTTGTTATTATGAGGCTTCGTTCATTAATTTTATTTTGTGGTAATTTACCTTCATCTAGGAGTTATCTAGCGAGCCTATCTCTCTTAGGAACTATTAACAAGTATTAAGATCAAAAGCCTAGGTAACCATTTGACATTGGGGCTAACTTTACTATATTCAATTGTGTTCCAAAGGTATCTCACAAAGAAAAAATTTCTTCGAAGTAAAAAAAAAAATTAGTTGAACAAGGGGAGAGTTCTTTGAGTTTTACGCCACATATTATTCATCACGAAACTTACAAATGGGAAACTTTTTCCAAGTTCCTACCTTGTTGTAAAACAAGGAAAAACTCTGAAAAAGTTGAGCCAAGTATTTTTCATCACTGCTTGTTCTATCTCCTTTGTTTTCTTGTTGATTTTTTTTTGTTTAAAAGAGAGAAACCTCGAGGTATTTCCATAATAATCATGTCCACCACTTTTTTATTCACTTACATAGCCATGTTAAAGCATGGATGTTAAGTGTTGAAAGTGTGTTGATACATCCTCATGTTTTGGTAGCCTTGTCTTAATACCCACGTCGAGACATCTAATTGTAGTTAGGTTATCTCATCATTTATTTCCCCTTGAGTTGTTATGTTTCTCACATTATACCAATACATTTTTTTATACTTACATCTTGTTTTTTATAAAACTTGATATAAATTTCCAAATTGTATTGTTACGTTGTTCTTATAGTATCAGATCCTTGTTATACTTATACCTTTTTTGTTCAAACATTGCCTTGAGTTTTGGAAAGTGTTGTAGTTACATTTATCACATCGTATCAATACCATTTACTAACATCTTGCTTTTCCTAAAATCTTAATTAAGGTATCCAAGTTGTATTATTGTGCTGGTCATATTTGCAACCTCCCTTTTCAAAACTTGGACTTCTTTCATTAAACTCATTTAAGTATACCTTAAATCAAAATCACATCAACCCCTTATTAATACTTAAGTCTTGTTTATTACAAACTCGATTTAAGTGTAAAAATTTTGTTTTTCGTCTTGAACAAAAAAACTTTGAGACATAGGGAGTATGTTCTTTTTGCGATTGGTTCCTTGTTCAGAATTTACTAGATTTTTCCTTGGTACCTTTTCATCTAATAGGAAAAATATTTTATTCTTTTATTCTTTACACCATTTGGGTTTTGACTTGATTCTTTTTTTATTCTTTTTGATTCTTTAATATTTTTTTATTCTTTGGGATTCTTTGAAATTCTTTGCACTTATCACACTGCTCGATTTTTTCTAGGTTCATTATAGTGCTTATACATATTTTTCCAAACTTAGAGAAACCTTTCCTATTATGTTAATTCTTATAAGAATGGGACATAGAATATTAGGGTCAAACCCTTTTGTTAATTCAAATTTAAACCCCTTACTTGAAGAAGAAAACATGGTTGACCATAGTGGTGATGAGGGGAACTCTCCTTGAGACAATTTTAAATTTGACCCCGCCCACATGGATAACTTTCTCTTTTAAAATAAAGACGAAGTCTTGGTACAAGTTGTAGAATTAGAGGCTAAAATACCACCTAAATTTTATCATAATCTCCTTACGAACATGATTCACATAGGAGAAAAGATTGAACATCCCCTTCGATCTATGGATAACATACCAAATTTGGGACATGCTTCTACATATGGTCAATAGAATGATGAAGATGCACCTAAAAATATTGGTGGTTATTGCATACCCACTATTTAAATTAACCGTGATGGTAATGTAGAAAATAAATATCATGAACAATCACCCCAATGTGAAACTCATGAAAAAAGGTATAGAAATTAGGTCATTATTAAACAACAAATACAATCCTTTAGTCATCAATTAGTGAGTTTGGCTTCCCATGTCCACAAAGACCCAGGAAAAAATCTGGGTAATGAAAAACATAAGGTTACATATAATGATCTTTATAAATAAAATTATGGAGGTGAGACATCAAAATATAACCATGTGTAGATTCTAGCCTCACCTTCAAGTGGCCAAATAATTGACCAAGGGTGGCAATCTATGAAGAATGCCCTTATAAGTTTTCAAGAAAATAATGTTGGACATAGTAATAAAGATCGATTTGAATAACTATGTCCTTATCTTTTTTATCGGAAAATTCTATGAACACCCTTTCTTCCTCAATTTGAATCCCCTAAATTTGATAAATATAGGGGTAAAGTGTATCCATGCAATCATGTCAAAGAATTCTTCATGGATTACCAAAAAGTTCCATACAGTGATAATTACCTTATTTTCCTATTCCCACAGAGTCTTGGGGGTCAAACACTTGAATGGTTCCTCCATATACCTAAAGGGTCTATATTCACGTTCTCTGAATTAGCCAAAAATTTTGTGTGCCACTTTTAATTCAATATGGAAAGTGACATTACCATGTTAGATTTTTGTAATTCCAAACAACGTAAGAATCATAACTTTGTTGGTTTCCTATAAATATTATGAGGGCTAGCCAGTCGCTTCCCTTCCTCCATTCTAGATAAACAACTTGTTATCATTTTTGTACATAAATTACATCCTAAAATTATGTTTCACTTGAAAATGCATTGTGTGAGCACTATTGAAGAGTTCATAGAGAAAGGAAAACAAATCGATAAGGATTTATTAGATAAAGGGACATTGAAACCCTTTTGAAGACAAAATCACAAGTCCAAACCTGTATACAAACCTAAATTCTTTAACAAGAAAAAAAATGTTGAAGGTGATGGCATAACAAATTCAAAATGTGCACAAACACTCCAAAATAGTGCTCCTTTCAAAATTTCCAAAGGACATGTTGTACTTGAAGTCAAACATCCTGTGTTCACTCCCCTTATGAATTATTTTTCATCAATATTAATGCAAATACATGTAGTGAACATGATCGAGTTTCCTAACACTATGCTATATGCAGATGATGCACCCAAATCATCATGATACGAAGACCATGAATATTGTGAATATCATCATGTTAAGGGCCATATCAATGAAAAATGTATTGATTTGAAACACTTCATCCAAAAATAATCAAGTTATTACTACCTGATCTCAGACCCTTATAGGCTTTAATTATTTGCTGATAATTTACTCCTTTTAAGTAATCAATTTAAAATAAAATGCAAGACATTAAGACAAATGCACACAGATTGATTACGGAGTTCGGCAATTGCCTACGTCTCCGGGTTCGTGGTCGAACCGTTCCACTAGTCAAAACTTGTAAGTTACAATAGTACTTTCACAAGAAAACCTAATGGAATTTTACTTGCCTATCAGTACACCAGTTCTTCAAAAAACTTCTGATGATCAGTCGAATTGTTCTTCACCTTCCTGATGCACAATCTCCTTCGGCTTCGATCGGCCTTCCCGACGCTATCAATGCGACGCTAGCACTCCAATCGACAATCCAGGATTTGCAAGTAATTGGTGTGGCTCAATGGGCCTATTGGGTAGTTTATAATTTACTCCCAATCACAAATATTTCATCTACTATTGCCTAAAATAATAGGCCAATAAACAATATTTGTTGACACATCTCACAAATAAGCTTAACAAATAATAAGCTTGCTTCTAGGAGCTTCTCTATGTGTGTGTCCCCACAATAAGCTTAACAAATAATAAGCTTGGGGTGTGTCTGTGTGTGTGTCCATTACAATGCAAATGGGTTCCCTATTTATACAATTTTAGGGCCCTTGAAAAATATGCAATTACATATTATCCCTTAGGCTAATATTAGCCTAAACCTTTACCATAAAATTTGGGATAAAAATTACCATTTGGGCGGATTGCATTTTTAATGGGATAAAAATCCCAAAGTGGGCGCATTGGCATTTTAAATGGGATTAAATATCCATTTTAGTGGCTAAGGAGAGGGGGAGCGGTTTTGAATGTTTTTAATGGGATATAATCCCAAATGGAGTGGCATATATTTGGGTAAGGTTTAATAACCCTTATCCCCTCCATTCTTCACGTGGATAATACCACGCATGGCTTTAAGCCCCCAACAACTGCTTCATCCTCCTTCCACGTGGTCCTTTGCATGCCCCCACCACCACTTCCTTCCTTCACAAATGCACTTAGCATGTGGCGGTTTATACTAATGTTTGAACATTAATATATATATATATATATACATGTGGCATTTGGAATGGTGTGTAAGTGGACTTACCAAGTAAATAAAAATTTGACCCATACCATGGGGTATCGAAATTAATTAACTCGGTCATCATGTAGTCCACTTGTCATCTCCTGATAGGAAAATCGAGTGAATTCGATGAGTGATGGCAAGCCACGTGTCACAGTGCGATTCGGTCCAATATTGACCAATTGACCAGAGTTGACTTTCCCGCTGTCTGAACTTTGACTGAACATATCTAGAGCTCCTGATGTCCATTTTTCATGTTCTCACAGTCATTGGAAAGCTCTTGAGATGATCTTCTACACTGACACCATTTAGGGATGTTTAGGGAACTTTTAAAAATGATCCCCTGATCACACCTCCCCACTTAGAAAGGCTTTTTGTCCCAAAAAGCTTCCATACTGTCCTGAATCTGAAAAACTCTGCTGCCACCTCAGAAGTGCTATTGTAGTAGACCCTTGGGTCTTCTCCTCCAACCTTCTCACTTCGACAACTCTGCTCCGATCCTGGGACCTGTGGGTTATGGGCCCACGATGCTTCCGCTGCGCCACTCTGATATCTGAAGAAGACCTCCACGCCTCCGCTTTATGGTGCTAAGTTTCTGAATGAAACCTCAATGACTCCTTCTGTGTGGTGCTAAGCTTCTTGATATCTGACAACAAGGATCTTCTTTTACTCTATAACACAGCTCCTGGCTCCAGTTGATTCCGTAGAATCCAAACTGGTTTGAAGGAACTCCATGTTACGTAGAGCTTTGATTGATCCGATGTCGGTGATGGACAATGACTTGTCCCTTTACAGACCTCAACACCTCCAATGCATGATGCTAAGCCTCTTGTAAGACCTCTTTGATGCTAAGACCTCGAGCCTCCGATGCATGATGCTAAGACCTCTTCCAATGCATGATGCTAAGTCCTCTGTTACAGACCTCAACACCTCTGATGCATGATGTTAAGCCTCTTGCAAGACCTCGAGCCTCCAATGCATGATGCTAAGTTTGTTGATCAGCTACCATTCATATGTGTGGTCACAATGCCTTGACACCGAATGACATTCTGAGCTGATCCTTTGAGAGCTCCTCTTGTTGACATACTAATATCAGGTACCACTCTGCTGCACGGTACAATGCCTCTACACAGAATGAAGTTCCAACCTGATGTCAATGCCAACGGTGATTCAGCTACCATTCTGTTGCACGGTCACAATGCCTCTACACAGAATGAAGTTCTGAGCTGATCTCTGTGAACTCTATTATCTGCACAAATGGCAGATCAATCTCCAAGCTTTATATGAGTTAATTCCTATGTCCAAGCTGTAACAGGTACTCACACGCTGATTAGGAGATATGTTTGGAGCATTAATCAAATTTTCTAAGTAAGAAAATCCACTGAGTATGGTAAACCTTTCTCTCAGCATTTTCTCACAAAATTTGATCTCCAAACTTAATACTGCATACGATTCATCAATATGAATTATGCAATATATAATTGAAAAATTGTTGACTTACCCATTTTAAAGGACTTTCACTTTCAGGTATTACCTGGTCCTGGGTTGACTTGTCAACTGGTGGTGGAGTAGAAACCTCCTCTTGCCTTTGCAATAGGCCTCCATTCCATCTTTGGCTTGCCATTACTTTGATGGTGAGATGGATGCAGTTTCCAGCAATTTTCCACCTGATGCCCATTCCTCTGGAAATGAGCACAAAAATTCCTCTTAATCTCCTTCTTCTGGGATGAGGAACTCTTTCTACCATTTCTCGACTCTGCATGATGAGATTGGTCTTTCTGATTTGCCTTGTTCCTGATGAACGGCATCAACTTCTTCATCAGTGTCCTTCTCTTCCAGCATCTGGCCACTGAATGATTATGCAATCCACAAAAAGTACATGGAAAGGAATTCCACATCTTCTGAAAATCATAACCATACTTCTTAAGCTGAAAAAGTGGATCAGAAGTTTTACTATGCTTATGATTATGGTAAGAAACTAGAGGTGGAATCTCATTACCTCTTCACTGATTTCTCTTACCACATCTTTCCTGTGACAACGAAGCACAACTTTCCTACTCAGAATCTTCTTGCAGGACTAGTGGGGTATTCTCTTTGCTTTCAGAAGCTTGTCTCCCGTCAGCATTCTTAGAGCATTCTCCAATTTCCATTCCCACACTAGGATAACCCAAACCTGCAAAATGAGGACGATCCTCGACCTGTATTGGGTTAGAAATGCCTTGGCCATTTTTACCAAGGCCTCTTCCATCAAATCCCATTTTATCTAGTAACTTGGATCCAATGCCTCTAGTATGCTTTTCAAACAAACCAAAGACTTCATTACCTGAATCTGAAACCGAATGGGAGGAAGAAGAAGATTCCCATGGTGAACAACTTATAGTGCAGTCATCTGCCATGGTCACTGCATCTGAAGTTGAAGGTATTTCCTTCCTCTGATCACCACATTGCAACCTTGCCAAGAGCTCATCCTTGGTTTTCAGTTCCAATTTCAAATGAGCATTCTCCTCTTCCAAGGAGTAATACATGGATCGACAGGAGAGAGTTCTCTTCCTGGATCTGGTGATTATAAGCTTCAATTTCCTCAAGCTTTTCCTGTTTAGACATCTTTCCCATAGTGCACTTGTACCCTGTTCACACAAATTGAACCAACTGCACCAACTTGAAGCAATCACTCTGTTAATCAGATTTACTGAAAAACAAATATGGAGCTAAACCAGCTCTGATACCAAACTTGCTTCATGCAAGTTTGCAGGTGTCGATTACCAGCTCTGATACCAAACAGAAAATAATCAAGTTATTACTACCTGATCTCGGACCCTTATAGGCTTTAATTATTTGCCGATAATTTACTCCTTTTAAGTAATCAATTTAAAATAAAATGCAAGACATTTAAGACAATTACACACAGATTGATTACGGAGTTCAGCAATTGCCTACGTCTCCGGGTTCATGGTCGAACCGTTCCACTAGTCAAAACTTGTAAGTTACAATAGTACTTTCACAAGAAAACCTAATGGAATTTTACTTGCCTATCAGTACACCAGTTCTTCGAAAAACTTCTAGATGATCAGTCGAATTGTTCTTCACCTTCCTGATGCACAATCTCCTTCGGCTTTGATCAGCCTTCCCGATGCTATCAATGCGATGCTAGCACTCCGGTCGACAATCCAGGATTTGCAAGTAATTGGTGTGGCTCAATGGGCCTATTGGGTAGTTTATAATTTACTCCCAATCACAAATATTTCATCTACTATTGCCTAAAATAATAGGCCAATAAACAATATTTGTTGACACATCTCCACAAAAAAGCTTAACAAAAATAATAAGCTTGGGTTGTGTCCACTTTCTGCACTCTAGCAATGTGTTGCGCCCCCCACAATAAGCTTAACAAATAATAAGCTTGGGTTGTGTGTCCATTACAATGCAAATGGGTTCCCTATTTATACAATTTTAGGGCCCTTAAAAATATGCACTTACATATTATCCCTTAGGCTAATTTTAAACCTTTAGCCCATAGCATGTAATGGGATAAAATTACCATTTGGGCGGATTGCATTTTTAATGGGATGAACATATTTTAGCGCATTTTAAAATGGATTAATATCCATTTTAGCGGCTAAGGAGAGGGGGAGTGGTTTTTGAATGTTTTGAATGGGATATAATCCCAAATGGAGCGGCATATATTTGGGTAAGGTTTAATAACCCTTATCCCCTCCATTCTTCACGTGGATAATACCACGCATGGCTTTAAGCCCCCAACAACCGCTTCATCCTCCTTCCACATGGTCCTTTGCATGCCCCCACCACCGCTTCCCTCCTTCACAAATGCACTTAGCATGTGGTGGTTTATACTAATGTTTGAACATTAATATATATATATATATATATATATATATATATATATATATATACGTGGCATTTGGAATGGTGTGTAAGTGGACTTACCAAGTAAATAAAAATTTGACCCATACCATGGGGTATCGAAATTAATTAACTCGGTCATCATGTAGTCCACTTGTCATCTCCTGATAGGAAAATCGAGTGAATTCAACGAGTGATGGCAAGCCACGTGTCACAGTGCGATTCAATCCAATATTGACCAATTGACCAGAGTTGACTTTCCCGCTATCTGAACTTTGACTGAACATATCTAGAGCTCCTGATGCTCATTTGTCATGTTCTCACAGTCGTTGGAAAGCTCTTGAGATGATCTTCCTCACTGACACCATTTATGGATGTTTAGGGAAATTTTAAAAATGATCCCCCCTTTGTGCTTCTAAGCCGTGGTTGCTGAGATTTCTCCTTCTAAACACATTACCTTTAGCCATCATGACATTCATATGAATGATCATACCCATAATATAACCTTGTACATATAAGTGATTGTGACTCGTAAAAATATAAAAATGATTCTTTTGGAGAATGGATCTGGTTTAAATATATGTACCTTAAAACTAATCAAACAACTAGGAAACATTGATACTAAATTGGAGCCTAATGTTATTACCATTAAGGATTATGATAATATGGAGTGACAATCATTTGGTACGATAAATTTTCCTATGGAAGTTGGGCCTACTATTCATGATACATGGTTCCATGTCTTGGAATTGGAACTACCCTACAATATGCTTCTCAGTCGCCCATGGATTCATGCCATGTAGGTTGTGCCATCAACTTTCCATCAATGTATTAAATTATACCATGGGGGAAAAATATTAATATTCTTGGAGATCCCCAACCTTTTTCCCATTGCAGAGTGTTTTTGGGTTATTTCCCCATTACATATGAATTTCCTTTAGCTGAAATAGTTGTGCAGATTCAATCTGAATCTCTCACCTCCCACATTGATATTGATACTTTATGCCCACAAAAATATGGTGCTTCTACATCTGTATCTTCTTTTTCTTCATGGGAGATGAATTTCCTTGTAACTAGCTATGGAGAATACAACCTCCAATAATCCCTTCTAGTTTATAATCTCCCTCTAACACCCAAGACACGTGGTAGGCCCAGTTATAAATATCAATGCTCCCAAGAACACTATAACATCAACACTTTCCTTCCTGGTGGCCTTCTAGAAGACAAGAAACTACTTGAAACTTCAATATCTCACTCCCTTGATGATGATATTGCTTCATGCTATCAAGCTCCTAAATATGTCATCCCTAACAAGATGATGTATGTCATGACTTATTAAGGATATGGATGTCGCGTAAGGGAGCAGGGTGTGTGGGAACGTCTTCCAACACTACATCAAAAGGTTAAAAAAATGGTGTTAGAATTCATCCGTATGGGTCCCATCCTCTGGAGGTCAAAGATACCTCTTTTGATTCTAACGAAACATATTCCCTTTATATCCTGTATGAGGACCTTTCCACCACGAACATGTTTCTTGATTAAGAATTTTTACCGTATCCCCTTCCACTCTCGAATGTAATCTTGTCTACCCATCTATTTTGATTTTTTACCAAGAACGACATGTACCAATTGACTTCTTTGAGAATGATGAAGTGATTGGTGAATTTATGGGTCTCCGTGATGAAATTCATGTTGGTGACCACAAAAAGGTATTCTCCATCAACCTTGATGCATATGTGTACTTCAGGGAGGATGCTGAGTTATATGGTCATCAAAATAATAAATAAAATGAGGGAAATATATCTTCTAAATAGCCTCAAAAAAATAAAAATTCCAAGTCCCATAGTGAAAACCTCTTCGAGGTACTAGTGAACAAATAAATGGAAACATCAACAAACATAAAAAAAGTGACCAGTCTAAGGGTTAAAATATATTTTAGATGCCATCAGAGGAAGATATCAATATCCCACCTGATCCTGCACATATGGAAGATGAATCCAAATTTTTGGCGGAGGAGACTATTGATGCTAACATCAAAACAGAAGAATAACTTAAAATGGTTAAGCTAGGAGCTTCCCTCTTAGCACAAGAGTATAAAACTTTTGTCATGATTATTTGGTAATTCTTAGATATATTTTCTTTGTCCTATATGGAAATTCGAAGCTTATATCCCTCTTCGGTAGTGCATAACTTAGTTGTGCACAAATCAGAAAATCCAATTAAGAAAAAAAATTGTAAGATGCATCCTCGTGTAGCTCTGTTAGTCAAAGAAGAGCTTGTAAATTTTTTAGCGGTAGGCTTCATTAGGCCTATTGAATACTCTAAATGGATTTCTAATATAGTGCATGTGTAGAAATAGCCTATTGGTATCAAAATCTACATGGATTTTAAGGACATCAACAAGGCATGTCGAAAATATGATTTTACTCAGTCAAATATTGACATGATTATTGATTTAACTATGGGATACAAAATTTTATCTCTCATTGATGGATTTTTAGGATATAACCAAATCAAAATTATAGAAGAGGACCAACATAAAACTACCTTCACTACCCCTTAGGGGATATATTTTTACCAAGTCATTCCTTTCATCCTCAAGAATGCACGTGCTATTTATTAGAGGGCCATGGTTTTCATCTTCCATGACATGTTGAATGACATTATGGAAGACTATTTTTATGACATCTTAAGTAATTCTAGGACTAGAGAAGAACATCTTACAATCTTATGGCATATCTTTCAACATAGTAGAGATTATAAGGTCATACTTAATCCAAAGAAGTGTGTCTTTGGTGTGCTCTCAAGAAAATTACTAGGCTTCATTGTTTCAAGGAGAGGAATCAAAATGGACCCAAAAAAGGTCATATATATCCAAGCTATACACAGATTTATATCCCAACTTGCTGATAAATTCCATTCCCACACACATATTCTCAAAAAAGATGTTATTTTCCATTAGGGTCCTGAACAACAACAAGCATTTTCCTTACTCAAGGAGTATTTGGAAAAACTGCATGTTCTTATGTCACCTACCCCAGGAAAACCCATGTTATTGTATATATTAGCTACCTAATTTTCTATAGGTGTGCTCCTAGCTTAGTATGATCTTAATCAAGAAATGAAATCCTTTTATTACCTCAGCCATACTTTAATCTCTTATGAGCTTAACTATCCGTAAATTGAAAAAACTTTCATGGCCACTATGTTTACATTCCAATAACTCCATCACTATCTATTGAATAAAAATACCAGGCTTATATCCATATTTGGGAGGATGGATAATTGGATCATCTTGCTTGGTGAGTTTTATATTGAATACATCACCCAAAAATCAGTCAAAGAAAAAGTACTTGTGGATCAACTAGAATAATACCCTACTCAAGTATGTGCTATCTAAACCTGCACTTACTGGGAGGATGGATAATTGGATCATCTTGCTTGGTGAGTTTTATATTGAATACATCACCCAAAAATCAGTCAAAGAAAACCCAGTACTTGTGGATCAACTAGAATAATACCCTTTTCTTAGAATTGAACCATTAAATTAGATATGTGACAATGGGATATCTATAAAGGTTAATGTATATCAGTGAATCTCTTCAATATGACCATCAGATGCAAGTAAATGATGATGGTCCTCATCTATGATGTAAAATATGAGGAAGGTCATGGAAGATGTACTTTTATGGATCATTCAGCTTTCATGGCTCAGGAACAAGAGTTGTTCTTATCACTCCTACAGGTGATTTGATCCCTTGGGCTTTTAGATCATGTGGTGACCCTCTGCATAATATAGCCAAGTATGAAGCCCTCATTATAAGACCAAAATTGATATACAATGGGATATCATAAAGGTTAATGTTATCAGTGATTTTCAATTGACCATCAAGCAAGTAAATGATGAATATAAGGTAAAATATGAGAAGGTCATCCCTTACAAGAAACTATTTGATACTTTGAAGGAATTATTTTTGAAAATCACCTTCTAGAAGATACCCAGAGGACAAAATCATGTGGTGGATGCCATGGACACAATTGGATCTTTGTTACACATTCTACCAGGTAAAAATGACATGTCATTCTTTGTGGAACATTTTACAACACCTACCTACGACATGCCAGATTCTTGCTTGGTATGTGAATTTGTTGGTCCCTTATCCCCCTGGTACCTTGATATCTATAATTACCTACATGATGGAACCTTTCCTCCGAACATTACCCATTTTGAAAAATTTAACCTTATTCAACGTTTATCCCATTATACCCTACTTGGGGGTACTCTTTATCATCGAGGGTACTATGGGAATCTATTGCGATGTCTTAAATTGGAATAATTTATCTTAGTGTTCAAATAGGTGCATGAAGGCATATTTGATCCCCATACAAGTGGAATGGTTCTTGCTAAGAAGCCATTAAGAGTAGGCTATTACTAGCCTACTACAGAAATTAATTGTTGTCAGTATGTGAAAAAAATCTTACTATGTCAAAAATATGGTAACTTGATACATGCTCTAGCACAATATTTGTAACCCATCATGACTTCATGGCCATTATCAAAGTGGGGAAACCTACTCCCACTTCCTCTGATGGCCACAACCAAATCATATCTTTCATCGAGTATTTAATAAAATGGGTAGATGTTGTTCTTCTTACTTATGTCACTAATGCACATATTTCCAAGTTTCTAATGAATCACATCATTTTTTGTTACGACACTCCCTCTACTATTGTATCTGAAAATGGTAAGTATTTCGAGAATAAAAAAGTGAAGGTACTATGAAAATGCTTCCAAATCTGACAAAAATGGTCAACCCTTATGACCCTTAAGGTAATGGACATGAAGAATCCTCGAACAATAATCTTGTTTATATCATGGAGAAGATGGTTAAAAACATTAGTCGTAGCTAGCACCCTCAAATCCATCCTTCTCTTTGGGCTTATAGAACATCCATCCACACCCCTACTGGTGTAACTCCATATTGACTTGTCTTTGGCACAGAGGTCATCTTTCCCCTTGAGATTGAGTTTCCCTCTTTGTGCATATCCTTGAGAGATTATCTAAACAAAGAGGATTATAGGGTGGATCGGTTGGTAGATCTGGAATTGTTAGATGAGAATCACCTCCATGCACTGGATCACCTTAAAATGTATCAAAATTGAGTGCAAGGGAGCTACAACAAACGTATCATACCTCATTGGTTCAAGGTAGGAAACTTTGTTTTTAAATATAATTAGTTCAACACCACGAAGGAGTGAGAGAAGAAATGAAATTTTGAGCCTAACTAGTTAGCACCATATGTTGTGGTCGCTAAATTTGGTTCAGGTACATATAAAATTGGATATCCTGATGGTGAAGAAATTCATAAACCTATGAATGACATGAATCTCAAGTGTTTCTATGCCTAAGCATGGGGGTCCTTTAAAAAAATATAAATTTTTTATAAAAATCAGAAACATAAACAAAAAAGTAAAGAGAAATAAATTCGTCCAAAAGTGAAAACCATGCAATGGTGGCACTTTGGAAAAGTCCTTTGGTGAAAACCAATTTCGAGCACCATAGGAGGATTCATTTTTCATAAGCATCTCACACATGGGGGAATGATCACTTCTTCCTAAGCTAGTGTTTTTCCTATGTCTGAGTTACTTTTGAGCCTATCCTTTTTGGTCTTGATCTAGTTGATCATATTCTTGTGCATATGTGTGGATTTTACATGTATACATTCACATCTATTGCTAGACGCATATGTACATCTTGTTTTCTTGTCCATATCTTTGCAAAAAAATTAGAAAACATTCAAATAGGTATCACAGGAAAACAAACCAAAACAATATAACATTATCCCACAAAAATACAAAAACAACGTAAAACATCTCGAAAATGTTCCACAAAAACAAGATAGTGTTTCCTTGTTTGCTTATTTGTGCATGTAATGTGTTGTATTGCTTGCATTCTAGATTAGTCTGTTCTTTACTTAATTAGATTAATTTATTTCTTTAGATTGTTGTGTTTTTAGTGTATGTATAATGGTTTTGTTAAATTTTCATTATACTTGTGTTCTTTGCTTGTACATTGTGTGTTTTCATCTTATCATTCACATTCATATCATCACATCAATAACATCATCACATATCACTAAAATGCTAATATATATCATCATAAACATCAAATCAACATGTATGTTAAATCTAACATCATATAATATCATCAATGACGCAATAGGTATTATTTTTATCCCCCCTCATCATAGACCATAATAAAAACATGGGATAAATATACTATGCTATAAATATCAAAATCCATCATCATATACATGTCACAACATCAATATCCATATAAAAAATGTGTCTTGATATACATCAGATACAAAAATATGCCATCATGGGCATGGATCAAAAAAGTGTCTTCATCTTAAGGCATAACCAAAAACATACATATACATCTGATCAAAATTGTGCCTTCATCACGAGGAATATAAAAAAATAAATACATGTGTAGAATAAAATATTCAACCCTAACTCTCGCCGACATAAGGACTGTCTAGCCAATGGCCCGGTGGAGGGATCCACATTGATTAGATGAACCTGTATGGTCTATGTGATCTTGACCTCAATTGGATTCCTACAATCTGACTATAAAGTACTGCCCTTTGTGCCTCCAGAACCAAAACATTAGAGAGAGCCCTATAATATCCAACCTCACTTGTAGCTAATGTAAAATCATATACTAAATCCCAAGATCCTTTTTCTACTATTACATGGTCAAGTGCATCACACGCTACTATAATCTAAGCTACATCCACCTATAGATGAGTCCACTTAGCTGCCCAATGTGTCCTCTCTATGACGATATGATCTCATGCATCCATGGCCTAATATCTATCTGTTATGGCTTTTTGTAACTGTTACCTAAGGGAATATTTCTCTGTAGACCCCTGTTCAACCATCATTGTAGGGTTTGAACTGTGATAAAGGAAACATCACCCCACATCATGGCCATATCCCTCTATAGCTGTAAAGCATCCACTTATGTCCCACCTACTCCTAGATCACTTTGTATCCTAGGAATGATATCTATATCTGTGGTGGCCCCCACTCCATCACCATCTCCATCATGCCCACCTACTAAAATATGTGGACTAGCTACTTTAGGAGGTGACGGTGGAACCTATAAACCCACCTGTACATGAACCTACTAAATCACAGAAACTTGTTGTAATATGGGTATTTAAATCCTGGTCTATACCTCTAGACCCTATTATACTTATGGTTGTGCATACCCCTGTAGTTGTGCCTATCTTGTTACCTATCCCTATCCCTAGCCCTAAGCCTCCTATAAATCGGCCTCACCCTCTAGCTGGCCTAATTGGTCCCTATCTTGTAATGCTTGGCCCCTAAGTCCTACTGCTACTACAACTATACTAGTTGTTATTTCCGATATTGAATGGTGATACACCAAGGCACCACCATCACATACCATGATCCATAATCTTCAGTGGTCCTCGGGCCTACTATCTTCTCCCATCCATCCCATACCTATAACCCGATCCCATGAAAAATCTATAGCATTATCCATGATTTGATGTGAGGCCTATTGGTCCTCAAATTTCCACCCCTTGGATGGATTGACAACAAATTTTTAGGAAGGGGGGTTATTTGGAATGGTGGAAGACTAGATAATATATTGTTTTGTAGCTGGGGAGGGGTTTAACATTTTCCTTGGAATCAAGCCTTGGGATGATTGAGGAGTACATAAAAAGGAGATTACCCTTTCCTACTACTTTTTTTCTTACCGCAAGCCAGGGTGAGAGAACTGTACGCCGAAAAAGTGACAAGCGAACGTGGGAATATACAGGTAACTCTTCCGTGTACCTGACCTCCCGAGGTCATGCCGAGACAGCTGGTGGGGATGGAATATGTGTGGGATGCAGACAAACTAGTTAGGCAATCTAATGTCTTCAATATGCACTAGTGGAATTTGTGAATCTAAGGCAAAGAAGGCCCTTTTAACCTGAACTGGTGTGATAGATCGATCAGTAAGGATGACTGCTCGAAGGTTCCAATCAATATCGAGCTCTGGCGTGATTCGATCTATGGGTTGTGGAATACATGGAAAATGACCTAGGATAGTTTCGTGTATGTCTCCAGATAAGGTCATATGGTGGGTAATGAATACAATCGACTCTATGGACGATTCTCTAGCCTAGTCTAGAATTCTCTAGCTTTGTTAGCTGCTATATCTAGTAAGGATAGCTGTTCGATGATGGTGGGTGGAAGTGGAGTAGATCTGAATACTAACGTGCGTAGGCCAGTGTCTATATCCGATTGATTTATGGATTCGTTAGGCTGTGGGATTTGTGGATCACAACTGTAGACTCTTGGTTGTTGCGGTCCTGCTATGGTCATGTATGAAATTAAGTCCTAATCCCTAGTATCCAGTAATCATACGCTTTCTCAGCTTCTACGTTTAGACTTAATAACTGTGTGATTTTCTTGGAATATCTCACAGGTGTTCGCTTTCTCAGCTTCTACGTTTAGACTCAATAACTGTGTGATTTTCTTGGAATATCTCACATCCTCATTTTAAACTTTAGAACAAGTGATTTTTTTTTTTTTGATAATTGCATACTGGTTCTAAATACATAATTTAGAACTCACAATTCAATAACCATTCATATAACGGACAACCATATGCAGCTGTAATGACTCGGAGTACCTCCGATCTATTCATTCCATGACTCGGTAACCTACCGATCTATTCATGAGTAATAAGAGTCGGTGTTTTTATTTAACACATTACTCTTGCGGTTCTCTTCCCTAATCTGGGAATTCAGAATGCTCTGTCCAAGGAATCTAACTGAACAATTGTTACCATTATTCATCGGCATCTCATCCCTTAGACTAGGTGAATTAGGACAACACAATCAACAGCTTGCGATACTTTGGCCAAAGATTTGAAACATACTGTTCATGTCTCGTATTCCTTAATGGCATACTCGTCAATCTGGAATACGTCCTTCACCCCATTCATATGTTATATAGAATGTCTTATACTGACTACTGTCAGTCCTTCCTTTCACAACTGAATCACTCTGAGGCAGATTAACAAGGTGATAATGTTATATGGATGCCCACGAGGATTAGGGATATGATGACATACTGGTTCAACCTTGCAGTTCAACCAGCGTGTCACGATACCCCGAATCTCCTAGGCAGCCATGTATCATGACCACGTTCTTAATCGGACTCTGGGTAACTCGTGCGAAATCAAGTGTAAATCTTAGCGATCAATGCAAAGGGTGTCGCCATGAGTCATCTGCATTGTTGTAACTTCGAGAAGATCCTAATCATCTTGGAGGTACAACCATGCAGTGGACTTATGTCGTCAACCTTCAAATCCACCTCGAAAAGATCTACTCAATACCAAGCGTTACGCACTTGAGTTTAAATTACTTTTAAAGACTCTTCCCTAATGTTAGCCTTTCCCGATCCCTGGATTCTTCGTCTTAAGACAACCCTCCTCTATAAAACCCATTACATGGTAAAGGTATTACGGTCAGTTCTCATCAAGGAGTCATTAGAATACACCTGATTCTAAAGCAACAGAATCGGACAATATCTCATAACCTTTGCTTGAGATTTCCTTATGAACTCCATTTGATTGCATATCAGTTCTCTTAACTGAATTTATATCATACTTTTTAGTATAAAGATATAAATGATTAAGAATCCAATTTAATATTGTCCTGTCATACTTAGGACTAGGGATTAGTAATTTAATCCAGTTTGTTTAGCGTTCTCTTTAGGCTCATTTTTAACCTAACTTCTAGAAACACAAATATTTAAATCCAATATTGCTTTCGCTAGAACAGATTAGAACTTCTAAACACTCATAAGAATTCAATCTCATTTTCTTGTAAGATTTCATTGTCAATCACAAAAGCATCCATATTATACAATGATAACAATGCCTCTTCGTTACATAAATCGAAGAAGGTCAACTATCAGAAATATAATACAACACATAAGTATCAAACACTTATTTCCATTCCTTTCAAAACTATACAATTACATTTTATGCAACAGCATACTTGATACAATGCTTAACGGAAAAGAAACATCTTTTCACATATAGTACATCTATAAAATCAAGCTGTAATTCATTATAAATCAAATAAACAATCTGATCAGCCGTCAGATCTGCATTGCTTTTACCTCTTACGGCAACCATCTGCAAAAATAGTCAACATGAGTCAGTTCAATGAACTGAGCATGATAAGCACTAACTTTTAAAACAATTGCAATCCATCAATTGTTTTCATTAAACACCCTGTTTAAATGAGATCAAATATCCAAATAAGTAAACATATTCAGACTATGCCCTTGTAATACAAAATGATTACAAATATGTAACTCTGTCATTGTTACAAAATAGTCTTAATCACTTTCTAATATTTCATCAAATATTAAAAATCAAGGAACGAATGTATACAAACAATCATTGAATCCAAATCACAACATTGGTCAGATTGTTTCATTCTTCCAAAAGGGAAATAACATAACAATTCGGGATTCTACCAAAACGCTACAAAACAATTTCCCACTGTTAGACAAATATCAACAAATATGAAATAACGGAAGAGAAAGAACCAATCCATTCATACTTCCTTTCACATAAATTCATCACTGTACCGTCTTCTCCTATGAAAACATTTATCCAGTATATAAATGAACAAGTTAGACAAGCCGCAAGCAAGATCGCTGTTCTAAATCACGAAATAGAAACACAACAAAACTCCTGTACAGCAACTAACACATCAACAATTCATGTGTCAACCCTAAGCCCAATGCTAGTTCCTTTTACACAGTAAGGCTTTGACACAAGTTGAAAACAAGAAACTACAAGCGTATCGCTGTAAACAACAACCTTATTGCATCAAGCAATTTGAGGTTTCCTAGAGACTATGCTATGTTGACCACACAGTATTTCCAAATCATGCTCAGTCAAATCGGACTGAATAAATGGAAAGGAACATAGCATACTTATTTTTGCTCAGTCAAAATCAGACTGAAGTAAAAAAAATGAATACAACCAATCGATCCTTACCTTGGCGCATGCAAGTCTTAGTGTGGTATTCACGACTTACCCAAACAAGGTCAGAACACGAAACAGTCATCCATACTCAAGGATCTCAAACAGTGACAAAAAAAACAGGGTCCAATGTCAAGTTCAGAATGAGACAAAAGTACCAGTTACCTTTCCAGAATTCCAAAGGATTCAAGCGGAGGTAACAATTCAAGCAATAGCATATGAATTCATACTGATATTCATCAACGAAGCATAATAAGAATCAGACAAACAAATTAATCTCTGATTTCACACCAAGAACCTGACTGAACTCTGCAATCTTTTTACACAAATTTGTATAGGTCGAAGACGTAAATGTTCACCTAAGATTCTGTACCACAAAACCCATGCAACACAAGAGTAATTCTTGGAAATAACAGAGGTCTATTACGTGTTATTCCTTCAAGTCGCAGGTTCAACAATCACCAACTATTTAAATATATTCAACTTGAATAAGATTCAAATATAAATCATACAATCGACTCCTCAGAGTCGTTCAGATTACAATGATTGTAAATATATACATATATATGCACATGCTGTATACTGTTAACGGGTTCATACCCATAACCGCTGAACCCTACAACAGCGTAATATGAAATTTTTGGATAAATCCTTCTATGCCATTCATGGCAAACATTCAGAATGAAACAAGTGTAAGCAAATCAAATACCCATTTCAAGCAAGGAAATTGACTGAGTTGCTTCGAAACTTTCGTACAGCTTTTACAAAAGAAATGCAAATTCATACCCAAGAAGTCTATATCCTTATTTATTACAAATAACAGTGGCCAAAAGACCTTTTTCTTCTTACCAGGCTTCCACGAAAATCAATTCACAAAACTTATGGATGAATCTACATTCTCAGCAATAGATAGCAATATACGATTCAATCATGGACTCCACTGAGTCAATAAAATAAAGTACAGATGTATCTATATTATACACAGTCAACAAGTAATCCCGTTATCACAATAACAAGGAAAACAACTTCCGCTAGGTCGTATGGACTACGGTAACACAACAGTTACCTGTTCCTAGCAAGATTAGAAGACAATGAAAACCCAAAAAGTATCATTATACACTGTCAACAAAAACCACGACAGAGTTTCCAAAGAAGCAATAATACTGATCAATCTTACAGTATCCATCAAAATCATTCCATACAGTTTCCACAGCAAGAAACAGTGACCACAAATCAACAACATACAGTGGTCTATTCTCAACACAAGTATATTCTTTGGGCTCACGCAAAACAGGCCGAGCATTCATGCTCTTTATATATAAATATCTCATATATTCAAACCAGAAAGAATACACAAAGGAATAGAGCCACAATTCAAATTTAACAAACACCCATCAAGAGGAAATTGAAAAAATCGAACCAGAAGAGATGCAGTACCAAAATTTAAACAAGATCTCCATAGAAAATCCTTTATTTTCTCAAAACATTTGAACAAAGTTGTTCTAATGAAATCATTTGAAAGACAGCAAGATATTTAAAGGTTAGGGCCTAACATGCCTGTATTTTTGATCAAATTTCCGAAGCAGACCACTGGAAGAGCTCAAACTTCCTTTTCTTTTTCCACGATAAAGCGACCAACAAAATTTTGCTATCTCCATCACATATATATCCTCCAAGACAGAGAAAAGAGCTATAGCAGTTCATACTTGCCATGCAACTCAAAGAGAACTGGTGCGAAGAACCAGTAAACAAGCAGAGAGAGAGAGAAGACCGAAAATCATGACAAACCAAACAAACCTTCAACTTCCCATTTGCATGCCTTCTCGCGAGTTCCGAGCTCGTCTCCCTAGAACATTGAATGCCATTAAACCAACTTTCCCGCTTAAACTCAACTTCCACCGACCGCCTGAATTGGCGACGGTCCAACTACAACTCATGCTCATTTCCAAACTTAGCGACCTGCCACGTCAGAACAAGTTAGCTATTGCTAAACCTTCCGCCATGACCTATCCCTCATCCTTATCCCCAGCATTAATTGCGATAGAAAACGCTGCCCATGGTTCGCACCCCCTCCATAGGCCCCTTCACAATCTCCTCATTAGTTAGGTTAGTATCTTAGGTTAGAATTTAGGGTAATACCCATACTAACCAATTTACACATAGATACTAACTTAGGATATTAACACATAGCCTAGGTCTAGGTTAGCTTAACAATAATCTAACCCCTAGGTTAGGTTTTAGTTTTTAGGTTACTAACCATTAATAATTCCAGTTAGGTATAACATTATATATGCCAAGAAAAGACCTAAAATCATGCATCTCCGAACAGGATTTACTCTACAGCCGTTAGGCTACAGGAATATACATGACAGAATTATTACTTGGTCCACGTCCGAGACCTTCCAGATATACTTCCATATCGGGAACCAATTCATTTCTCAAGATCAGCCTGAGTCATACTCCTGACCAGCTTAATCAATGCTTCCATACCTTGCAACTTGTTCAAGGTCTGTGATCTAATTTATCACAAACAGATTTAAAGCATTACTTGGATCAATTCCACTGATCCAAGTCTAGATATTATAGATGAATATCTCTATAATTCATTCCGTGATCAGATTAATATTCATACACAAAATGAAATAAAATAAAAGAGTCTAATCATATTCTGACTCAATCAAGATCTGCAATCTGCAAGAAATTCAGTACATATCAAGCATGATTTCTGAATCGAGGAACACATCCTTTTACAAGAAATCACATATCAACACTTGTATGCTTAGGAGAAAGTAACAACAGTTCAGGGTGTCACATTAATCCTCTCAACTGAGAGCTGATCAGTCGTAAATTTGTTGTTGTTTGGAAGACTTGTATTCTAAGGTTCTGGTCTATGTCAACTATTGTTGTGATGAGGTTGGGTTGAGGCACGATTGGCTCAAATACGTATTCCTTGGGCTCCTGGGGTCCCATGATTGTCATACAAAATAAAATGTAAATCTAATTGCAACAAAGAAAATTATGTGGAATAAATCTAAAACATATATGAATTCTATTTTTCTATTTTCTGATTATATGATTTTAAGAAAGTAGCTATTTAAAATATCTAGAAATAACAACTAAGATAAAACTTAAAACAAACAAAATAACCGAGTGTAGTTATTTGTCTGTGCAATTTGTAGATCTATTCTAAAAAATAAAATAGCTCATCTAATCTATCTGTAAGATTCTCGATCCTACCTCAGAAGTGAGGAGTGAATCATAGTTTCTTAGAAACTATCAATCCCTGCAGCTTCCCTAGCAATATCGAGAATAGAATTTACTGAAATGAAGCAATTAACTATTCTATTTGATATGATTCTAACTAGAACTTTAAAAGCTAGAACCTGGATTCCGTAGAACAGTGGCGAATCCAATGGTGTGTGTGATCTTGTCCCCTCAGTGTGATCTCCTCATTCCTTTGTGTTCACGTTAATCCAGAAAAGCGTGTAATGCTAGCATCAACAGAAGTAGATTTTGGGACAAAGGTAGCTCAGAATGCAGACTGAATATAATGCGAGTAGGAGAGGGATAGCGCAAGAGTAGAGAGCTTGGCTTATGCAATTCCTAGTGGGATTTACTGCGAGTCATGCAACATAAAGTGTCTAGAACCTGAAACTATCCTGTTTGAGGAGCAAAACCTGCAACTTTAATGGCTTCCTAGGCTATTCTACTCCAATGGATTGGATAAAACAACAACATTGTTTGCACAAGCTGGATATGTGGCTTACCAACAGCTGAACAATGCTAACTAAGCATGCAAAGAATTAAAAATATGGCTTCTAAACATAATAAAAGACTGAAATATGAAAATGAGAGCATGAAAGTGAATGAGGGGCAGCCCATTTGTTTGAGCACAAGCCATTTATTTATAGCTTTTCATTCACCCAAAGATCAAAACCAAACTGAACTCTAAAACTATAAACAATCGCCAAACACTATTCCAGGGGACCAAAAACATAAATGCAAGCCCAAGTCGGCAAGGAAAAGCTGGTGAAATGTTGATTTTTATGTGAGTCACATTAAAACACTTTCTGGAAAACACGTAAAGGACCGCTTCTCTGAGCAGGGCGGCGGTTACAGCACTGCCGCCCTGATTAGGGCGGTGGTCATGAGACTACCACCCATGTAGGGCGGCGGTTTCATCACTGAAGAGAAAAAGGCCAAGAAAAGAGGGAAAAAAAGGACGCGGGGGCTAAGCGGGGCATGCAGGATGTTAACACACACTCGGAGAGCTTTTCCGGATCCCAAACACCTTGCGAGGAGACCTATATCATCATTGGGGCACTTGTTACATTGTTCCGGCAGTACAGTACCTTACAATTTTGGGTACGTACATATTGCCCCCTTGGAGAAGCATTTTAGCCATGAAGAGGCGTAAAGCGGTGGGTCCGAGTATGGCAGTCCCGAAATGGGAAGTTAGAAGTTATACCTGACACATCCATGTGTTGAAATGACGCCATCCAAAATTCTCGCTACCTGTAAAATGAAAAGAGAACTCAAGTGCAGATAGATACAATAGTTTGTAAAATAAATGCTAGGAATAACAGGGAATGAGAACGTACCATTTGTGTGGGGATAGGAACTTACCTCCATCAGCGCTCCAAACCCTATGAAAAAGTCATCTTAAAACGAAACAGAGTGCTATATATATGAAAGTGGGCCCATTTTCCTATTCATTTACGTGAGTTGATTTGGTTGATTTTGAGCTTTGGGACCCACGGTGACGGTTTCTTGTGTGAGTAGAGTCAAAACGTCCCGCAACGAGATCTGTGATCATGCCTCCACGTGCGGAACACTGACCTCAGTGATCACAGGTTAGTTTTCTTCAGTTTATTGTTTTTCCCTCAGTAATTTTGAAATGCTAAATACTCTGCAATGGGGGGGGAATTTTTGAAAATGTTAGTGTTGAAAGGTCCACCTAGGGGGGGGCGCCTACTGGGTAGGCTCTATTTTTAGGTTAAATGGCCGTTTTTTGCACTTTTAAGGCCTTTTTAGGTTAAAAACCCGTGTGGGTTTTTGGACCACGACTGCCGCCCTGGCCAGGGCAGCGGTTACATGACCGCCGCTCTGTTCAGGGGCGGGCGGTTACATGAACACCACCTTTAAGGCAATGGTTACAAAACCACCTCCCTACTCTGGGTGGCAGTTTTGCACAGAATGCAAAAGGAACCTGTTTTTGAGATTGTGTTTGTATTTTTAGCACTTCTACGTGTTTTTATGACTTTCTCAGTATTGTTCAGATACTAACTTGCTCTGTTTTGTGTGTTTTTGGGTGTATGCAGGCGAGAGAGGAGTACATCTAATGGAGCAGAGAGAGGGAGTGTGATTGGCTCCCAGGGGTACTAGATGCCCTCTCACAGGATGAGGAGGACACACTTCAGAGAGCTGTCATATTGCGCATATCGCGTGTGCCTCATGTTGCACCATCTAGTCACATCCTTCATGACTTATTCTCTTACTAGGATGTAGATCGGAACACCTTCCGATTGCCAGGGGTTTGTGGAGAGTGGACCATTACATTGGAGGACGTCTACCGCATTCTGGGGGTCCCGATCATCGGGAGGCGACTCACTTTAGAGACAGTAGGCTCACGGGTATAGATTGCATAGTGGGTGACTTATATGGGTGATGCAGCCATCTCCACGTGGTTGAAGAAGGGGGTGAGAGTTCGATCCATTCCTTCTTTTGCCCATCCCCGTATTTCGACAGGCCATCATGGGGATCCTTACCTCGATATTGATCGGGGACAAGGGAGGGGACACATTGTTATACTGTTGGGCCCCCATTATTGCACAGATAGAGGGGCATGATCAGATATACGCTTAGGGAGTAGACATTCTAGGGACCACCTACCATGATCTATATAGGGTGGTCTGTTTACAGGGGCAGTCATTGAGCCACCTAACTCTAGTCATGAGTTGGGTTTATGAGCATTTCATCCCTTGTGGTAGGGGTGTGGAGGTGGCAGATCCTGGAGCTGTTAGGGCAGCCAGATGGACAGACATGTCGGTGCTTAGAGCACCTCATCAACCAGTTACCTCTCTAACTACTGCCGACGTGGAGACAACATCGTATCAGACCATGGCGGGCATATGGGGTGAGGAGACTCTTACCTTGATCTCCTACTCCACCACAAGGCAACTCATTGATAGGGTGGGGTGAGTGGAGGTGCACCCCTTTGGCTGGGTTCCTTAGTAGTTTGGCCTACTTATGCTTCCCCCAGTGGCACCAGTATATAGATCAGTCCGAGAGGCTAGAGGGGGGCCTAGAGGCCAAGGTTGGATAGTGGTTACTCCTGGCATTCCTATTGCAGCCAGGAGGATAGTTCGTGCCAGAGGGAGAGCCAATGTGCCTCAGGCACCTTTACTTCGGATTGCCGCGGATCCTACCCATAGCAGCGATGAACCTATTGAGGTAGACTTTGAGTTTGAGGAGTTTACGGGGGGAGAGACAGAGGACAGCGATCCTGAGTGGCATGAAACTCAGGATATCATACAGGTAGAGAGGGCTGAGCAGAGCGCAGAGAGGGATACTCTAGTTTCAGAGGAGCCACTCTCCCAGAGCCATGGTGGAGAGGATGAGTCTGTTGCGGGGTGTTATGTTGCTCCAGCTACAGGAGCAGCCCCTTAGTCGGTAGCGACATCTGTGGCGGGCGCTGACCCCATAGATCCATCTTGGAGGCCGGGTGATCCGAGTAAGTTACCCTTTCTCCCTTTTAATGTTTATTTGTAGGCTCTCCTTAGTTGCTATTTTATATCTTTTAGCTTCTTGCTTAGTTTCTAATTTGTTTTCTCCTTTGTTTGTAGAGACTGTTGATGAGTGGCGGGATTTGATCCGCAGGGTATGTACCGATTCCCTGATGACCCCCATGGATAGGACCCATGCAGAGCTGTCCGTAGACGTTGTGGAGCCCTCAGCAGCCGGTAAACGTACCTATGTGTTTGCTCTAGTCTGGCACGTGGCCAGGATGGTGTCGACCCTCCGTATAGAGTTAGTGGGCTATAAGATGGCTGAGCGCCTCATGAGGAGACATTTTCATGGTGAGACTGCAGCTGCTCCTCGGGACCCTGAGCCCTCCGTGCATTCAGAGCGCCGGCATATCCGGAGTCCTAGGCATGGGCGTGCACCTTTAGAGGGGTCGCGTAGGGAATGAGAGGCCACTTGGCTCTCGCGTATTTTGTATTATATATTCTTTTGTATATCACGGGCTCTTTGAGCGTTTTGACCATGCTTAGTGCATGATGGAATTGTCTATAAAACATTGATCATTTATATATATGCATTCATTCTGGATCAAAATCTTGGCACTCATGGTTTCCTTTCTATTTCCAGTTTCCCTATGTATACTACGATGTATGTTTATATGCTTTTTAGAATGTATGCAATGGAGAACAACTGATGTAAATGTTTGTTTCCTTTTGTGTATTTCACGATGCTGATATATGTAGATATAATGTGATTTTGAATCTTAGCTTTCGTAAGCAATTTCGGATACCTCATGTTTTTTTTGCAGAGTGATGAATACAAACCAGTATGATAAACAGATAAACTTGCCCCACTCCTAACTCCACGCAACTAGTAAGATGCGAGGGCTCATCACCGAGAGCTAGAAAGGGCACAAGTTATGAGGTGTAGCTGAAATGATAGTGATGAAAGATAGAAAAAGCTTTGGTGGAACCAAATTGGAAGCTACAAGCTTACTCTACCCAAGTGACTTCATAGTTTAGAATGTAACTTACTTTGCGGTTTATCTAGACTTAGATCCATAGATGGCCACATAGTAGCCAAAATCTGGGTTTTTAGGATTTTAACTTTCTTGGAATTTTGACATCTGATTCATTTGTTTTTGACTCAAAGTTTCAAAGTTTGAATTGTTTGTGTATTACCTTTTACATTTATTTGTCAAGAGGACCCCCTACACTTTGCCCCATGCTACTAGTAAGAAGCATGGGTTTATCACTGTGGGCAAGGCATAGGCAAGTAAGGGCATTTCCCTCCTTTCCCAACCCTACGTCACTAGTAAGAGACGCAAGCTCATCATTGAAGGTTGGTGGGGCAAGGAAATGTGTAAAATTAAAATTTTCTATTTGACCAATGTTTGACTCATTTTCTTGAGTAAAATGTCAGCATGTGCTTATTTCCAAAGAGATATACATATGGGATAGATGTGACACCATGAAGCTTTTAGAACAGACCATAGGTAAGACACCTATCCTAAGAAGAAATCAAAGTGAGAATAAACTTGCAGATCTTGGTATGGTTACCGTTAAGACTTCATCATGTCTGACTTTATTTGATAAAATGATTCTGAGATAATTTGATGATATCACGAAAATGGAGAGGTATGATTAGAAAGTTTTATGCCAACAACATCATGAGTTTGTAATGAATTACTTTGAGAATAGATTCCTTGATCATCATTTATGTAAGAAACAAGTGGACAAAATGATCTTAATCTATATGAAGATGCAATGTAAATAGTTATATAAGTAGTAGTAGCTGCTTATGTGTAGAACCGTGCATGGAATTGATTGTTTTGCCAAATTCCTCACCTTCTAGCATACATAAGAGGTATGCATTGTTTCCATAGTCCTTCATGACTTGGTATGGGCCCAACCATTTGGGCCGAAACTTCCTTCCTTCGTCAGTCTTCTTGTCGATCCGACTGTCTAGCCTTAGAACTAAATCACCTTCATATATGTCACGTTCATAGACCTTCTTGTTATATTGCCGGCACATCCAGTCAGCATAGGCTCTGTGCCGCTGTTCAGCATCTAACCTAGTTTCATCTAGGCTTTCTAGTTGGGAAAGACGTGCTTCTCTATAATCATCTTCATCCAGAATCTCTTGTAATCAAATGCGGAGACTGGGTATTTCGACCTCAAGTGGGAGAACTGCCTCTGCCCCATTACGGCATTTAGCTCCATCAAAATGGAGAGTCCAATATTTAGCTAGGAATATGGACGATGGGATATTTTTTGTATTTGCGCATTCTACTTCCACCATACAGAGATCCTCTGTTGGAAGAGAACCAACACCTAGGGAATATCCCATGCCTACAAAATCAAATGGTAGGAACATTGGTAGATCTTGTTCTAGTAATTCAAATGATTTTTGCATTAGTTCCTAATGATACCGTTTCTACAATGTTAGCTTCATCTTTTAAGGCTAGGATTGTCTTGACTAGATTCATAGTCTCAAGATCCGTTGTAGGTACCAACTTCTCCTTTGGTTTTGCATCAGTGGGTTTATTAAGTTGGTTTGTTGGAAGTTCAAATTACGAGTGCACGCCTGGTCTTTTCTTTAAGTCAGCTAGGTGTATATTAAATGGCTTTGGATCACTTTTGGCTACAAACACCTTTCCTAGATGCAAGAATCTTACTTATTGGAATAACGTAGAAGGAATTGCCTTCATACGGTGTATCCATGGTCGGACGAGGATCATATTATAATTAGTTTCCCGATCTATAATATAAAACTCAGCCAGGATTGTTTTGGGTCCTAAGGTGACCTGTAGTATTATAGTTCCAATCGAAGTGGATTTAAGGCTATCATAGCCTCTCAATGTATTTCAAGTGGTGGAACAATTTGTTTCCACATATCCTAATTTTTGAAGGAAAGAGAAGGGGACTATGTTAACTGCTGCCCCTTCGTCAACCATTGCTTGTTTTACATAGTTATTATAAACCCATACTTGTAAGTGTAAGGCTGGATCGCCTTGGCGTGTAATCTCAGCATCTGTAGGCATTTTACTTATTTCGAATATGAATTCAACATCCTTGTCCGGCTGCCCCGGAGGGTGGATATCAAAATCTACGTGATTTACTTGTGTTTCAGGAGGTGGAGTGATGTTAATTAGATGACCTAAACCTAATGCTTCTAAAAGAGCAGCTCTGTGAGTAGTAGAGTTCTTTAGTAAGTCCAAAAATGAAATGTGTGAGAAGGTCTTTGTTAGGTCGCTAATTAAATCATAGGCACCCATGGGTTTTTCTACTATTTGTTGACTCTTATCTATTTCTGGAAAATGACTTGGGCCTGGTTGAGAGAAATACTCTCGTGTTCTTGTTATAGCTTCGATAGGTAGTTCAACATCTAGTTCTACCAAACTGACTATCTTGGGTCTCAGCTGACTTCCTAATTGTGGCACAACTGATGGATTTAGTGAAGTCAAGGCTTCATGATCATTGTTTCCCGTCATTGCACCCTTGTTTGTCCCAGTTGGATTTAGTCTGTTATTATCGTGATTTGGGAGTGGATCGTTAAAGATCTTGAGGGGAGCATTCTGAGGGGAAACTGCCCCTGCGAGTGTGCTTGGTGGTGGTGACACGGGATCTGCCAAAAACAAATATGTGAAGAACTATCTTTTTTCTTCTGGCAAACGTTGCATGAATTTATTGTAGCCACGACATGTTCTAGTATCGTGACCCCGAATTTTGTGGAAACCACAATATGAATTAGGATTGTAATTCCTAGTTTGTTGGTTTGGTGTATATTGTGGCCTAAAACTCTGATCAAATTGTTTCCTATTAGGATTAAAATTTTGCATTTGTTGTTTCTGGATTTGATTTTGGTTTTGATAACCAAATGAGCTTTGGCTTGGCCCTTGTATGGGATTTTTCCATTGCTATTGTTGTTGTGGATGGTTAAAATCCATTGTATTGATTGTCGGGGTAAAGTTGTTGTTTCGTTGGTTGTTTGTTTGTGATGAAGTATTGACAACATTTACCTTTTTGGGCTGGTTAGTTACTCCATCCGTTGTTACACCCCCGATTTTTGCTAAGGATTTTAGGTCCTTGACTGATGTTTGTGGTAGTGGGATAATTTGTAGTGTTCTGATTGGGGGTGATTAACCTCCCATTTGCTCCATATGTTTTGCGACCTCTATCAATCGCTGCTTGATCTATTCGAAGAGCACTCTCAAGTACTTCATTGTAAGTTCTTAATGGGAACTTCTGGACTTCTTATTTCACTTCTCTACTGAGAGAATGAAGGAATAAATCACGTAGTTCCATCTGATCCATATTTGGAGCACTTGCTGAAGAATAAAGAACTGTACGCCACCTCTGGATGAAATGGGCGATAGATTCATTATGTTCTTGTTTAATGTGCAAGAATTCCCTAATTCCTACTCTTAACAGTTTGTTCATGTCAAATGCCTTAATGAACTCAGACACAAGTTGTTTGAATGAATGGATGGAAGCCTCAGGTATTCTATAATACCAGTCGAGAGCAATGCCTTCCAAGGTTTTGGGGAATATTTTAGCAACAACCCCATCCCAAGGGAGTAGTTCACGTATGGCTATAGCGTAAGCTTTGATATGCATGTTTGGATCTCCCTCACCTCTTTGTACTTGGGTAAATCGGGAAGGGGTCTTGGAAGCATGATGCTTTGTATGGTGAAGTCTAAGGGCTCTTTCAGATATTCTGAATAAGTCCCTATCGCATAGGTTTCGACCATTGATGGTGGTTGCTGAGGGATTGGTGGTGGGATGGGTTATTGATATGGCGTAGAGTATGTGTTGGTAGGGGCATAAGGAAGTCCCTGTGTTTGAGAAAAAATTCCGGGGAGAGGAGAACATATCTCCTTGTGGTGATTTGGAGTACATGTTTAAGTATGACGAGGCATTGTCTAGGAATGGATTGTTTGATACTAGACCAGGAGGAATGGTGTTAGAGATGATGGGCCTTGTTGGTGTTTGTTGTGGATACTGAGGAGGAATGCCTAACATGCCTACTCCTGTGAGGAGATCTACCTGGCCAGGGTGGCATGGAGGATTGGAACTTCCTACTTGCATGAACTAAGAATTTTCACTTTCTTGAGTAATTTCTAACCCTCTCACTTTTTCTACTAACGTTGAAATGACTTCATTTGGTGAAGTCACGGTGCTTTTCCTTAGCGGCGTTTGTTGTATACCCTGGTGTTGTATAGGCATGTGATATCCTGCTATGAACTGATCGCTATCCTACCAAGTTTCTCCGAGGGTATTTCCTATATGCCGTGGCATAGAGGTATTTTCTTGAAAAGAGACCTCGGGTTGTGTTTGTAAACCTCCTATAGGTGGGTACATACCTCGAGGACGTTGTTCACTCCTAGGATAATGTAATGACTGTTCATCATCTAAGACCAAGTATGGGTCTGATTGTCTACTAATTTGTGGTCTAAGCAATACCTGAGGAGATGACCCAGATTCTCCGATGAACGTCATATTGTTCGAGCTTGAAGGCTCTGTTTGTTGCGTTCAAGGGGGTTGATCTAACTCCTCAGTTTGAAAGGACGAGCTATATCTGACCCTTGGAGTTTGTGTTGACAACTGACTAGTTGAATAGTTGTCGCCCCATACTGAGAGTGAGGGTGATGATTGCCTATTCTGTTGGGCGTAGTATGCCTCAAGACCCAAGAGGAGTTTGCCATATGCATCGAATCCCGACATATTCAGGGGGTATATGAATACCCGTAGAATAATGGGAAGGAGCAAAGATGATTTTTGAAAGGATAATGAGGTGGAGAAGATGAAAAGTAAACTAAACTTGGAAAAACATGTGATACTATGACTTCGAATTAGAAAGTAGGAAGTTAACGTCAGCTTCACTAATTTTTTTTGTTTCACGTCGGGTTCACCAATTTTGTATGCCGGAAAAGTGACAAGCGAGCGTGGGAATCTACAGGTAATTCTTCTGTGTACCCGACCTCCCGAGGTCGTGCCGAGATAACCGGTGGGGATGGAATATGCGTGGGATGTAGACAAACTAGTTAGGCATTCTAATGTCTTCAATACGCACTAGTGGAATTTGTGAATCTAAGGCAAAGAAGGCCCTTGTAACACCCTGAACTATTGTTACTTCCTCCTGAGCATTCAAGTGTTGATATATGATTTCTTCTGTATAAGGATGTGTTCCTTTGATTGTGAAGTCATGCTTGATATGGATTGTATCTTCTTTGCTCTTGAAGATCTTTGACTGAGTCAGGATATGCTTGGACTCTTTTATTTCTTTCATTTTTAGCACCTGAGTTCAATTTGATTTCGGGAGGAATTGTGGATTTATCCGTCTTTATGACTCAGCCTTGGATCAGTTGCATTGATCAAAGAGATGTTTTAAGTTTATTCTGGATGAACAAAAAATTATAGACCTTACGAAAGTTGCAAGGTCTGAATGTGTTGAATAAGCAATTCTGGAGTCTAACTCAGGTTGATCGTGTTAAATGAATTGGTTCCCGATATCGTAATATCAGGAAGGCCTAGACCTTAAGCCAGGTAATAAATTCTGGTGTATACTGCAAGCTTATTATCAATGCCGGATAGAATCCATTTCGGGAATGTTATACCCTGTTGGTTCTTATACTGAACGATCCTACTTGTGAGACCTAGAATGGATTCGTTAAGGTTAATAACCTTAACCTAAACTATAACCTATGGGTTGAATTATTGCTAATCTAACCTAGCCCTAAACTATAGGTTTAATGCTCCTAAGGTTAGCTACCTAAGCACTATGGAAGTAAGACTAATGTCTTACCGTAAGATCTAACCTATGTTTCTAACCTAACTTATGATCATGGATGAAGGGGGACCTATGAAGGGGTGCAAGTCATGGGCGGTGGTTTCCATGGCATTAAATGAAGTGGATAAGCATGAAGGACAAGGGATTTTGCGGAGATTTCAAACGACTATTGAGACCTGACATGGCAGAGTCGCCAAATTTGGGAATGGTCTATTTGTTTTCATTTGTCAATCGCCAACTTTGGCGGTCGGTGGCAATGGAGATTAGGTGGGAATCTTGGAGTTAATGTCATTGATGAACTTCGGTTCCCGAGCACGGATTGCTCGGGAAGGCATGCAAATGGAAAACTAGTTGGTTGTTTGGTTTTCCATACGCTCCGTTTTTCTCTCTGTTTGATCACTGGTTCTTCGAACCAGTCTACTTTGTGTTGCATGGAAACTATGAGATTATCTAGCTCTTTTCTCTATCAGGGAAAGTTTATAAGACATGAGGGTAACAAATTATTGTTGCTGAATCTATCGTGGAAGAAGAGGAGAAGGCGCGAGCACATTCAGAGGTCTTCTTTGGATTTTTAAGTGACATTACCAGGCATGATAGGCCCTGACTTTTAAAAATCTTGCTTTACTCCAAATGCTTTCATTAAAACAACTCTGTTCAGGTGATTTCAGTTCAGTTGGTTTGAAGCAATGTATTGGTTCTTCTTTTCCTGTGGAATTAGGAATCTTGGTTTTTCGAAGACTTTGTTGGAATGGTTACTGTATTTATTCTTCCTTTTGGATTCATTTCGATTAAAGACCGGCTGTGCTTTTATTGTTGATTGAATCCTGTTGAATCTTGCTGTGAATTCTTGAAGTTTCTTCTATTTGGAATGCTTGCTGTGATTATACTACTTGAATGTGACTATTGTAGAGGTCCTTACTGTGTTTGCAATTTGGGTTAGAATCTGTTGAAAGTTGCAAGGATTATATATGAAAATGACTCAGTGGAGTCTTTGTAATGTTTCGTATGTTTCGACTTTTGTTGAAGTTTTGCTGGATACTTTTAGCATGATATTGTTGGAATTATTGAAATGATAGTATGTTTCAACTTCTTTGAAGTTTTTCAGTGAATACTTTTTAGCATGATATTGTTGGAATTTTTGAAATGGATAGTATGTTTCGACTTCTGTAGAAGTTTAGTTGAGAATACTATATGGTTTCGACTCCTTTTGAGTCCTTGAAACGTAACTTATGTTTTTAACTTCTGTAGAAGTTTTGTTGTGCATACTGTTGGAATCCTTGAATTGGATAGTATGTTTTGGACTCCTGTAGAAGCTTTGTTGTGTTTAATTTTTGGTTTTGACTCTGTTGGAGTCCTTGAATTGTTGTCGTATGAATTCGACTTCAATCAAAGCCCTGGTTGTGAGTACTAGTTGTATTTGACATTGTTGGAGTCCTTGATATGTTGCAAGTTAGCCCGATTCTCGAATTAAGTCCTCGCTATGCATGCATATTGTACAGACTCTTTCTTAACATTGTTGTGTTATATTCAGTTCACTTCTGTGGAATTAAAGGATGGGTTTTCTTTACAAACTTGACTCTGTTTGAGACCCTGTTGTATTTCGTAGTAGCTCGACTTCGGATGAAACTTTGAGGAAATTATTGTTATGGAATTCGGCTTCTGTGAAGACCTTGTTGTGATTATTTTTCTTGAAATCGACTTCTAATATAAGTCCTTGCTGTATAATCGTAGGGATTTGTTTAAGTTGAATGAAGCTGTGCATGTTTGTGTTTCGACTCAGTGTGAATGTCACTGTATTTGCATATGGAAATGTTATTTGTTTTAATGTTATCTTGTCTCGAGTTTGACTGAAACAAAGAGCTCTTAGCTGTACCATGTCAGGCGATGGCGTTGGGTATTTTCATGTTGATGAATGATATGGAAAAGATTTGTTGAGTCTTTCATGGTTGGATTATTTTCTTTTGCTTTGTCGCAAGAGCTCTTGTAATGCTTAATAGCTACAGGTGATTTTTATTAATGAATTTAGATGAAACTGTAGTTTCTTCTTGTGATCTCGACTGCTTTAATCGCATGCGTAAAAGTAATTGGTTATTCTAGAGGAGTCAGTACAGTCCAGAACATGATTGAAATGGGAATCCGATTTACTCTGTTTCCTTCTCCTGAGCTGTAAATTATATGTTGATGTGTAATAAGAGGAATAAAGAAAATACTCTCTCTCTCCTAGTCTGGAAACTTTATGTGCTTTCTTCTTGTATCCTTATGTGATCTCTATGGTAAGGGCATAACAAGAATAGACTGTGGTATTGTATGGAGAGACTGGTATAAAATGTGTGTTGCTGTATAAGTAGGTATACTCATCAATACCATTAAAATAATGTATGATTGAAAGGAAATTACGATAGTTGAGCTTGTTGAATGTTATAAACTGCCTTTGAGTAATTGTTAGAATCATTCTTGTAGGAGTTTTGCTGTCTTTAGAATGGTTGTATTCATTTGTTCTTAGTCTCTAACATATAAGATGAATAGCCTGATTTATGTTTGGAATTTGAAGAAATGATTTCATTTAAACATGTTGTTTAATGAGAACAATTGGTGGATTGCAATTGTTTTAAGAATTAGTGCTTATCATGCTCAGTTCACCGAACTGACCCGTGTTGACAATTTTTGCAGATGGTTTCCGTAAGTGGTAAAGGTACGCAGATCTGATATGATGTTCAGATTGTTTAATTTGGTTTTATGATGAATTCCAACTTGATTCTCTAAATGTACTACTTGAAGAAAGATGTTCTTTTGCTGTTGAGTATTGTATCAAATATGCTGAATGCATAAAATGTATTTGATTAGCTTAGAAATGAATGAAATGAGGTATTTGTTACTTATGTGTTTGCATTCGTATCTTGATGGATTGAACTTATTCGGTTTGAATGATTTTAAGAGCATTGTTATTATTGTATACCTTGGAGACATTTGGGATTCTCTAAGTAAGCTTTGCAAAGATTATGTGACTGAATACTTGTGAATGTTTAGTAGTTCTGTTATGTTCTATCTTAAAGCTAAATTGGAATTTAG
Source organism: Taxus chinensis (assembly GCA_019776745.2). NCBI lineage: Eukaryota > Viridiplantae > Streptophyta > Pinopsida > Cupressales > Taxaceae > Taxus > Taxus chinensis. The sequence goes on along the minus strand of CM034148.1, from coordinate 611,546,093 downwards.
ATCACTGTCTTTCGAGAAGCTAAGGTTAAAATAAACCTCAATAGGAAGCTAAACGGGCTAGAATAAATTATTACTTCCTAGTCTTGATCTAAGTCAAGACAACGTTTAATTTGATTTTAAATCACTATATCTTAATACTAATAAGTAAGATATATTTCAGTTATGAGAACTGATATAAACCTAAAAGGGTATGGTTAGCAACCTTATGAGAAGATTTAGGGCTATTGCCCAATTTCGTTGATTTAGATTACTGTTTATCAATGAACTCCTTGATGAGACCTCAAATCTTAATAACTTCTCTTTGTGAAATGGGTTTTAATAAGAAAGGAAATTCTAAGGTGAGGAACCCAGGGGTTGGGAAAAGACTACCCTAAAAGGAGCGTCTTAAAGTATAACTTTAACTCAACGTAAGTAACACCTTAAAGTTAAGTAGATCTTTTCGAGGCGGATTTGAAGGTTGATGGCATAAGTCAACTGCAGGGTTGTACCTTCAAGAAGATTAGGATCTTCTCGAAGATACAACAATGTAGGTGACTTATGGCGACACCCTTTGCATTGATCGTTAAGATTTACACCTTAAACTCGAACAAGTTTTACTCTGGGACTGGTTAGGAATGTGGTCATGTTATGAGGCTGCCCTGGAGACTCGGGGTACCTTGACACACAGGGTTAACTAGGGTTGACCCAGTATGTCAGCATATCCCTAGTTCTTGAGAACATCCTTATATCATGGTCATATTATTAATCCGTTCCTGAGTGAATAACTTGGGACAGGGGAGGCTGACAGAAGTCAGTGTAAGACATTCTACATAACATAGGAATGGGGTGAAGGATGTATTCCAGATTGACGAGTATGCCGTCAAGGAATACGAGACATAAGCAGTATGTTTCAAATCTTTGGCCAAAGTATCGCAAGCTGCTGATTGTGTTGTCCTATGTCACCTAGTCTGAGGGACGAGATGCCGATGAATAATGGTAACAATTATTCAGATAGGTTCCTTGGACAGAGCATTCTGAAATCCCATATTAGGGAAGAGAACCGCAAGAGTGAAGAGTTTGTAAAAATGCCAACTCTGTGAAACACATGAATAGATCGGTAGATCTCCGAGTCATGGAATGAATAGATCGGTGGTGCACTCCGAGTCATCACAGCTGCATATGGTTATCTGTTATAAGAATGGTTGTTTGATTTGTGAGTTCTAAATTATGTATTTAGAACTAGGAAGCATTTATCAAAAAAAAAAAATTACTTGTTCTAATGTACTAAAATGAGGATGTTACATCTTGGTATCAGAGCTGAAGGTTGCAGCTCTTGGACCTATTGTGTCCATAATCTGATAAAAACCTAAATTTTCTTGTAACAGAAAATGGTTAGAACAAGGGGGAACGTTGCAAATAATGCTCCACCTGAAGGAGGGGCGGCAACAACCCAAAAGCTTGATGAGATCCTTGCTGCCCTATTGGACACAAGAGATCGTTTGGCTGTACTTGAACAACAAGTAATGGCAAATGAGGAGGATGATGAAGCTGGTAATAACAATCAGCAACCTCCTGAGGACAACCCCGATATGGGTGTTGATAATAATGCTGGAAATGCACCTGTCCAACCAGAAAACAAAAAGGCCAGGTTGGCAGCAGAACTCACTAATGATATAAAAAGGATAAGTCCACCTAAATATGATGGCACCACATTAGGAGATGGAGCTGAGAACTGGCTCAGCGAAATGGAGAAGTACTTTGCAATAAGAAACTTCTCAGAGGAAACCAAAGCTATTTGGGGAGCCTATCAGCTTTCCCACGAAGCATCTTCGTGGTGGGATAGCCGTAAAGCTGAGCTAAATATTGATGAGACCAATATTACTTGGGATCAATTTAAGGGCTATTTTAGGCAACGTTGGCTACCACAACTTTTCTATGATCAGAAAATGACAGAATTCCAGAACTTAGCTCAAGGGAAGCTAACGGTAACTGAATACTGGGAGCGGTTTACAAAACTCCTCAAGTATGTACTGCAGTATCAAACTGACGAGAAGTTCAGAATACGAAAATTCATCATGGGACTGAATCCCGTGATAGGGGGAGAGGTCGATGTTCATAGTCCAACCACTATGGAAGGAGTTGTTGAAAAGGCCATAAGACAAGAACAAAAATTAAAGGCTATTTCTGCTCATAAAGAGGAAGTGCGGAAGAAGATTGCAAACCCTTCTTCAACTTCACTTAGCACCCAAAAAGGGACCATGGAAAAAGTTTGGAAACAGAAGTAAGTTTCCAGGGGATAATAGTAAGAAAACAGTAGCAAATAAGCCTGCTGGAAATGTAAGGGATAATTTTGCCAAAAATTATAACAATGGGCAGAAGCCCTATGGAGGACAACGTGATAATTACAAGGCTGGAGGTAATTTTGAGCCTAAAAAGGGACCTGTAGGAGGCTGCTACAATTGTGGCAAAGACCACTACGTAAATCAGTGCCCTTTGAAGAAGGATGATCGTAATCAGCAGCATAAGATACATGCTGCAGTAGCAGACAAGCAAGCTGAAAAGCAAGTGACACCTATAGAAGTTTCGGGTAAGTTATTTGGCATACTTGTCACTATTCTTTTTGATACAGGAGCTACTGAATGTTTTATTTCTAGTAAACTTGCTTCTAAACTTAAAAGAAAGGCTAGAAAAATGGATAAATCTTGGACTGTACAGTATGGTAATAATTCTGTTCATATAGTGAGTATGTGTCTTTTTGGGGCAGTCCTTGACTTACCTAACTTTTCCACTGAAGTTGACCTCTATGTTACACCTTTGGGATCGTATGACATTGTCATCGGTGTCAATTGGTTAGCTGACCATAAAGCAAAAGTAGACTGCTATGAAAAGAATATAAAATGTTTAGATGATCGGCTGAAAGCAGCAGAGATTCAAGGTGTGAAATGGGAAATTTCAGTTAGAAAACTGTCAGCTATGCAGCTTAAAAAGGCTAAAAACAAAGGATGTACCCTTTATGCAGTAAAGATATCTGAATTTTCAGAAGAATATGGTGATTCCATGAAACGATTTCCTCTGTTGCAAAGTTTCAAGGACATGTTTTCTGGAGGAATTACCAGGTTTAGCACCCAAGAGGGAATTTGACTTCACTATCGAAATCAAACCAGGAACGGAACCTATTTCCAAAGCACCTTATCAGATGACTACTACAGAGTTAGTCGAGCTTAAGGCACAATTGCAAGAAATTTTGTCTAAAGGTTTGATTAGACCAAGTGTTTCACCTTGGGGAGCGCCAGTAATATTTGTGAAAAATAAGGATGGAACACTTAGGCTGTGTATTGATTATCGGATGTTGAACAAAGCAACAATCAAGAACAGATACCCACTTCCAAGGATCGACGATCTATTTGATCAGATGCGTGGGGCAGCGGTTTATTCTAAGATAGATCTTCGATCTGGTTATCATCAATTAAGGATTAGAGAAGAAGATATTCATAAAACAACTTTCCGAACAAGGTACGGACATTATGAATTCACGGTTCTACCCTTTGGATTAACTAATGCACCCACAGCTTTTATGAACTTAATGAATAATATCTTTCAAGAATATTTGGACAAGTTTGTACTTGTATTCTTGGACGATATTCTCATATATTCTAAAAGTGTTGAAGAGCACAATGAGCATTTGAAGATAGTTTTGGGAATTTTGAGAAAAAGAAAGTTATATGGTAAGTTATCCAAATGTTCTTTCTTTGATACAGAAGTTCACTATTTGGGTCATGTCATTAGTAAAGAAGGAATTGCTGTGGATCCTTCAAAAATAGTGGCAATAACTGAGTGGCCTGCACCAAAGAATGTGCACGAAGTAAGAAGCTTCATGGGTCTTGCTGGTTATTATAGAAAATTTGTTAAGGATTTTTCTAAAGTGGCTACACCAATAACTTCATTGCAGAAGAAGGATAAGAAATTTATTTGGAATGATAAGTGTGAAACTGCTTTCAAAAGTCTGAAAAGCCAGTTGACTTCCGCACCTATATTAGCTGTACCAGACCCTAATGGGAGCTTTACTGTTGTAACGGATGCTTCTGGGGAAGGCCTTGGAGGTGTTTTGTTACAAAATGATCAAGTCATAGCATATGAAAGTAGAAAACTTAAGTTACATGAGCTGAATTATGCTCCTCATGATTTGGAGCTTGTTGCCATTGTTCATGCGCTTCAAGTCTGGAGACACTATTTACTTGGGAAACCTTTTGAGTTGAAAACTGATCACTTGGGACTGAAATATATTTTCACTCAGCCTAATCTAAATGCCAGACAGAGAAGGTGGTTAGAGTTTTTATCTCAATATGATTTTGATATTAGCTACATCAAAGGGAAAGAGAATAGGGTAGCAGATGCTCTAAGTCGTAGGAAGCACATTTCTGCTCTTATAACATTAAGAAATCAGTTTAAGGATGAGGTAAAATGTGCCTCAGAATCTGATATATACTTTCAGCAAGTAAAAGCAGCGCTTGCTGCAGAACCTAATGATGAAAGGTATAAAGGTTTTCATTTTGATAATGAAGGAATCTTACGTTATGAAAACAGGTTATACGTACCTATGCTGAACGATTTGAGAAAGAAGTTATTAGTTGAATTTCATAATTCGCCCTTCTCTGGACACCCGGGTATCACAAAAATGCTTGCTGATCTAAAACAGACAATACTTTTGGAAAGGTATGAAAAAGGATGTTATTGATTTTGTGACTCATTTTCTGGAATGTCAGCGGGTTAAGGCAGAACACATGCACCCTGCTGGACTATTATATCCCCATAGCATACCGCAGTACAAATGGCAAGTAATAAGCATGGACTTTGTACAAGGGTTACCTATGTCCAGGAATAAACATGATGTTATCCTGGTAGTTGTTAGATAAACTAACTAAGGTAGCTCATTTCATCGCTGGAAATCTAAAGGATGATTCACCAGTGTTGGCCAAAAGATTCGTGCATGAAATTTTCAGGTTACATGGTGTACCAGAATTGATTATATCTGACAGGGATCCTAGAATGACGTCAAGATTTTGGCAAACGCTTAATACAGCTCTTGGAACGAAACTAAACTTCAATTCTGCATATCATCTGGAAACGGATGGACAAACTGAGAGAGTAAATCAAGTGTTGGAAGATATGTTGCGAATGTATTGCATGGACCAACAGTATAAATGGGAAGAGTATCTTCCACTAGTTGAATTCGCATACAACAACACTTATCACTCATCTCTTAAAATGGCACCTTTTGAAGCACTTTATGGAAGAAAGTGCAGAACCCCTGTTAGTTGGGATAGTATTGAGGATAGAGTGGTAATTGGACCAGAGATCCTCACTGAAATGGAACAGCAAGTTAAGTTGATTCGTGAACGATTAAAGGAAGCAACAGATAGGTAGAAGAGCTATGCTGACCTTAAGCGGGTTGATCGAAGGTTTGAGCTTGGTGAGAAGGTTTTTCTTCGTGTTAAACCCAGAAAGAGTTCTATAACTTTTGGCAAGGCTGCCAAGTTGTCACCTCGTTACGTGGGACCTTTCGAAATTGTCGAAATAATCAATCCTGTAGCTTATCGATTAGCATTACCACCTGCTTTGTCTCACATGCATGATGTTTTCCATATTTCTTTGCTTAAGAAATATGTTTCAGATTTGTCACATGTCTTAAATTGGAATTCCTTGCAGGTCCAAGACCTAGGAATAATCGTGGTTAAACCCACACGAGTGCTGGAAACTCACCAATTGCATTTGAGAAATCGTGAAATACAGCAATGTAAGGTCCAGTGGGACCAGTTTAACGAAGAAAGTGCAACTTGGGAAAATCTGGAAGAGATGAAAATTTCTTTTCCTTTTCTTTTTCAACAGAATGAAATCTGTTGACAAAACATTTTTATGAACTTATCTTTTTCATGTCTATATAAAAGCCAGATTGAGGCAAACATTATTCAGTCTGAATAAAATGTATCGTGACATTGATTTCTGGAACTATTCAAGTTGGAAATAGTCTTATTGTATTGTGAACTAATAAATTGGTTGACCTGAAGGTAAATCAAAAATATGTAATCATCCGGGACGATGAATCTTTTAGGAGGGAAGCATGTAACACCCTAAACTATTGTTACTTCCTCCTGGGCATTCAAGTGTTGATATATGATTTCTTCTATTTAAGGATGTGTTCCTTTGATTGTGAAGTCATGCTTGATATGGATTGTATCTTCTTTGCTCTTGAAGATCTTTGACTGAGTCAGGATATGCTTGGACTCTTTTATTTCTTTCATTTTTAGCACCTGAGTTCAATTTGATTTCGGGAGGAATTGTGGATTTATCCGTCTTTATGACTCAGCCTTGGATCAGTTGCATTGATCCAAGAGATGTTTTAAGTTTATTCTGGATGAACAAAAAATTATAGACCTTACGAAAGTTGCAAGGTCTGAATGTGTTGAATAAGCAATTCTGGAGTCTAACTCAGGTTGATCGTGTTAAATGAATTGGTTCCCGATATCGTAATATCAGGAAGGCCTAGACCTTAAGCCAGGTAATAAATTCTGGTGTATACTGCAAGCTTATTATCAATGCCAGATAGAATCCATTTCAGGAATGTTATACCCTGTTGGTTCTTATACTGAACGATCCTACTTGTGAGACCTAGAATGGATTCGTTAAGGTTAATAACCTTAACCTAAACTATAACCTATGGGTTGAATTATTGCTAATCTAACCTAGCCCTAAACTATAGGTTTAATGCTCCTAAGGTTAGCTACCTAAGCACTATGGAAGTAAGACTAATGTCTTACCGTAAGATCTAACCTATGTTTCTAACCTAACTTATGATAATGGATGAAGGGGGACCTATGAAGGGGTGCGAGCCATGGGCGGTGGTTTCCATGGCATTAAATGAAGTGGATAAGCATGAAGGACAAGGGATTTGGCAGAGATTTCAAATGGCTATTGAGACCTGACGTGGCAGAGTCGCCAAATCTGGGAATGGTCCGTTTGTTTTCATTTGTCAATCGCCAACTTTGGCGGTCGGTGGCAATGGAGATTAGGCGGGAATCTTGGAGTTAATGTCATTGATGAACTTCGGTTCCCGAGCGCGGATTGCTCGGGAAGGCATGCAAATGGAAAACTAGTTGGTTGTTTGGTTTTCCATACGCTCCGTTTTTCTCTCTGTTTGATCACTGGTTCTTCGAACCAGTCTACTTTGTGTTGCATGGAAACTATGAGATTATCTAGCTCTTTTCTCTGTCGGGGAAAGTTTATAAGACATGAGGGTAACAAATTATTGTTGCTGAATCTATCGTGGAAGAAGAGGAGAAGGTGCGAGCACATTCAGAGGTCTTCTTTGGATTTTTAAGCGACATTACCAGGCATGATAGGCCCTGACTTTTAAAAATCTTGCTTTACTCCAAATGCTTTCATTAAAACAACTCTGTTCAGGTGATTTCAGTTCAGTTGGTTTGAAGCAATGTATTGGTTCTTCTTTTCTTGTGGAATTAGGAATCTTGGGTTTTTCGAAGACTTTGATGGAATGGTTACTGTATTTATTCTTCCTTTTGGATTCATTTCAATTAAAGACCAGCTGTGCTTTTATTGTTGATTGAATCTTGTTGAATCTTGTTGTGAATTCTTGAAGTTTCTTCTGTTTGGAATGCTTGCTGTGATTATACTACTTGAATGTGACTATTGTCGAGGTCCTTACTGTGTTTGTGATTTTGGGTTAGAATCTATTGAAAGTTTCAAGGATTAAATACGAAAATGACTCAGTATGAGTCTTTGTAATGTTTCGTATGTTTCGAATTTTGTTGAAGTTTTGCAGTGGATACTTTTAGCATGATATTGTTGGAATTCTTGAAATTGATAGTATGTTTCGACTTTTGTTGAAGTTTTTCAATGAATACTTTTTAGCATGATATTGTTGGAATTTTTGAAATGGATAGTATGTTTCAACTTCTGTAGAAGTTTAGTTGAGAATACTATATGGTTTCGACTCCTTTTGAGTCCTTGAAACGTAACTTATGTTTTTAACTTCTGTAGAAGTTTTGTTGTGCATACTGTTGGAATCCTTGAATTGGATAGTATGTTTTCGACTCTCGTAGAAGCTTTGTTGTGTTTACTTTTTGGTTTTGACTCTGTTGGAGTCCTTGAATTGTTGTCGTATGAATTCGACTTCAATCAAAGCCCTGGTTGTGAGTACTAGTTGTATTTGACACTGTTGGAGTCCTTGATATGTTGCGAGTTGGCTCGATTCTCGAATTAAGTCCTCGCTATGCATGCATATCGTACAGACTCTTTCTTAACATTGTTGTGTTATATTCAGTTCACTTCTGTGGAATTAAAGGATGGGTTTTCTTTACAAACTTGACTCTGTTTGAGACCCTGTTGTATTTTGTAGTAGCTCGACTTCGGATGAAACTTTGAGGAAATTATTGTTATGGAATTCGGCTTCTGTGAAGACCTTGTTGTGATTATTTTTCTTGAAATCGGCTTCTAATATAAGTCCTTGTTGTATAATCGTAGGGATTTGTTTAAGTTGAATGAAGCTGTGCATGTTTGTGTTTCGACTCAGTGTGAATGTCACTGTATTTGCATATGGAAACATTATTTGTTTTTAATGTTATCTTGTCTCGAGTTTGACTGAAACAAAGAGCTCTTAGCTGTACCATGTCAGGCGATGGGTTGGGTATTTTCATGTTGATGAATGATATGGAAAAGATTTGTTGAGTCTTTCATGGTTGGATTATTTTCTTTTGCTTTGTCGCGAGAGCTCTTGTAATGCTTAATAGCTACATGTGATTTTTATTAATGAATTTAGATGAAACTATAGTTTCTTCTTGTGATCTCAACTACTTTAATCGCATGCGTAAAAGTAATTGCATTATTCTAGAGGAGTCGGTACAGTCCAGAACATGATTGAAATGGGAATCTGATTTACTTTGTTTCCTTCTCCTGAGCTGTAAATTATATGTTGATGTGTAATAAGAGGAATAAAGAAAATACTCTCTCTCTCCTAGTCTGGAACACTTTATGTGCTTTCTTCTTGTATCCTTATGCGATCTCTACGGTAAGGGCATAACAAGAATAGACTGTGGTATTGTATGGAGAGACTGGTATAAAATGTGTGTTGCTGTATAAGTAGGTATACTCGTCAATACCATTAAAATAATGTATGATTGAAAGGAAATTATGACAGTTGAGCTTGTTGAATGTTATAAACTGCCTTTGAGTAATTGTTAGAATCATTCTTGTAGGAGTTTTGTTGTCTTTAGAATGGTTGTATTCATTTGTTCTTAGTCTCTAACATATAAGATGAATAGCCTGATTTATGTTTGGAATTTGAAGAAATGATTTCATTTAAACAGGATTGTTTAATGAGAACAATTGGTGGATTGCAATTGTTTTAAGAATTAGTGCTTATCATGCTCAGTTCACCGAACTGACCCATGTTGACAATTTTTGCAGATGGTTTCCGTAAGTGGTAAAGGCACGCAGATTTGATATGATGTTCAGCTTGTTTAAGTTGGTTTTATGATGAATTCCAACTTGATTCTCTAAATGTACTACTTGAAGAAAGATGTTCTTTTGTTGTTGAATATTGTATCAAATATGCTGAAAGCATAAATTGTATTTGATTAGCTTAGAAATGAATGAAATGAGGTAATTGTTACTTATGTGTTTGCATTCGTATCTTGATGGATTGAACTTCTTCGGTTTGAATGATTTTAAGAGAATTGTTATTATTGTATACCTTGGAGACATTGGGATTCTCTAAGCAAGCTTTGCAAAGATTATGTGATTGAATACTTGTGAATGTTTAGTAGTTCTGTTATGTTCTATCTTAAGCTAAATTGGAATTTAGATCACTGTCTTTCGAGAAGCTAAGGTTAAAATAAACCTCAACAGGAAGCTGAACGGGAAGATTAAATTATTACTTCCTAGTCTTGATCTAAGTCAAGACAACGTTTAATTTGATTTTAAATCAGTATATCTTAATACTAATAAGTAAGATATATTTCAGTTATGAGAACTGATATAAACCTAAAAGGGTATGGTTAGCAACCTTATGAGAAGATTTAGGGCTATTGCCCAATTTCATTGATTTAGATTACTATTTATCAATGAACTTCGTGTTGAGACCTCAAATCTTAATAACTTCTCTTTGTGAAATGGGTTTTAATAAGAAAGGCAATTCTAAGGTGAGGAACCTAGGGGTTGGGAAAAGACTACCCTAAAAGGAGCGTCTTAAAGTATAACTTTAACTCAACGTAAGTAACACCTTAAAGTTAAGTAGATCTTTTCGAGGCAGATTTGAAGGTTGATGGCACAAGTCAACTACAGGGTTGTACCTTTGAGAAGATTAGGATCTTCTTGAAGATACAACAATGCAGGTAACTTATGATGACACCCTTTGCATTGATTGTTAAGATTTACACCTTAAACTCGAACAAGTTTTACTCTGGGACTGGTTAGGAACGTGGTCATGTTATAAGAATGCCCCTGGAGACTCGAGGTATCTTGACACATAGGGTTAACTAGGGTTGACCCAGTATGTCAGCATATCCCTAGTCCTCGAGAGCATCCTTATAACATGGTCATATTATTAATCTGTTCCTGAGTGAATAACTCAGGACAGGGGAGGCTGACAGAAGTCAGTGTAAGACATTCTACATAACATAGGAATGGGGTGAAGGACGTATTCCAGATTGATGAGTATGCCGTCAAGGAATATGAGACATAAGTAGTATGTTTCAAATCTTTGGCCAAAGTATCGCAAGCTACTGATTGCGTTGTCCTATGTCACCTAGTCTGAGGGACGAGATGCCGATGAATAATGGTAACAATTATTCAGATAGGTTCCTTGGACAGAGCATTCTGAAATCCCAGATTAGGGAAGAGAACCGCAAGAGTGAAGAGTTTGTAAAAACGCCAACTCTGTGAAACACATGAATAGATCACTAGATCACCGAGTCATGGAATGAATAGATTGGTGGTGCATCGAGTCATCACAGTTGCATATGGTTATCTGTTATAAGAATGGTTGTTTGATTTGTGAGTTCTAAATTATGTATTTAGAACTAGGAAGCATTTATCAAAAATAAAAAAAAATACTTGTTCTAATGTACTAAAATGAGGATGTTACAGCCCTTCTAACCTGAACTGGTGTGATAGATCGATCGGCAAGGATGATTGCTCAAAGGCTCCAATCACTATTGAGCTCTGGCGTGATTCGATCTATGGGTTGTGGAATACGTGGAAAATGACCTAAGATAGTTTCGTGTATGTCTCCAGTTAAGGTCATATGGTGGGTAATGAATACAATCAACTCTACGGATGATTCTCTGGCCTAGTCCAGAATTCTCTAGCTTTGTTAGCTACTATATCTAGTAAGGATAGATATTCGATGATGGTGGGTGGAAGTGGATTAGATCTGAATACTAATGTGCATAGGCCAGTGTCTATATCCGATTGATTTATGGATTCGTTAGGCTATTGGGATTTGTAGATCACAACCGTAGACTCTTGGTTGTTGTGGTCCTGCTATGGTCATGTATGAAATCAAGTCCTAATCCCTAGTATCCAGTAATCGTACACTTTCTTAGCTTCTACATTTAGACTCAATAACTATGTGATTTTCTCAGAATATCTCACAGGCGTTCGTGCAACCTGGATTCTTAAACTAGTATCTATGTCTGTGAGAGTGTCTCCTGCATCTGGTTGTGGGACCAGAGGATCACAACCAAAGGTTTGTTCTCTTTCGAACCCTTCTACAGTCATGTGAATATTTGCCTAGGGTAATCTGTAGTTTGGTTGATTTGACCGAAACGTGTGTGCTTGGTCGTCTTCTATATTTAATCCTCTCAACTGAGAGCTGATCAGTCGTAAATCTGTTGTTGTTTGGAAGACTTGTATTCTAAGGTTCTGGTCTATGTCAACTATTGCTGTGACGAGGTTGGGTTGAGGCACGATTGGCTCAAATACGTATTCCCTGGGCTCCCGGGGTCCCGTGATTGTCATACAAAACAAAATGTAAATCTAACTGCAACAAAGAAAATTATGTGGAATAAATCTAAAACATATATGACTTCTATTTTTCTATTTTCTGATTATATGATTTTAAGAAAGTAGCTATTTAAAATATCTAGAAATAACAACTAAGATAAAACTTAAAACAAACAAAATAACCGAGTGTAGTTATTTGTCTGTGCAATTTGTAGATCTATTCTAAACAATAAAAAAGCTCATCTAATCTATCTGCAAAATTCTCAATCCTACCTCAGAAGTGAGGAGTGAATCATAGTTTCTTAGAAACTATCAATCCCCACAGCTTCCCTGGCAATATCGAGAATAGAATTTACTGAAATGAAGCAATTAACTATTCTATTTGATATGATTCTAACTAGAACTTTAAAAGCTAGAACCTGGATTCCGTAGAACAGTGGCGAATCCAATGGTGTGTGTGATCTTGTCCCCTCAGTGTGATCTCCTCATTCCTTTATGTTCACGTGAATCCAGAAAAGCGTGTAATTCTAGCATCAACGGAAGTAGATTTTGGGACAAAGGTAGCTCAGAATGCAGATTGAATATAATGAGAGTAGGAGAGGGATAGCGCAAGAGTAGAGAGCTTGGCTTATGCAATTCCTAGTGGGATTTACTGTGAGTCATGCAACATAAAGCGTCCAGAACCTGAAACTATCCTGTTTGAGGAGTAAAACCTGCTACTTTAATGGCTTCCTAAGCTATTTTACTCCAATGGATTGGATAAAACAACAACACTTTTTGCATAAGCTGGATATGTGGCTTACCAACAGCTGAACAATGCTAACTAAGCATACAAAGAATTAAAACTATGGCTTCTAAACAGAATAAAAGACTAAACTATGAAAATGAGAGCATGAAAGTGAATGAGGGGCAGCCCATTTGTTTGAGCACAAGCCATTTATTTATAGCTTTTCATTCACCCAAAGAACAAAACCAAACTGAACTCTAAAACTATAAACAATCGCCAAACACTATTCCAGGGGACCAAAAACATAAATGCAAGCCCAAGTCGGCAAGGAAAAGCTGGTGAAACGTTGATTTTTACGTGAGTCACATTAAAACACTTTCTGGAAAACGCGGGTAAAGGACTGCTGCTCTGAGCAGGGCGGCGGTTACAGGACCACTGCCCTGATCAGGGAGGTGGTCACGAGACTGCCGCCCTTATCAGGGCGGCGGTCACGAGGCTGCCGCCCATGTAGGGTGGCAATTTCGTCACTGAATAGCAAAAGGCCAAGAAAAGAGGGAAAAAAAGGAGAAACAAAGGACGCGGGGGCTAAGCGAGGCATGCGAGATGTTAACGCACACTCGGAGAGATTTTTTGGATCCCGAACACCTTGCGAGGAGACCTGTATCATCATTGGGGCACTTGTTACATTGTTCCGGTAGTACGGTACCTTACAATTTTGGGTACGTACAAGAACCCATAGTGTAACCTAAATAAAGAGGAGGAGGATGGATTCTTTGTTCCTCTTGACTTTTCAAATGATGGATCAATCTATATAATATTTACCATAAAACAAACACTCACCTCACGATTTTTCACAAAAGATGTTGCATATGCTTACTATACTAGACACATGTTACTCTAAACAGTAAATTTTGGTTTCTCTTGCATTTTGATGAATTTTTAAGGATAAAAGGAACCTTCAGTGATATTCAGAGAAACAAGGTAGTAAATGGAATGAATGGGAGTTAATATGAGGGGGTGGGATCAATTATGGTATTTATAACTTCACAAAGGGGGGAATTATAGGCTGATAGATTCCTTATAGCAAATAATTTAACACTTAAAGTAGCCTGCAATTATGGAAACATAGAAAATTGGATTAAGTGGTGAAGTTTTATACAAAGAGAGATTTACATTCATTAATACCCAACAGATGTAAATTTTTAGCACACTCTCTAAAATACTTGACCCAAGACCTCGTGTAAGTATTATAATGAATTATTTACTACTTCTACTCTCATACGCTTAAGATACACTCAAAGGCTAATAAAAATAACTTTGACAAAATGGTTATAGTAAGGATTTTACAACTCAATCTAATATTGTAGAGTAAGTGCTCACAACACAATATTAAATTAATGACCAAAGCACAACCATTGAGGATTGATATAGTCTACAACAAAGAGAAGCTATAAACACAATACTGTAGCAAAAAAATATAACTCATCAATCAGCAATATCAACATATAGAACTCAAAGCACAGGAAATATAAACTAAAAAGATGGACATATTTCATTCAAATTTTTACTTTCTTTACAAGGAAACATCAAGAGAATACTCTCAAATTTTGTCAATGGATGTACATTACAACCAAATTGACACAAAAGTATATGGGAACATGAACATCGATATGCATTTCACAAAGGAAACATGCACTATTCACAATTATATCTCTCGACATTTTTCAGAAATAGGAAGACTAAGCCCCTTTTATTAGAATACCAAAACTAACTCCTTTTTGAATGAACAAACAATTGGATCCCTTTGATATGATGACAAGCCCCCATATTTATACAAAAGTTGTATGAATTCTTAAAATTTAATTTCCTACCCCAAAAATAACATGTGAATCTTACCACCTTGTTCATAAAGAAAGATATTTTTAATTAGAGTGGGAATATAATTTGTCTAACTGAAAAATATACGATATTCTAATTAGCATTTTAGGATTGATTCCATGCCTTCACTACAACATATGTAAAAATAGTTAGCTGATACTGCTAGGTGCATCTATGTATTTTTATTTTGTCATTTTCTCCAACCAATCACCATCAATTCATTGAATCAGATGATGCTCAAATTGAAGGTCTCAAGGATACCTTTCCAATTATAACTGATTTTTCATGATTTGGTGTGTCTGGATTGAAAGTTATGGTCTATTTGAAGTTTTTACCTATCGGGATGAACATGATAGTTACATGTGATAGGTTTTGGTTGGCTTCAGCTTTTTTCCACATGTACATTGATCCTATTGTGCTACGAAATGTGATCCAAATAATAAAATGCCACACACCTTCACCTTTTCAGATTGTTCTTTTACTTGACTATTCCCTCCAAAAAATGTGAGCCAATGAAACAAGCTCCATGATCCTTCATGGTGCCACAATTTCAGTCTTTTATGTTACTTGTACTTAGCCACCACGAAACATGACCCAATGAAAAGTCTCCACACTAGCTTCACATTTTAGAATTTTCTTTTACTTAACTTCCAGATAACTTAAGTTAATGAGTAAGCTCCACACTTTTTGCAATGTCCATTTTTTCTGTGACTTGTACATGCCACCCGAAACATGAGCCAATGAAAGATCTCCACGTTCCTTTGAAAAATCCTATTGTTTTGATAAACATTGACTAACCCCAGCGAAACATCAGACCAATAAGGAAAGCTCCATGCTCTTTAATCTATCACAATGTTTGATAAGCTTTCATTTAAAAACCTTGATAGTGTGAAGCCAATAAAACAATTAAATATCTCTAGCCACCTTTGTGTTATCCACATTTTCAAAGTGTGAAGCATAAATAATCATAAATATCCATGCACCTTACGATGTCATCCTTGTTAGGGTGTGAAGCATAGACAAATGAGGAATCTCCACATTACTTTATATTTTGTCGTGTCAGGCTCTCTTACCTTCATGTTTGTCTTTTACTAGGTACAGGGTCAGGCCTTCACATCGTGAATTTTATCTAGGAATAATTATTCGTTGGATTCATATAAATGTTTCCATTTATCCTCCTCAACTAGCAAGATATCCCAGACCCGAAGCCTTATGAGATTCGGTAAATTCAACAGACTTGAAGTCCACAAAACCCAAATGCCTTAGAGAGGCTCAGAATTTTTCCATGTGTCCTCTGCTTTGTGGGAATTTGAACTTCTTAGTGGTGTATATATTTGACTGCTATTTGAATGTCCTGAGATTTCTTCAAATGTCTAGGTCAATTTTAATTGAGTTATCTAACTAGTCTTGCAAATTTATATATCATGGTAAGGATGCATTCTTTTGGGCCTTTAGAACTTCAATTTTTTTAGGGGAAAATGAATCATTACGCTTTCAATTTCATGTTTCTGACCTTTACAGAATATGTAGACACATCATGATCACCCCGCAATTCTTAAGATGTTATACTTTGATTAACCATTCCATTAAACCAGTTCTCCGAAACTCATGTTGAATCCTTTGTTTTATTTTTACAAGGCACAAAATTTTGTACAAATTGATAGTTTCTCTTTTTCTCAAACCAAACTTTCAAGCATGGTGAGAAATATGAAGCACACAAAAAAAATTATAAATTTGCAGATTTCTATTAAAAATACATGCTTAATCCAAGGAACTGGATTGAAGACAAATAATGGATCTTTCTCATGGATGGGCATCCCCTATGGGTGCCACATGAACAAAGAAAAAGACCCGATGCCTAATCCATTGGGTAATGATTCATGGAGACAAAATACTCAAGGATTTTTGAAAATATACATAACATTTATACCATAAAGTTTCCGTGTGTTGAAAGTTGATCACTGTATACCAGATCACAAAAAGGGAAACAACAACACAAAAAATGGGAAAAAATAGAAACAACACAACTGTACATTGTAGACTGATCACACCCAATCCTTTGGCTCAATCCAAAAAGTTTTTAAGATTCTTTCCATGAATAGGAAACTCCAATAAATATCCTTCCAATTCCTTTAGAAAGAAAGTATGTTCTCCAATATTGATATCAATAGAATAGGGTCCCATCTATAGGGCATCATACTTTCTATGTTTACCCTTGTCGTCATCTCTATTATCCCTTAATAGGACTAGGTCTCTGACAATGAAAAATCTTGGAATGACCTCCTTGTCAAATATTGTCTTGAGTCTTTCTCTGAACTTGATATATATTTGGTGGAACTTTTGTATTTCCTCATCCAACTACATAATTTGATTGATCGTTGTTTCATATGTACTTACTTATTCTCTAGTTTCAAATTTTTTCATGAACTGGTAGGTGGAAAGTTTTAAGTGCATGGGGGAAAGGAATAGAACTCCATAGACTAACTCAAATGGGGTCTTTCCAGTAGAGCTATTGATAGTAACTTTGTCTTCCTATAATGCAAACTTGATGTTTCTCACCCCATTTATTTTTATTTGTCTCTATTGTTATTATGATGATCTTAAGCATATTCTTATTATTGGATTATACTTTTCCATTCCCTTGAGGATTATAATTTGATGCATAATCCAAAGTAATACCATACTCATGGCACATTTTTGCCAATGGTTTAGCTCAAAAACTCATGGCATTGTCAACAACTATCTTGGTAGGTACCCAAAATGTTCAAATTATGTTATTGAGAATAAATTCCATGACTACTTGACGAGTTTCCTTCCTGGTGGGAATGGCTTCAACCCATTTGGTAAAGTAATCAATGGATACCAATATCCACTTATGAATAACACTTGAAGAGTCTGATATTTCACCAATAAATTACAATCCCCATTGTTTAAATGGTCCTTCTATTGACATAGGCTGTAGGGGTATGGTCCCAGAAGCTTTCGGTCTTTCAGAAAAACATTGACAACTCTCAAATCTTCAAAATAACAAGGACAACATCTTTGAACCAATGAAGGACACCAATATCCTACACTTAAAATTTAATGAGTAGTAACTCTTCAAGCAAAATAACCTCCACACACTCCCCCATGAAATTTTGTAATTATTTTAGGTTCCTCTTCCTCAGTGATACATATTAGAAAAACTCCTTTTGTGATTCTTCCAAGCATAGTACCATGATCATTCAAAATATACTTTTTGGAAACCAAATTGAGTGTCCTCATTTGATTTTTGTCTAAGTGCATAGGAAACTTTAATTTCATCAAGTAATATACTATATATTTATACCAAAATGAAGTGCTCATATTTTCATGAGTGGTATAGCCCATCTTCTTCAACATTTTGTATCATCCACCACCTGTAGAATTTCTCTCTGCCATCAACCTTGCTAAGCTCAATCCTTGAACCAATTTTTTGGTTTGAATCTCCATGTCATATTCTTGTAAATTTTTGACCCAGTAGACATCTGTTAACTTGACATTTTCATTTCTTATAAAATGAATTTCACCATTGTTTGGGGTACATAATCTATAACTTTCGAGCTTAGAATGTAAGGTCATGAAAATTTTAGTTGCTTTGACCAAGGACAAAATCTTGTTATCTCTATGATGGAATATTTCATCTCAGCTCCTTGGAAGGATTTTCCAAAGAAGGAAATGGGTATTTCTCATGCCCCTCTTCATCCTTTCTACAATAACAAAGATGAAATATCTATTCTACGAAGAAAAAGGAAAACATCCATGAAATGAATTCTTGTAATCATGACTTGTTAAGATGGGGGCAGTCTTGAGTGCCTCCTTTTTTTCCTTTGAATGCTTGAGCAACACCTTCTTCCCACTTGATGGTTTTATCCTTCTTCAGCATACTTTTGATGGGAAGTAGTAGTCTCAAAAAAGTTGGAAATAAAACTTATTACAAAACTTACTTGTCTAAAAAAGGATTGGATACCCTTTTTAGACATAGGGATAGGGACTTTATCAATTACCTCAACCCTTTCAGGATTTATCATCACTCCTTCCTGAGACACTATATTTCCCAATAATTTTTCCTTCTACAATCCAAAGTGGAACTTCTTTATGGATCAATGATATACCATACTCTCTACACCTGATCAATATCTTTTTAAGGTGCCCCAAATGGTCACCCTTGTGTCTAGAGAAGACAATTATATCATCTTGACAAACTACTATGAAATCATTACTAAAACCAGAAAAGTACCACATCCATATCTCTCTAAAAGGTTGCACCAAAATTTATTAGTTTTAAAAGGCATTCCAACATATACATATGTTCCCCATGGGGTAGTGAAAGTTGTTTTAAACTATTTTGATTTCTTTACCACCATCTGGTTGTAACTTGAGAAACCATCCAATGTAGATAAGAAACTCATATCATGTTACCTTTTATAAGATATTATCCATATTAGGAAATGGGTAATTATACTTATAGATATGATTTGTTTAAGATTTATAAAATCCACACAAATCCTTATATTTGCATTCTTCTTTTTTATTGGCACTAAGTTTGCTAATCCATGTAGAGTATCTAGTGGGCTGAATTATCCCACCATCTCATAGTTTAGTCAGTTACTGCTTGACAGTTTGGTCACAAAAAGAGGAAATTGATTGACATTTGTTCTTCTGTCTAAAGGGACTTCGAGTGAGGAACCTGAATCATATCTCATGCTGAAATAAGTCTTCCCTATAAGCTTTCAGTTCTGAATAAAACCATGTCTAGGAAATCCTGGTATTTCTTTAACAACTTAGTAGAAGCTTGTTTTTATTATTTTCTCATGTTACTCCCAAACCAGACCTTTCTTGGGATTTGATAAGCTCCTAAGTTACACTCTTCAACATCCCTTGGGGGCATAGATAGGCTTTTCTCACAACTCGGTTTGCACTATCAAAATTTTGATTCCAAGGATGACAAGTCCTCTAGGAATAATATTTGTCTTCTAGTTGAATTATATCTTTTCCAAAGAGGATTTCCCTTCCTTCACACAATTCCACCATGGGTTCAAGATCAATGATATGATTAGTGAACTCATCTTTAAAAGTTAAAAAACTTTGGATCTAAGCATCATCCTCAAAAACCTACCAATATTGAATATTTTTAGGAACTAATGGTCTGACTAACATTTCTACTTCATAATAGCAGTAAGAATATACTATCTCATTTTCATATTGAGATGCCATGACATCCAACTTGTTAGCTTCTGAATTATGAGCCCTTTCATGATAAAGGATATTGAAGGAATCAAATAATTCTATGAAGTCCCAAATTACATGCTTGTATTATCTCAGCCTATGGTTTTTAGTTGCATACAAGTTCCTAACTTTCTTTATAATTAATTCTAAATCTCCTTTGACAATAATGTTATGAAATCCATACTTGTAACATATTTGACATGGTTTTTACAGTGATGACTTCCACTCTTGACATTGTAAATGTTGACAAGTGATTTTTCTTAGGAAGGCGTACTCTTATGATTTTAGGAAATCATGTTTGCAATGGATAATTCATTATTTGTTGAAAAAGAATCATTTATGGTTTTGAATTTTTCTTACTTGAAAATAATGTCATTCATATATTTGTACAACTTAAATTAACTTTTAAGAAGGTGATGAAATTGTATTGTGTAGACATTATTTATCTTGTGTAAACATAAAAACCTTGGATCAATTCCATTGATCCAAGGTATGCTTCAATTCTTATTACCTACTTGTCTTGTTGTCTTGACATTCTAAAATGGAAGGTGAGGTTGAATGTGACTTGTTTTTATCTACAATGGTGAAGAAATCGTCTTCTTAGGGATCCTTGATTGGCAACATGATTTAGGGTGATAAGCCTAGGCCTTCTTGTTAAATGTTTAAACACTGAAAAATGTATAAGAGTCAAAGACCTGATAGTAAATCACTAATGTGGCTACCCTAACCTAAGTTGGGATGTTCTATAATAATTTTGGATTATTACCTAAGGTAATTAAGACCTACCTAAGAACTAAGGTTGATTTCTAACCTAATAAAAATATAACCTAAACTATTGCTACCCTATGGACTACTTGGAAAATGGTAAGGTCGGTGGTGTCGGTTTTCTAGGCATTAATTGGAATTTATTTTGGTTTAAATGTTACAGACTACCAATTTTTGTAGTGGCATTGGGAGTTAGGGGATGCCTAGTTGGCATAACCACTAAATGGAAATTGCATGTAAATTTTGAATTAAAATCTCGCCAAACTTGGATGGAAATCGTGTGGAGAAATAGGAGGGAAAATTAATTGTCCTTCACATTAATTGATCCCGTTTATGGTGAAGAAACTAGCTAGGAAAAATGCATGAAGAATTTTGGAAAGGTTCTATGATCTTTAGTTCAATTTGATTTTTTCTCTGCATGAGGTTTTTGGTTCTTCAAACCAATAGTTCTATTTTTGATTTATCTATATTCTTGGCATTCTTGCACTATTTTTGGAATTTGTGGAAGTATAAGAAGAAGTGGAAAGATTGGAGTGGTTTATGTTTCTTGGAAGAGAAGATACTCTTGAGGATCGGCTGGGAAATCACCCACAAATTGAGAAGAAACTCTATTAGGCATGATAGACTCTACCAATTAAGTTGTTCTACTTTTTCCTAAATGTATTCATTAAAAGAACTCTGCTATTAGGGGAAACAAATGAGTTTTTATGTGTTGTTTGATATTTCTTTTGAAACTTATTTTCTCTGTGTTTAATCTATATGGATTCACTGATATGGTAGAGATATGTTCCGGGTTTGTTTCCTTTGTTGGAAAAATGAATGAATCATGCTTAAACCTTCGTTTGGACTTAAGATGTTATCGGATCCTGAGAACTCCTATTGAACTTTACTGAAATTGTTTAGTATGATTCACTGTTATGTTAGAAATATGTTTTGGGTTTTGTTTTTTTGTTTAAAAAAATAGTAGGAAACATGTTTAACTTTTGTTGAACTTGAGATGTTATTGAATCTTGAAAACTCATGTTGGACTCTACTGAAACTGGTTAGTAGGAGTTATTGTTATAAAATAAATATATTTTGGGTTTTGTTTTCCTTTGATGGAAAAATGATAGACCCATACTTAACTTCTGCTTAAACTTAAATGAATTTGATTCTTAACTTACACTTGTTAAGTTGTAAGAAAAGTTGTTAGTGACTTGTCTGATAATGGGTTTGAACAAATCTCATCAAATGTAATCTATTTTTTTAGCATGGTTAATAGTTTATCCTGCTAGCATGACTGGTGGAAAGGTTATTGAATTTAGTCACATATTTTATAAAGTGAGTTTGTGTTTTTCAAGAGTTTCCTTATTGGTTCATCTTGTTGGGATTTACTGGTTCTTTTTATTTAAATAATATATACAATTGATACTGTAGGAATGTGGTAACTTAGATTGAATTGTTGAATAACTCAACCCTATCTATCTTAAGGAAATGGATTATAAAATTTTAAGTTTAGAAATTTTTCTTTTGAGCTTGACTTTGAGTACCTGACTTAGGGTCATGTTGGTGCTCATTATTTCTCCTTGTGGTTGAATCTAGGTCGGGTTCATTCTTCTTGATCCAGTAGTATGATCCATTGATTCTTATGATGTATGTGGTTTTTAAGTTGGCTTGAATGGAAGCTTCGACTATTAAATATTGCTCTCACCTTCTTCATTTCACCATTAATGGATGGGTAAGCTTTGTGTGTTGTCTCTTTGAAAAGAAAAAAATTGTGGCCGAAAAAGGGTAATTTACTTAATCGTTGCTTTGTATCTTCTTTGTTTGGAAAAAATAGAGTAACTTCTAGAACTTATTCAATTAATGTTTGGAAATAATGTAATGTTCAGTTGCTGGTTTTTATTTTTCTACAGATACTGTTATTTATTTTAAGCTTAGGAATAATGATTTTCAGTTGTATCTTTTGCGCTACAGCTACTGTTATCATTTGTAAGTTGGGAAAACATCTTTTTAAGTTTATGAATTTCATGTTACAGTTTTTGTTATCGATTGTATTATTGAATAGTTCTTTGTGTTTCAATGGTTTTTGGAGTTGAATGTTTTATTGGATTTGGATAATCAAATTTATCTCGGTTCTTTTCAATCTCTGATAAGTGTACCTCTTTTAAGGAAGGAATAATAAGATATTATCTTATCTTTATTCGTTGTTATCCTTTATTTCTATTCTGAGTTAAAGTTATTCAAAATACCTTCCTCTTTGAACTCTCAAGGTATATATAGGTTGTTCTATTTCTCTCTTTGCATTCATCTCTCACTTGTATTACTCCTGTGAAAGGAGTTGACTTGTTCAATTTTGTATTACATTGAAGGATTTACAGGGTGGGTAGTTGATGGATAAATATTTTCTTTCTTCTCCTTGACTGTTACATTGGTAGTGATGTAATTTTTGTGAAGTGTGAATAGTTCTAAGTGCATGTAAATTAAATTAATCCCTTTGTCAAATTTGTTGACGTTGATCCTAAAATATTAGAATGGAGTTTGAATCTGAACTTGGATATAGTTTCTTGAATAAGAAACTCTTACTTTAAGGTGTTGTTAGATTCATCCTAAACTTCATCATAAAGATTAATTTAGCTTGGGAATTAAATATTTTAGGATAAAGTAAGTTAATGCTTGAGTAATATGAATTATTGTTCTATCTAAAGTATTCCTATTCCTATGAGATTATTAGAGTTAGTATATTTTTGGGATAGATGGAATAAATCAAGAGATGAATCATAAATATTCTGTAAATGAAATGTAGTTAATGATATTTTTGAAATATTATTTATCTAAAATAATTATTTCTATGAAATCATCGGTTGAATATTGATTTTGATTACACCATGATCTTTTCTTGATGTTGATACGGATTATCATTTTGTTTCTCCCTCTTATTGAGTGATATTTCTTTACGATGTGCCTTTCTGTAATGCTTTAACTGTTTCATAAAATAAAAGTTCTTTTTTATGAAATAGTTAGTTAAAATCACGTCATTTTAAAGCTTAGTGCTTATCATGCTTCAGTTCACTAAACTAACCCGTGCTAGCAATTTTCATAGTTGGGACTTCGTAAGTGGTAAAAAGGGAGACAAGATATTTTATGATGTTACTTTTGTTTATCAAAATACTGGATATATTATGAGAAAATATGATTCATTATTAAAATGTATTGTTGGAAAGGAAATTTGTTATTTTATAGAGCTTATTGTTGTTGTTTGACACTAAAGTATGTCTGAAGTATTTGTACTTGCAATGTAGGAACTCCTCCTTGATAAATGGAAAAGTTTGTGGAGTTATATGTTGTATGATTTGTCATATTTTTGCATATTCTATTAATAGTAGTGATAAGCTTATCTATCCTTTATATATATATATATATATATATCTTAAATGAACCCTTTCGGGTTGAAATAAAAGGAATCTAGGTTGTAAGGGTTGATAGATATACTACCCCTTTATTTAATGCAACTTTTCAAGTTAGCAGTCATGGCTGATCATTTAATTAAATCACTATGGTTTATTAAAATGATGTTAATGGATGAATTGAATCCATTATAATTACTTATATAATGTTAAGGGGTTACAAATGAGACCCTAAATTCTTAATAAGAAAAAGGAAGACACTCTATTCCGCAATGATAATCAGTTTGTTTTAGAATCCGTTTGGAACTAAAAATTAATGTCGTCTTGGAAAGAGGAAGATGTACTTCCTCGTGATTAATACCTTAATCTGAATAAAGCAAATGAAAGCTATATATAAATATATAATAGTAGACTTCATTTCAATGAAGTCTATTATAAAAGAATATGATTTAAGAACTTAAACAAGCTAAGTCATGGTTAAGTTAAATAAGTGAACCATATTGTTAGTATGTTGATTATGTTTGTAAAATTGAATCTTAAATTAGGAAGTTAATGAATAAAAAGTAAATCTTTGATGTTTCTACAAAGCAATTATAATTCAATTATCTACTTGGCAATCGTAATGGTTAATGAAAATAGGGATTCGACATGGATGTTGTAATTAGACTTTAATTATGGAAAATAATTAAGTAATTAAATTATTTCTTGGGTATGCACATCCAGATGGGATGACTCGGTCAAATGTTGGCACACGCCAACTGCAACACCATACCTATGTGAAGGATTTGGGTCTTCATGAGGATACTATGTTGCAGTTGACATGTTGCAACACCCTTCAGA
The DNA here is from genome assembly GCA_019776745.2 of Taxus chinensis. Taxonomy (NCBI): domain Eukaryota; kingdom Viridiplantae; phylum Streptophyta; class Pinopsida; order Cupressales; family Taxaceae; genus Taxus; species Taxus chinensis. The sequence continues at coordinate 611,521,253 of CM034148.1, read as the reverse complement.
GTTGAATCATCTAGATATACACAAACTTGGACTTGATATTATTTATACCCTCGGTTAGGTTAGAAGTTTGATCTAGTGTCAGGGGGACATTTCATGATGAATTAAGATAACTAGACACACACGATCAAATTAGGTTGATTTAGTATTTCTATGTACCCTTGGTCACCGTGAGTAGCCTTCTACACTAGACCATGTTGCTAACATTGGTTTGGGTTAAACCTTGAACAAGTGGACTGACAGGAGTCGGTGAAGACCATTATAGATAACATATGAGGTGGGATAAAGGACATATTCTATTTGATGAGTATGCCATCTAGGAATATTATCATGAACAATATATTGTAAATCTTTGGAAAAAGAATCACAAGATGTTGGTTGCATTGCCCTATGTCACCTAGTTTTAAGAAGTGAGATTTTAGATGAATATTGGTAACAAGTATTCAGATAGGCACTTTTAAAAAGAACACTTAATACCTGAAAAATGGTAAGAGAATTGAGTACTACCTAGTATACAATTAAATGAGTTAACGTAAGAGATTGATGTTTCACCGAGTCATGAAATGAGAGATCAATGTTTCACCAAGTCATTACAGTTGGATATGGTTATCTATTATGATATTGATTGGCATGGAATGTGTGTTCTAAATTATGATTATTTAGAATAGAGAACATTATTTAAAAAAAAAATCCCTTATTTCTAAAGTCTTAAAAATTGGTAATGATACATCTTGGTATTACAGTTGAAGGTTACAGCTCTTGGACCCTATTATAGTCCATAATCTGATAAAACTATAATTTTTCTTGTTAACAATAAAATAGTTAGAAGAAGAGGAAATGATGCAAACAACCCACCACCCGGTGGAGAAGAAGATACTTCCCAAAAACTTCATGAGATCCTTGTCTGTCCTATTAGACACAAGAGATCTTTTAGCTGTACTTAAACGAACAATTAATGGGTAATGAGGAGGGAGTAAGAAGATGCTAGTAACAACAATCAGCCACCTCCTAAGGACAACATGCCAATGTTGGAAATTTTGGCATTGATAACAATAATGCAGCCAACGCTAATGCTAATGCACCTAATCAGCTTGAAAATAAAAAGGCAAGATTGGCAGCTGAACTCACTAATGATATAAAAATGATAATTCCACCCAATTTTGATGGCACTACATTAGGAGATGGATCTGAGAACTGGCTCAACAAAATAGAGAATTACTTTGTAATAAGGAACTTCTTAGAAGAAAAAAAGTAATATGGGGAGCTTATCAGCTTTCCCATGAAGCATCTTCATGGTGGGACAACCACAAGGCTGAGTTAAACATTAATGAAACAAATATTACTTGGGATCAATTTAAAAATTATTTTAGGCAATGATGGCTACCACAACTTTACTATGATTAGAAAATAACTGAATTTCAGAACTTAGCTCAGGTAAAATTTACTGTAATAGAGTAATGGGAGAGGTTTATTAAGCTCCTTAAGTATGTACCTGAGTACCAAACTAATGAGAAGTTCAAAATACGGAAATTTAACATGGAATCAAATCCCATTATAGGTGGTGAAGTAGATGTTCACAACCAAACCACTATGGAAGGGGTTGCGGAAAAAGCCATAAGGTAGGAGAAAAAATTGAAAGCAATCTCTGCCATAAGGAGGAAATTAGAAAGAAATTTCCAAAATCTTCTTTATCGCTTGCACCCAAAAAGGGATCATGGTTAAATTTTGGTATGAAAAAAAAATTGCTAATGAAAACAACAAGAAAAAAGCAGCAAATAAACTTGCTGCTAATGTGTGAAATAAATTTGTCAAGAACAATAATAATGGACAGAAGACCTATAAGAATCAGAATGATAACTGTAAGGCTGGAAATAAATTCGAGCCTAGGAAGAAACCTGTACGATGCTGCTACAATTGTGCAAAATATCATTACGTAAATCAATTTCCTTTGAAGAAGGATGACCGCAATCAGCAGCATAAGATACTATTAGGAATAAAACTTATCTTAATTCACCATGAGTTGATATTTGAATAAATGTAATAAGTTAAAGTATTTAATTAAATACTTTAAACTTATGTCAATAGGTATTAGTTATACTTAGTTGTTAGTTAACTAAGTGATAGTGTTCTCATCCCAATGTTTGTGAGATCATGCTATATCTTGCATATTTTGTTCCTGGACGATTTTCATGAGGGGCAAATGGGGCAGTTATGGGAAATATGCTATTTCTACATATTTTCTCAGAGTAGATGATTTGTTTCCATATAAAGTGGATGAGATATAAGTTTTCCAATATCTATAAATATTACAGCTCTCTCATTGGTCTATAATGCTTGATTTTGATATTAATAAAATACACAAGCACCATCTTGTTTCTGTGTAAATCTTCTATGTCAAATATTGTTTTCAAGTATTCATTTTCAAGATTTGGTATCAGAGCAGTATTCTGATGCAGAGTGGAGTGTAGGAGGTTTTAGGGAAGTTTAGGGAGATCTCGAGAAATTACAGAGCTAGGAGGAGCTATAGATGCCCCCAACCATTTCACATCCCCTACCCAACTCCACATCCTGAATAAAGGTTAATTTATAGTTAAAGAACACCTAGAGTGCAATCACATGCCCTTGTAGACCTAGATGTAACTCTTTTGCAAAATGTGACATTGTTTCATTCTCTATTTTTTTTAAACATTACCTGTACGTGCAATGTTTTTTTAAATTGGAAGCATTTAAAAACATATATATACACAATATTTTTTATCTGTGGGGACCCAATATTTTCAAGTTACCCACATTACTTGCTCTTCCTCTTCTCTATACTTTGTATTATTCTTCCTCTTCTTTGTAATTTGTATTCTTCTTCCTCTTCTCTGTATTTGAGCATTTAAAAAAGGAGATCCAATCAAACATGGAAGTTTCTGTGTAAACCTGCATCTGCCAAAGGAGTAGAAGAAAGGATATTTTAACGAACTTCAATGTGCCTACATCCAAAACAAATACTACAAATTGAATGTGGAGAAGATTTGTATCCTGCAACAACAAAAATTTGCATTGGAAGAAGGAAGAACAAGCTGCCTCCAAGAAAATAAATACCTACGTACAAAGAGAAACAATAAAAGAAAACTATGGCCAAGGGTTATTATAACGCATATAAAAAGTGGTTGAATTGCAGTTGCACCCTAAAATGCACTATGCATGCATGTAAGTTGTTAGCTACGTTCATTTTTAAAAAAATTGCTTTTAAAAAATTTCCATTTCTGGACGTCATGGAAAAATTAGAAAGAAATAAAAAAAACTTTCCATATTTGGAAAGGGACTTAGAAAGATATTGATTTTGTAACTTAAAAGAGCCATAACATTCAACTAGTACCTCAGATTGAGGTGCCATTTTTTTAAAGTGTGTTTTTGTGAGATCTATGTCTTGGTCCAGCTTTTAATAAGCTTTTTTTTGTAAAAATTTAACAAATTAGAGATTGTATTTCAAAAGAGGCCAAAGAGTCCAAAAATTATTTTTTTCAAATCAGCCAAGAGAGCCTTTTTTTTTACAAATCGGCCACAAAGCTAAAATTGTAACAGGGCCAATAGTGCCAAAAATTCATTGTACATGGCTGAAAAGGAGCCCAAATAAATAAAATAATATTTTTTGGGGGGTGTGCATGCTTTAAGGGGGGGGAAGTCTTTAATTTTTTCTTCTATTGTTTATCATTTTTCACACTGGCCGTAGTTACAGCACCAAAATTCTATTTTCTAGATTCTCAACTTTTGCATTCTGATAATTATCTAGCATGGAAAACAAAAATTCACGCACAACTTGATTTTGAAAATCTATGGTCTGTTATTTCTAGTACATTAACAAGATCTGCAACATATGTTACATAACAAACTACAGTTGATCATGAAAATCAAAAAGCAAATTTGATCATCTTGTTTAGTGTTTCAGATGAGGTACAACCTCATATTCATGAGACTAAAACAACAAAATAATCTTAGGATAAGTTGAAAACAATATATGAGTCAAAAAATAAGAACACAATACTTCATCTCCAGAGTAAACTATTGAACTTGAAAATGCAACCAACTGAGAAAGTTGAAATATTTTTTAGAAGAGTGGAAACTTTGCATGCATCACTTCAAGCTTTGGAAGAAGAAGTAACTAGCACATCACTTGTACCTATAATATTGAGAGCTCTTCCTCCTTCATATAGGATTTTTGTGACCACATTAAACATAGCTGGTCAAACAACAATTTTTGAAGAGTTAGTGAATATGCTACAACAAGAGGAAGCTATTCACTCAACTACTAAAACTGAAGAGTAGGCACTTGCTTCTAATCAAAAAGGAAAAAAATAGGCTAAGTCTAGTAAACAGCCTCAAAAGCAAGGTAATACTCAACAAGGCCAAAAGGACCAAAAAAATGTCTTATTTGTGGTAAAAAAAGACATGAGTTAAAAAATTGTTGGTACAACACATTCCAACAAGGATCATCAAGTGGTAAAAATATTAATTACCAAAAAACAAAATTTGGTCAACAACAGAGTAAACAGGGACAAAATAATAACAAGTGGAAGAAGAAACCAACTCAACAAGTAAATGTAGCTGAACAGGAAGATCAATTTGATGATGATGACTTACTATATTTTGCACAGTCAACTAAAGTATCCAATTCTAAAAATCAAATTTTGTATTTCCACTTGGGTGCAACTCGACACATGACAGGAAAGAAAGATTGATTCTTCACAATGAGTAAAACACCCAAGGAAAATCATGTATCTTTGGGTGATGATACATCATACAGTTTTTAAGGCATTGGTTCCATTTCAATACCACTTTGGCAACATAATTGTAAAATTATAGATGTTATTTATGTTCTTCGTTTAACAAAAAATTTGTTATCCGAGATTCAATTATTAGATCACAATCTCAAAATTGAATTTGATTGTAAAGGAGGTAAAAATATGTGCCTAATTCAAGATAAGTCATGAAGCTCTAAAATTGTTGCAAAAGATTCAAATTTGGGAAGAATGTTTCAGTTGGATTTTTTTCAACGAAATGATCAAGCACTTGTAGCCTAGGATACATCATCAGCTCAACTATGGCATCAAAGACTTTGACATGTTAGCTTTTTCTATCTTGACACACTTCATTAATATGACATGGTTAGGGTTTTACCACCTCTAAAAAAGGGTACGGAATAAAGTCAGTATTGTTTGGCAGGAAAAAAAATAGAGAACCATTCAAACATAGTACATTTTGGGAAAACGCAAAACTTGACTTAGTGCATACCGATTTGTGCAGACCAATGAGACCTAGCCACTTTGGGTTTCAATATTTCATGATATTTGTTGATTATTTTTCAAGAAAAAATTGGATTACCATCTTTCTACAAAAGACCAAGCTTTTGAAACTTTCAAGAAGTTCAAAGCCTTTATTGAAACAAAGTCTAGTAGGAAAATAAAAACACTCCGCTCAGATCAATACACCAGCAATGAGTTCAATGATTTTTTGAAAACACATGGCATTCATAAGAGGGTATACACTAGTCGGGATATTGAGTTCTTTGAGAAGAAATAAGAAAAATCTCCTTCCATATACTCACATGATGAAAAAATAGTCCCTACAGTGAAAACAGAGGATGGTGATCACTTTGATAATGACAGTGATGATGGAGGACATGGTGAAATTCAACCTCCCATAGGAACCACAAAAAATATGCCTAAATGGTATATAAGTATGATTAGAGATGTAAAATTGGATAGTGTCCCTGAAACATCTACCAATGGAATAAGGACTTGCAGTATGGCTTGAAATGAGTTCAATTTGGGCTTAATGGGTAAATTTGTTGAAACTACTGAGCCATCAATAGTTTCAAAAGCCCTACAGTATAAACCTTGGAAAGATGCTATGGATGTAGAATATAAATCACTTATGAAAAATAATATACATCAACTTACAAATATTCCACCAAGAAAAAATCTGATTGGATGCAAATGGATCTTCAAAATGAAGTACAAAGCAGACAAAAAAATTGATAAACATAAGGATATATACTATTTTTTAAGGGATATGCTAAAAAATAAGGCATTGATTATGATGATAATTTTGCTCCCACAACTAAGATAAAAAATTCTAGGTTAATATTTTCTCTAGCTACACAATTTGGTTGGAAAATACACCAAATGGATGTGAAAAGTGCCTTTCTTAATGGTGATTTATAGGAATAAGTTTACATGACTCAACCAAAAGGTTTTGTCATATCAGGTAAAAAGGAAAAGGTATGTAAAATCATAACATCACTACATGGTCTAAAATAGTCTCCCAGGGGTACATAAAAATCAATGAGCATCTCATTCAACATAGATTCAACATGATTCCATACGATCCTAATCTCTATCTCAAAAATAAAGGGTGGAGATAGTGATTTTTGTAGTATATGTCGATGATCTAGTCATCACTAAAGGATCGGTGAGGATGATTGATTCAACAAAGCAATATCTAACATGATCATTCAACATGATCGATCTCGGGCCTCTACATTGTTGTCTTGGACTTGAAGTTTGGAAAAGAGAAAATCATATCTTTGTGTCACAATTTAAATACTCCAAGACAACTCTCAAGATATTCAATACGATGGATTATAATCCATTTTCCACACCTATTGAGACAAGACTTCAATTTTCTCGAACAGATCCATCACCACAAGTAAACATAACTCTCTATCGACAGGTTATTGGGAATCTCATCTACTTGACTTACACTAGACCGGATATCAGCTATGCAGTTAGCTATCTTTCATGGTTCATGCAAGAACCAAGGGTTTCTCACTGGAAAGAAAAAAAGAAGATACTGAGGTACATCAGAGGAACTATGGACTATGGCCTAGAATAAAAGAAGAATAATAACTTCTTATTGACAGGATATTCAAATTCAAATCATGCAATAAACATAGATGATAGGAAACCCACTTTAGGATTTGTATTCTTTTTGGGATCTGGACTGATATCATGGGGAAGTAAGAAGTAGACTTGGGTTTCAAGATCCTCCATAGAATCAAAATATCATGAAGCAAGTGGAGTTGTCTGTGAAGTGATATAGCTCTGACGTATACTTGAAGGATTGGGAATACCAAAAAAAATCCAACTATCCTACATGTTGATAACGAAGGAGTATAAAAACTTGTTTGGAAACTAGTTTTTTCATGAGTGTACCAAACACATTGAGGTGTAGGTACATTTCATTCACAAACATGTTTAAAACAACAACATCCAACTCCAATATTGCCTAACAGATATGCGACGTGAAGATGTCTTCACAAATTCACTTGCTCGAGGTAAATTTCAGGGTTTTAGAGAATTTATCTCCTGTTCACTTAAGACCATACTGAACTAAGGGGGGAATGTTATGAATCAAACTTAGCTTAATTCATCATTAGTTGATATTTGAATAAATGTAATAAGTTAAAGTATTTAATTTAAATACTTTAAACTTATGTCAATAGGTATTAGGTATCCTTAGTTGTTAGTTAACTAAGTGATAGTGTTCTCATCCCAATGTTTATGGGATCATTTTTTGTCTTTCATATTTTGTTCCTGAATGATTTCCATGAGGGGCGATAGGGGAAGTTTGGGGCAATATGCTATTTTTACATATTTTATTAGATTAGGTGATTTGCTTCCATTTATTGTGGATGAGATAGAATTTGTCCAATATCTATAAATAGTGAAACTCTTTCATTTGTTTGTAATGCTTGATTTCTTATTAATAAAATTATGCAAGCATAGTATTTTTTCTGTAAATTAAATCTGGTTTATAGACAAGATTTTCCACACAGTTAGTAAGTGTCTTTTTGGAGAAGTCCTAGAATTTGATCTTTATGTTGCTCCTTTGGGATCTTATGATGTCATAATAGGTGTTAACTGGCTTGCTGAACATATAGCTAATTGTAGATTGTTTTGAAAAAAAACATTATTTGTCTTGATGAACTGCAGAAAACATTAGATATCCAAGGGATAAAACGTGAGGTTTGAGTTAGAAAATTGTCTTCTATGTAGCTTAAAATGGCCAAAAACAAAGGTTGCACCTTGTATGCAATAATTTTTTTTGAAACAGCTAAAGGGGATAGTGCTTTCTTGGAAAAATATTTGTTGTTAAGAGATTTCAACGATGTGTTTCTGGAAGAACTACCTGGTCTTCCACCCAAACATGAGTTTGATTTCACAATTGAGATCAAACCAGGATCTGATCCTATTTCCAAGGAACCGTATCAAATGACTACCATTGAACTAGTATAGCTTAAGGCATAGTTACAAGAACTATTTTCTAAATTTTTGATAAGACTGAGTGTTTCACCTTGGGGAAAAAGAGTATTTTTTGTGAAAAATAAGGATGGAACACTTAGACTATGTATTGATTATAGGATGTTAAATAAGTAAAAAATCAAAAACAAATATCCACTTACTGGAATTGATGATATTTTTTATCAGATGCATGGTGCATCAGTATATTTTAAGATAGATCTTCATTTTGGGTATCATCAATAAAGAATGAAAGACAGAGATATTCATAAAACAACCTTTAGGACAAGGTACATGAACTATGAATTTATAGTTTTACCTTTTGGATTGAAAAATGCACCGACATCTTTTTTGAATTTAATGAATAATATCTTTAAAGAATACCTAGACAGGTTTTTACTTATATTCTTGGATTATATTCTTATCTTTTCTAAAAGCATTGATGAGCATCATGAACATTTAAAAATAATACTTAAAACCTTAAGGAAAAGAATATTATATGGTAAATTATCTGACTGTTCTTTCTATGAGATGGAATTACACTATCTAGGACATGTCATAAGGATGGAATAGTTGTAGACTCATCAAATATTGTTGCAATAACTAAGTGGCATGCACCTAAGAATGTACATGAAGTCAGAAGCTTCATGGGTCTTGTTGGTTATTATAGAAATTTTGTTAAGGACTTTTCAAAGGTCGTTGCACCAATAACTTCATTATAAAATAAAGATAAGAAATTTTTGTGGAGTGAAACATGCGAATCAACATTTAAAACTCGAAAGGATCAATTAACTTATACACCTATTTTGGTTGTACTTGAGCCTAATAGAAGCTTTACGGTAGTTACAGATGGTTCTGGAGAAGGACTCAATGGTATTTTGTTACAAAATGAACATGTTATAGAATATGAGAGCCAAAAACTCAAGTTACATGAGTTGAATTATGTTCCCCATGACCTAGAGATTGTTTTCATAGTACATGTACTTCAGGTATGGAGACATTATCTTTTAAGAAGACCTTTTGAATTAAAGACTAATCATCTTGGGCTGAATTATATTTTCACTCAACCAAATCTGAATGCAAGACAACGAAGATGGTTATAGTTTTTGTCACAATATGATTCTGACATAAGTTACATAAAAGAAAAATAAAATAGAGTGGTAGATGCACTAAGTCATAGGAAACATATTTCTTCACTTTTAACTTTGAGAAATCAGTTTAAGGATGAGGTAAAAAGTATCATAGAATCTGATTCTTACTTTCAGTAGATAAAAACAACACTTGCTGTAGATCCAAATGACGTGAGATATAAAGGTTTTTCATTTTGATAACAAAGTAACCTTGAGATATGATAAGTGGATGTATATACCTTTAGGAAAAGAGTTAAGGAAAAATTCAATGGAGTAATTTCGTAATTCACCTTACTCAAGACATATTGGTGTTACGAAAATGCTTGTTGATATAAAACAATAATATTTTTGGAAAGGGATTTTTGTTCAAGGGTTCCATATGTCAAGAAATAAACATGATGTTATTCTAGTTATTGTTGATAAACTAACAAAGGTGGCACATTTTATTGCTAGTAATCTCAAGGATGATTCACCTGTTTTAGCAAAAATATTTGTGCACAAAATTTTCAGATTACATGGAGTACCTGAATTGATCATATATGATAGAGACTTGAGAATAACATCTAGATTTTGGAAAAAACTTAATGCAGCCTTTGGGACTAAGCTGAATTTCAATTGTGCATACCATCCAGAAATGGATGGACTGACTAAAAGTGTTAATAAAGTCTTAGAGGATATGTTACAAATGTATTATATGGATCAACAGTATAAATGGGAAGAGTACCTTTTATTAGTCGAGTTTTCTTATAATAACATGTATCACACCTCTTTAAAAATGGCACCTTTTGAAGCATTATACGGAAGGAAATGCAGAACTCCTGTTAGTTGGGATAACATAGAGGATAGAGAGGTAATTGGGCATGAAATTCTGATGGAAATGGAACAAGTTAAATTTATTCATGAATGTTTAAAAGAATCAACCGATAGGAAAAATATTTACGTAGACTTAAAGTGGGTTGATAAGAAGTTTGAACTTGGTGAGAAGATCTTTCTACGGGTTAAACCGAAAAAGAGTTCTATAACTTTTGGCAAGGCTTCCAAGTTATCACCTTGTTATGTGGGACCCTTTGAAATTGTTGAAGTAATCAACCCTGTAGCTTATCATTTAGCTTTACCTCCTTCTTTATCATGAATGCATGATGTTTTTCATATTTCTCTGCTTAAGAAATACGTTTCAGATTTATCACATGTGTTAAATTAGAATTCCTTGCAGGTCCAAGACCCAGGAATAATCATGGTTAAACCCATTTGAGTGCTAGAAACTCACCAGTTGTACTTAAGAAATCATGAAATAAGTCAATGTAAGGTCCAGTGGGATCAGTTTAATGAGGAAATTGCAACCTGGGAAAATCTTGAAGATATGAAAACTACTTTTCCATATTTTAAAAACAGAATTGATTTTGTTGACTAATAAATTTAAGATTTTATTCATGTTATGTCAATCAATCTTCCAGTCTTGGGTAGATACTACACTATTTAAAATAAACATCTACTTTAATGATGATTATGGAATTTGAATTTCCCAAATTTAGTTATGTTATGAACATATGAATGGAAGGATGATAATTGGATTTTTTCCTAAGATTTAAATTGTTTGACTAAGTTAATCATCAAGATGATGATTTTTTTAGGAGGGAGTTATGTAACATCTTTGACATGGATGTTACAATGATGACTTCCACTCTTGACATTGCAAATGTTGATAGGTGATTTGTCTTAGGAAGTAGTACTCTTATGATTTTAGGAAATCATGTTTGCAATGGATAATTCATTATTTGTTGAAAAGAATCATTTTTGGTTGTGAATTCTGCTTACTTGAAAATAATTCCATTCATCTATTTGTACAACTTAAATTCACTTTTAATAAGGTGATGAACTTGTATTGTTTAGACATTATTTATCTTGTGTAAACAACAAAACCTTGGATCAATTCCATTGACCTAAGGTATGCTTTAGTTCTTCTTACCTACTCATCTTGTTGTCTTGAAATTTGGAAATGGAAGGTGAGGTTGATTGTGACTTTTTTTTTCTACAATGGTGAAGAAATATTCTTCTTAGGGATCCTTGATTGGCAACAGGATTTAGGGTGATAAGCCTGGGCCTTCTTGTTAAATATTTAAACGTTGAACAATGTATAAGAGTTGAATACCTCATATTAAATCACTAATGTGGGTATCCTAACCTAAGTTGGGATGTTCTATACTAAGTTTTTATTATAACCTAAGGTAATTAAGACCTACCTAGGAACTAAGGTTGATTTCTAACATAATAAAAATATAACCTAAACTTTTGCTAACCTAAGGAGGTACCTATGGATTACTTAGCAAATGGTAAGGTCGGTGGCATGGGTTTTTTAGGCATTAATTGGAATTTATTTTGGTTTAAATGCTACAGAAAACCAATTTTGGTGGAGGCATTGGGAGCTAGGGGATGCCTAGTTGGCATCACCACTAAATGGAAATTACATTCAAATTTTGAATTAAAAGCTCGCTAATCTTGTATGGCGGTGGTGTGGATAAATATGAGGGAAAATTGATTGTCCTTCAAATTAATTGATCTCATTTATGATGAAGAAACCACCTAGGAAAAATGCATGGCAGATTTGGGAAAGGTTGTATGATCTTTAGTTCAATTCTATTTTTTTCTCTACATGAGGTTTTTGGTTCTTCAAACTAGTAGTTCTATTTTTGATCTATCTGTATTTTTGGCATTCTTGAACTATTTTTGGAATCTTTAGAAGTATAAGAATAATTGGAAAGATTGGGGTGGTTGACGTAGCTTGGAAGAGAAGATACTATTGAGGCTTGGCTAGGAAATTGTTTTCAAATCGAGAAGAAGCTCTATCAGGAATGATAGGCTCTACCCATTAAGTTGTTCTAATTTTTCATAAATTTATTCATTAAAAGTAACTTTGCTCCTTGGGGGAAACAAATGAGTTTTTATGTGTTGGTATGATTTTGTCTTTCAAAACTTATTTTCTCTTATATTTTATCTGTATGGATTCACTAATATGCTAGAAATATGTTTTGGGCTTGTTTCCTTTGTTGGAAAAATGAATGAATCATGCTTAATCCTTTGTTTGGACTTGAGATGTTGTCAGAATCTTGAGAACTCCTGTTGGAATTTACTAAAACTCGGTAGTATTATTCACTGGCTATGCTAGAAATAAAAAATTGGGATTTTTTTTCTTTATATGAAAAAAATTAGTGAAACATGTTTTACTTCTATTGAACTTGAAATGTTGTTGAATCTTGAGAACTCCTATTGGATTGTACTGAAACTAGTTAGTAGGGGTTACTGTCTACGAAAGAAATATGTTTCTAGTTTTTTTTTCTCCCATGCTAGAAAAACAATAGAATCATGTTTACCTTCTGCTTCAACTTAAATGAAGTTCGATTCTTTACTTACACCTATAAAGTTGTGAGAAGACTTGTTAGTGAATTGTCTGATATTGGGTTTGAACGAACCTCCTAGAATGTAATCAAAATTCTATTTAGCATGGTTGATAGTTTATCCTGGTGACGTGATCCATGGAAAGTTTTATTGAATTTATTTGCATCTTTTCATGAAGTGAGATTGATTGTTTCAAGAGTTTCCTTATTGGTACATCTTGCTGGGATTGACTGGTTCTTTTTATTTAAATTTGATGTACTTTTGATACTATAGGAACATGGTATCTTAGATTGAAATTGTTGAATAAATCAACCCTTTCTTATCTAAAGGAAATGGACTATAAAAATCTCGGTTTAGCAATTCTTCTTTTGAGCTCAAATGTCGAGTACCTGACTTGGGGTCGTGTTGTTGTTTCATTGTTACTCCTTGTGGTCGAATCTAGGTCAGGTTCATTCTTCTTGGATCGAGTAGGATTGATTCCATTTACTCTTGTGAAATATGTGGATCTGGGTTGGCTTGAATGGAAGATTTTGACTGTTAAACCTTGACTCTCGCCTTTTTCATTTCACCATCAATGGATGGGTAAGTTTTGTGTGTGTATGCCTCTTTGAAAGGAAAAAAAATCGTGGCTGAAAAAGGGTAATTTACTTCAATCGTTGCTCTATCTCTTCTTCTGTTTGTGAAAAACTAGAATAAATTCAAGAGTTGATGTTATGAACGTTTGGAATGAATGTAATGTCCATTTTTTGGGTTTTATTTTACTTCGGATAATGTTATTAACTGCAAGATTATGAATAACCATTTTTAGTTTGTAGCTTTTGCGCTACATTTACTATTCTTTTTTGTAAGTTGGAAAAACATATTTTCTTTAGTTTGTGACTTTCATGTTACAGTTGTTGATATCAATAATATTATTGAATTGTTCTTTGTGTTTCAATGGTTGATAGAGTTGAATAATCTCTCAGCTAAAATGGTATCAATTATTTTTATCCTGATTTATACTCCTTTTAGAAAGGAATAATGAGATCTTATCTTAGCTTTAATTCAAATGTCATTCCTTCTCTCTATTTGGAGTTAAGGTATTCCATTCCTATATCTCTTCAAACTTTGAAAGGAAGATAAAATTTCTCTCTCTCTCTCTCTCTTCATTCATTTTTTCATCTTTTTTACTCCTGTGTAAGGAGCTGACCTATTCGTTTACGTTAGATGGAAGGAATTGCAAAGTGGGTAGTAGGAGGATAAATCTTACTTTCTTGTCCTTGACTAATGCTTTGGATAGGGATGTAATTATTGTTGATATGTGACCAATTCCAAGTGCATGTAAATTGAATTTATATCCTTTATCAAACCTGTTGACACTGCTTAACTCAAACTCAGGCTAGAGTTTGGATTTGAATTTGGGTGTAGCATCTTAAATAGGAAGCTCTTACTTTAAGATGTTGATGGTTCATCCTAAATTTTGTCTTAAATATTGAATTGAGATTTGCCTTAGATATTTTAGGACAGAGTAAGTTAATGCTGAGTATATGTGGTTCATGTCCCATCTTAAAAATAGTTATATTTTTATGAATTATTAGTGTTAGTATCTTACTTTGATTTAGATAGAATGAATCAAGAGATGAACTATAAATATCTATAGTAGAAATGTGGTAAGTAATCTTGGTTGAATATTAATTATCTGATATAATTATTCTATGAAATCATTGGATGAGAATTGATTTTAATTACACCATTATCTCTTACTTAATGATAATATGGTTTATCACTTTGTTTCTCCCTCTTATGACTATTATTTCTTTATGATGTGTCTTTCTGTAATGCTTTAACCGTTTCATAAAAGAAGAGTTCTTTTTATGAAACAATTAGTTAAAAGCACATCATTTTAATGCTTAGTGCTTATCATGCTCAGTTCACTGAACTGAACCCTGATGCTAGCAATTTTTGCAGATGGACTTCAGTAAGTGGTAAAAGGGAGACAAGATTATTTTATGATGTTACTTTTGTTTACCAAAAGACTGGATACTTTTATGAGGAAATATGATTCATTATTAAAATGTATTTTGGAAAGGAAAGTTGTAATTTATAGAGCTTATTGTTGTTGTTTGACACTAAAGATGTCTGAAGTGTTTGTACTTGCAATGTATGAATTCCTACTTAGATAAATGGAAAAGTTTGTGGGTTATCTGTACTTGATGTGTCATTCTTTTTGTATATTCTGTGAATAGTAGTGGTAAACTTATCTCTATTCTTTTACATATATATATCTGAATGAACCCTTTCAAGTTGAAATAAAATGAATCTAGGTGGTAAGGGAAATAGATATACTATCCCTTTATTTAAATGTAACTTATTAAGTGTGCATTCATGGCTGATCATTTAATTAAATCACTATGGTTTATTAAAATGATGTTAACGGATAATCGAATCCATTATGATTACTTGAATAATGTTAAGGGGTTACAAATGAACCCTAATTCTTAATAAGAAAAAGGAAGACAACTATTCTGAATGTTAATTAGTTGGATTAGAACCCTTTAGAATTAAACCTAATGTCATCTTAGAAAGACGAAGATGTACTTCCTTTGATTAATACCTTAATCTGAATAAAAAAATGAAAGCTATATATAAATATATAATAGTAGACTTCATTTAATGAAGTCTATTATAAAAGAATCTAATTTAGAACTTAAACAAGCTAAGACATGGTTAAGTTAAATAAGTGAACCATATTGTTAGTATGATGCTTATTGTTTGTAAAATGAATCCTAAATTAGGAAGTTAATGAATGAAAAAGAAATCTTTGATGTTTCTGCAAGCAATTACAATTCATTTATTTCTTGAAACCTTAATGGTTAATGAAACTAGGGATTCAACAGGGTGTATTGTAATTAGACATTTAATTAAGGAAAATAATTAAGTAATTAACTTCTTTCTTGGGTATGTACATCTAGATGGGATGACTCAAATCAGATGTTGGCACATGACAACTGTAGCACCATACCTTCATGAAGACTTGGGTCTTCATGAGGATACTATGTTGCAGTTGACATGTTGCAACACCCTTCATAAGTTGAATCCTCTAGATCGTACATAAACTCGGACTTGATCTTAGTTATACCCTAGGTTAGGTTGGAAGCATGATCTAGTGTCTGGGGGAAACTCAAATGACTTAGGATAACTAGACACACGTGAATGAATTAGGTCGATTGAGTATGTCTATGTACCCTTAGTCACCGCAAGTAGCCTTCTACACTAGACTATGTTGCTAACCTTGGTTAGGGTTAAAATTGGAACAAGTGGACTGATAGGAGTTAGTGAAAACCATTCTAGATAACAGATGAAGTGGGGTAAAGGACATATTCTGTTTGACGAGTATGCTATCTAGGAATATTAATATGAATAGTATGTTGTAAATATTTGGCCAAAGTATCGCAAGTTATTGGTTGTGTTGTCCTATGTCACCTAGTTTAAGAAGCAATATTTTTGACGAATATTGGTAACAAATGTATTAGATAGGCCTCTTAAACAGAACACTTAATACCTAGAAAAGGGTAAGAGAACCAAGTATACCTAGTATACAATTCAATGAGTTAACATGAGAGAATTGGTATGATCACCAAGTCATGAAATGATAGATTGGTGTTTCACTAAGTCATTACAACTGCATATGGTTATCTATTATGAGATTGATTGACATGGAATGTGTGTTCTAAATTATGTATTATTTAGAAAAGAGAACATTATTTTTTTTAAAAAAATACCTTGTTTCTAAAGTCTTAAAAATGAGTAATGTTACAATAGTTCCATGTAAGTTTTGAGCTCAAGGAGCAATGCCTCACTATTCATGACAATGTATGTTAGTACATCCACAAGTCAGCTTTAAAGAGTAGTTTTCTAGCCCCCACCTCATTTGCACCGCATGTATGCCACTTATCACCATGAGGCTCAACTCAAAGACTTTTTTCAATAAAATAACAAAAACTTGTCAAAACTTGCATTTTAGTTAACTTTCTCAAGTCAAGAAAGATTTATTAAAATCCCCCCACCTGTTAGATCCAAAGATTAATTCCTGGAAAATGCTGATAACTCAATAATGTTTCTTGGGTGCTAAACCATGTTATTTAAGCTCCTCACACTCTCGCTCAAATCCACCAATACATGTTCAACATACTTGTCTATCGTCAGGGATATGGTGAATTTTTGAGTCCATTCTTAAGGGCTTTTCCAACGGTGATAACTAGTTAGGGAAAAAATATACAACTCCCATTAAGCTAAAAAAATAGGGAGATAGTATTTTCTAGGCACCCATTTTCCTCTATTGTGGTCTCAAAATCTACCAAGAACTCTGGTGAATTGTTTTGAAAAATTTACCTCTTCTAGACCTATTCTCCTATTCCTCATTTCCTCCACTCCATGTTTTTCATACTCTAGACTAGGCTTCATGGAATCATTTCATAAAGTTTTCATTTTTATCATATACCTATTTATGCCTTTATTCATGTGTCCAGAATGACTTTAGGATGCCCTAGATTGCAAAGAAAATTCCTCATATTCCACACAATTCCAGGACCTCAAATGAGCTCGAAGTGAGATTCTATTGTCAAGGGTTATTCACCTACTAGTCAATAATGTAGCTTCTTGGAAGGAATTTAATTCTCAAGATACTAAATTATTTCATATATTTGTCTAACTGGAATAAATATTATGTACTCATTTTTTAAGCCCCATTTTAAGGTACAAGTCTTAGTTTTCAAGTTTAATTTCCCATCAAATCCGTTTCTCTAAGATAAATGGGCTTGAACCTTCATGGAGTCATGAACTGAGGAAAATTGGTTAACTTCCCACATTTGAAGACCACCTTTATAGTCACAATCTAAGATGGGATTCCTAGAAGTACATTTCTAAAAATTCCAATTTAGGGTTTACTCCTTAAAACCTTAATTGTCTACTGTTTTTAGTCTCATCATAAGTGATCCAGGGAAATGTTAACTGCCCATCTATCACATTTATCTGATGATTAATGGTTTTCTAATGGGACAAAATCCCTTACAAAATTTGTGTAACAAATCTTCGAAACAAATTATATAAACTTCTACAAGTTGTTTCATTCGAATATGACACCGGGAAGTTTAAATGTTCTATGTTTAGAAAGCCTTTATATAAGCACTTACTAAAAATCTAGTAATCTTTGTTAGATCATTATCTGTCAAGTAAATTATCACAGTCCTTCATATTTCTCATTGCCCTCTAATGATGGAACCCATGAAAAAAGTACACATACAACCTCAAAGTATATCAATGAAGTTTCATGATTTATCTTTAAATCACATAATGGGTTCCAACGGGTTAAGAATTGGGCTAAACCATTAGGAGGGGTATTCTTCAAACCAGTCCTTAAACATGGTCTCATAAAAATCCCAAGATCTCCCCTCTCTAAGACTTGAGAAGTCAATTCCTGCAAGGTCCTTGATTACAGTGAGTGATGCTAGTGTAAAGGATTCAAACAATCAGGTTTTTTTCAAGTCCAAAAATTCATGTGATGATAACTATGACATTCAACTGATCTGCCCTACTATAACAAGGATTTTCTTGGTTTATCTCAAACCATTCTATGAGCACTCCCGTTGGTAATTGGGACTTATTCCCATCCTTCAATGGATCCCATTCATGTGTTACTAATACCCTTCACCGAGTGTTTTAAACGAGAAATCAAGCTTTATCGAGGTTTCATCCTAATGTGCCATTTTGAGTTGCATTACACCAGGTAGTTAGTCTTAGACAGGATCATTAAAACAAGCAATTACAAATACACCTACTTATCTATCACAACATGGGAGCTATCATCATCCCAACATTTATTTTTATCCTTTCTGAGCTTCCTTCATGGTATTTCTCACAGCCATATTCTTAAACTTGGTCACTCTTTATTAAATTTCAGGAGATATTTGGACCTGTGCATTTATAGAGAAAGTTCAGCAAAAGTGGGTTTTTAGAAGGTCACAGTAGCTTGTAGTTCATTTGAATAGCATCCTCCAGCATATACCTAGGAGATGACCTCTTAGGAGGTCCAGATATGACACTTTTAGATTGTTAGCCACACAATAAGATCAACATTAGCAAATATAATGCAATGATCTAGAATGATAGTGCTTCTTTCCAAGACCAAGCTTCTTGAACTTTCCACAACCCATTTTTGGTAGGATTTTATCACCTTGCGTGTATTCAAGACCAAAAGTATATTTTTGAGGGGGTTTCAGGACAGAATACATAGCATGACTCAACCCATAGCATTATTTTCATTTTTACATGTTTCCATGACTAAAATTTCATATTAATAAGTTCCTCAAAAATACCTCCAGGAGCTCCTTTTAGATACTAGGAGTCTTCATAGCATGACTCTGACTCAAGGAAACATCTCGCACTTAAAATATTTTTCGAGTGCCATGTAACTCATCAACATAGATGTTGAGGTGACACTTTTAATGTCCCTTTACAAATGTCCCTTTTCCAAGTTGGAGGGAAAAACATTTCACCCCTCCCCCTTTTGAAGACTATACTGTAACTCCACCATCATGATCTTATGAAGCCTCCAGTAAGCACCTTTTTAGTAGTTTTCTAGACCATCATCGCCTTATGTACCATAATTGTCCACCACTTATCACCATGAAGCTAATTGCACATTGGAGAGATGCTCCCTTTCATCCATTTTCCCTAATGAGGACATTTTTGAGCCGAAATTTGTTTTCTTTCTCTTCTTCCAATTCTTTTGATCCTTTGACATTTATTCCTCTTCTACTGACCAAAAGCTCAGTTCATGAATGCTAAAAATAAGCTCCTCCCTCTCGCTCCTCATTTCTTGTTTGGTTCCTTTATTTCTTCCTTTGTCACCTTCATGCTCCACTTTTTCTCTTTCTTCATATTTGTATTCTTCTTCTAAATGGTTTAATGTTTGAGCCTAGAATTCACCAATACAAGCCCAAGCACATTGGCACATCACTTAGACTAGACCGAGTTCTCACGTAAAGCATAAAAAGGTACCAGGCCCCTCTTTAGGGTTGTTGTTGTAGGATGTTAGCATGATGAAGACTTAAAGCATTTAGATCTATGACTAATATATCATTCTACATTGCATGTTCAGATCTAGATCTAGAGAATAAAAAACTTAAAAGATAACCATGATGAAATCAAGCATGTAATACTGAACTATAACCATGATAACACCTTGATTCAATCCATAATCTCCATTATATTAAATTCAGTAATACACAGAAGCTTCCTTATAATAATAGTAGTATACGCTCATGCACATATCAGATTTGGCAACATAATCTCACTATAACATAGTTCTTACACACTCTCTCTATGTTACACAATTCAGTACATATTTATAAGGGTGGGGAATTTCCCTTCACCATTTATCTAATCCAAAAATAGGTTACATATTATTATTAGCCACGTGCCATTACAAAAATAGCCACACATGCAAGTGCGCTAACAATAGACTGCTTTTAGTTAACTGACAGTAGTAGATCTATTCTCAGCCTGTATCTATGTAAAGTGATTTATAGCTGATCCTCCAAAAATAGCCAATGTGTGTCGTGAAAGTCTTTGACTAGTTTGTGTGCTTTACACACTATCTCCAAAAATAGATCATCATCATGAAAATGGCTAAGTCCCGAACCTTTTTTGGTTCTATCAGTGTGTGATTCCTTCCTGAATACTTTCGTGCCTTTGAATGTGCTCTACTCTCTTGTGTGAACCTTCTGTATTTCCTTCGCTAAGTTCCAGATTCTGACCGACCAACATTTCCCCACACTAGTTGCATTACCGCCCAGCAATGGTTGTCTCCAAAATGAATCAAAGAATATGAATAGAAGAATAGAAATAATTTTGATGAATAAAATAATGTCTTTACCCTACAATATCTTTTGCTTCAACCTAAAGAATCAATTATGGATATTCTTCTTTTATTTCCACCTCTAAAGTCTACCAATCATTGAGTATGGCCTCTACCTTCTCTGGAATATCCACTACAATTGATTCTAACTCATCCATTGCAATCTCTCCTTTCTCATTCTACAAGACCAACACAATGTTGGACATGGTAGTCATTCTCCCATCTAACAAGTCCATATTTTACATGATGAGTTTTCCCAAGCTCATCCATCCTTTCCTTGTGTGGTTCTTGAGCTATTGTAAGGGCCTCATGCTTCTTCTTGACAAGTGATAATCATTCTACGCATCCCAATGTCTCATCTTTCATGGCCTTCAGGACTTCATTGTCTTCTAAAATGGTCCTGGTTCTTATAACAGCTTATTGCATTGTACAAATATTCAGTGCTTGATTTGCCTTCTTTAGTTCCTCCTGCAAGCTCTGAAGCAACCCCTCATATGATGCAATCTTCTGCATCACTTAATCCTTTTCCCTCTCTACTTCCTTGTGTTGGATCCTTTGGTTTCTGGCATGCACAGAGGTTCATCTTCAAGCACTAAGTCCACCAATGTACTTACATAATGTATTGCTGAAGGAAACATTTTTTATACCTTTGGCTCTAAGTGTGGCCTAGCCTTCATGACATTGTCCCCAATCTCCTCTACCATACTGATAAAAACAATGTTATTCTTCTGTGCCAAGTCTTTTTCCTGCTTTATGCGCACTATTTCCTCATCCTTAGTCTTGATCTCCTCCCTTAGCACCCTAATTGTTGTCAGCCTTATCCATATTTCACTATGTGCCACCTCTATCGAGACCTTTCACCAAAGCATTGCTCACTTGTTCATCTGACATAATAGTAGGCTTTACTATTATGTGTCTAGCCTGAGGTGTCTTCTTCAACCTCCTTGATACACATGAATCTTCACACACATCAAATTCTGGTTCATCCATGTGTGTGTGCATCAACCATGATATTTACTTCCTTGTACGCATGGTTTCCATATCTTCATCCATGAACTCTCAGCCATATAACTCCTTTTGTGTCATTGTGCTTTGAAAATGGGCACAGAAAATTTTACCTATGTATCCTTGGCATAGCCCATGGCTGGTAGAATATATTCCCCACTTTTTCTTGTTGATCTAAGCTACTTAGGAACTTGGGATTCAATATTTAGGAACTTGTGTTGTTATTTCCTTAGCAGTCTCGATTGCTGTCTCATCTACCTCCTTTTCTCCTTCCTCTCCATCCTTCATATCTTCATCTTTTAGTTCATCCTTGGTCTATGAAGGTATAGGGGAATTGGGCACACTTTACTCAGACTCTTCCACTTCCTCATTCAGCTTTAATTTCCTTCTTCATTTCTCAGTTGTCTCCTTACTGTGGAGAGATTCAAGGTGATCTATGCACTGATTGTGGAGTATCACCTTGGGTCCTTGTTCTCCTGAATACTCTTTTGAAATGACACTCTCCTTGGACTACATCCAATTCCTCATCATCTCCCTCTTATGGATGAGGTGGTGTAGTCGTGCACTTAACTTATTCCTTATTTGAAGGTTGTCATCTTACCTCTGTTCTCAAAACCACCACTATCTTCATGCTCTTCTTCTTCATCATCTACTTGAATTGTTTTCTATGGGCTTAGGTGCATTGGAACATTCTCCATTGTATGCCTACCTTTTGGTGGCCCTGTGAGTGTGAACTCATTCTCCACATACTTAGTGTTCTCCAACTTGGGTTTGAGTTATAGGTACTAAAAGTTATACTTCGAATTACAACACCCTTCGATTTGGCACAAGTTTGTGTGCTTTAGCTCAATGGTAGTGATTGGATAACATGGGCACTTTCTTAAGTTGTGGGTCACAATTGCTACATTGAGGTTAGAATCACTCCAGAGAAAGTTGGTTCTTGTTCCTAAAATACCTGTGACAATGCTACTCTAATGAAGGGAAAAATATCTGATCCTTCATCTAAATTTCTAAGGGACCAGAGAGAGAATTCATGAAAACAAATCCTGACACTAAAGTAGTGATACACCAAAAAAGGAGGGAATCCTTGGATATCTTTCCAATGTGTGAAAAATAGAAGCAAATTGCATACTGATCAGACGGGTTGATCATACAAATATCCACAGTCTAGAAAATGCATTGAAAATGACATTCTCATACACACACAATGGAAATTAATCCCTGCAAGAGCATAAGATCCTGCTCACTAATACTATTTGTAATGAGCTTTGAAGTGGGAAAGAAGAATGTAAACAAACACATGCAGGGGAAGAGACATCCAGAAACTTGTATCTATTACTCCATGATAAAGCACACTTCAATGATATTATAGAATAAGAAAGCCTAGATCACCATGCAAGGACTCCACTGGGACAAAGAGCATGTAGCACATTGGCTTCACAAAAGAAATCACAACAGAGTTTAGATTTCTACATCAAAATGTCCCAAAACTCCATTTACAATGAGCCCAACACTGCAATTTATAGAAATCTGACAAAAGAGAGAGGGGAGGCAAGAAGAAGAGAAGCAGAAATGAGAGGGATGGAAAATGCAAATCCTAAAATATGTCCTTTAACCACTTGCAAGAGGTAGTAAATGAAGTGAAATTATATTATAATTCTTGAAAAAGGCCCCCCATACTATCCCATAACTTGCAGTATTGTGAAATATGTCAGCACATGCTTCATTGAATGTCCCAACTACCAAATAAAACACTATTCATAGGAACTGGGCCCATTTTTAGCAACATCTCCATTGATTATTCCTTAAATGAGCCTAATTTGGCTTTTTATTTATGTTGCATTGGGATCAAAAATATGGGATTCCAATGGTACCATTCCTTTATGCATTTTCATTAGAAATCAAAATTTATGGCCTTCTGAGTGCGGGCAAATATTTTGGGTTTGTTAGGCAATTATGTCATTTATGGGAATGAGCCCATTTGATTGACTAGAGATGAAGATGTCACTTCCTTTATTAGAATATATGTTACCCTTATCAAAATTAATAAATCCTATTTCTATGGTGTAGAGGACACTTGTGCTCATTCCACAAAGTCAAAGCCGTTTATCGATTTTCTCTCCAGAGTACACCAAAGTTATGGCTGTTTGAAGTTCATGAGGGTCAAACATTAACTTTTCCTTTAATGTGGCCATTTCGGATGAAATTGGGTATTGGTGTCTCGGATGTCCCACGTACGACTTGGGCCGAAAACCTTCATGTTTTTCCGATTCTACTATTTGTGTGGTGATTTCGACCTTTGATGTCCCGAATTGTCCCAACTTGACCAGGCCCTGAGGGTCGTTGACCTTTGCTTTTTGCCGCACTGTCTTTGTGATCATCATTTTCGTCTTTGTGGGTCCCAGATGTCTCGACATCCCGTGGTAACTACCTTGGGATTTAGCGCTTTTTTTGAATTCCACCACACCTTTACAGACTTTCGGTCCTTTTGGCCACGTGGGTCTTCACGCATTGGTCCTCAGTGTCCCAACTTTGGGCTCCGCAAACAGTGCGGGACAAATTTGATTGATTTCTTCAATTCCTTTGATAATTGGCCATTTTGGTTTTGCGGGTCCCAGATGTCCCACTATCTTGTGGACCACGCGGGACAAAAATATCTGACTTTTCCCCAATACGTAGCTGAAACCAATTTTTTTGATTTTTTCAATGTTGTCTAACTCCTTGAATTTCTTCCTTGGATGGGGGAGTCAAAAAAGAGCCAAATCTTCATGCCTCTAAAACATCATTAGATTTTTTCTCTACCTTTCACCTTAGGTGTTGGAACATTTCCAGCATGATGCTTAACTTTTGCAAGTTCATCCCAAATTACTTTGAGGGGTGAATTTGGGATAAGTTGAGGTACACAAGTGTTGCTCCAAATGTCCCCAACTGCCAAGCTTACAGGACTTCATACTTATAATAACTGAAATAAGCCTCTCAATGTAGGCATTCCACCCTAAATATACATTCTTCTTTCTCAGAGTGTGGTAGTCACAATCTACCTTGTCTACATTGAAGGTTAGGTGACACGCATCTAAAAACTAGTGAACTGATGCCTAGAAATATCTTGTTGTAAAGACATATGGAAGTTTGCACCATGGGCTCCAAGATCCCATCCTTCATCACAAATCGTGCGACGCAAAAATGTTGGTAGAATGCAAATTAACTACCTTACCCGCCATCGAAGGAAAATCCTTGGGTATGTGCCACACTTCTTCAAATGCCATGTGGATTCTATCATACCACATCTCCACCCCTTTCTTGAATGGTCCACTCATTGATCCGTCACACAAGTACTTGCCAAATATTTTCTACAGGTGACTTGTGTTCCATGGGGTACTCCCAAATCTTCTCCTTTGGCCCATCGGGCACCCCAATATCCATAAACACTAAAGACAATAACACAATGCCAAAAATTATTCTGTCACCTGCTCGTGCTCCTTCAATGATTGTCTTTGCTATGTGATCTACAATATTGTAGACCACTCCTTGAGACATCTTCTTTGCAACATGTAGCCACATTGTGTTTACCTGTGACCATCTTCCTTGGTCATTCAACTTTGTTACAAGATGTGCAGCTACCTGCACTACTGGGTACTTTTTCAATTTGTCAATATCCATGCCACATGGACCTTTAGTATACCCTCAACTCCTTTCTTATCTCTAGGATTGTGACCTTATCAGTTAAATCACTATCCAGGTCCACTCCTGAGGCCCACAGTCATGTCACTATTGAAATCAAAGTAGCTATGATTCTAACCCTCCATCCTACAAAGTAGAAGAAGTCCTCATGGAATCTTCTCATCAAACATCGATACAATGGTTCATACTTTCCAAAGTATGGCAGCTCGTACAACTGGTAGACTCCATCCTGCTTCAGTAACTTCTCACCAGTGTCATCGTACACTAGCATATCTTCTGTTGTGCACTTGTTCATTTTTGTGCTCAGCAACGCATTGAGCTGCTTCTTATTATCTGATGTTTGATGGTTGTAATAACTGTTGATTTTACATTGATGGAGATGGGAATCCCATTCTTGTCCCACAATCACGCCCTCTAGATACTACATTTCTAAGAAATTACTCTCAGGAGAAATTTCTTCTTCCACTTCAACCTTCTTCTTCCCTTTTTCTCCTATTGCGGGTGCTTTCTTCAATGCCATTTGAAAAATCTCTCTTTTCTTCCCTCTGTAATCAAGAAAGTCAAAACCCTAGTTTAAATCTCAATGTGCCCTAGTGGAAATCACATTCCCTATCTCATTTTTAACACGTCTGCTTTGCTCAAACCCTTTACTTATGGGAACGTAAGCTTCTTCTGCACACAACCCTTCTCTCCATGTCTAGTTTCACACTCTTCGCACCTCAACACAATTTCTTGGCTCATTCACACTTAGCCCTTTTCAAATTCTCTCAATTGCAATGGTAAAAATGAACTCACATCCCCTTATATAGAATTTCAAAAAATTAGTGCATTTATTGCTCCTCCACCTACCAACAATCCTCTCATTAATCAACCATTTTCCTTCTTTCTATGTGGTACATCTTCATGCCCAAGCTATAACCTTCTAGCACACCCTCCTACCTTTTGGATGTAAACTTCTCTTCAGCGTGCTTCCATGCACCTTGAGTACCTCATCATTGTGCCTTCCACTGGCAGTCTTCACGGCCTCTTGCTTACCTCATGTTATACTTGTTTCTTCATTCCTCTCTATCTATGGTCCTTGTGTCCAGAAGCAATCTCTTTTTTTTTCAATTCTCCAACCTTGAATAACACCTGTAGATAGTTCCTTTCATGTGTACTTATTTTCAACAGTCTTGTACTTGGATATCAATAACCTACCCCACACTAAGGGTATGTGCAGTCCTCTGTGCATAAAAATTCTTCAAATAGTAATTAGCTTCTGGCACGTAAACGTTCTTATTACATAAACACACCAACTAAATTGACAAAGCATAACGAAAAAGAAGGAAACATTAAGGAAATGTAGAAATTGAAAACCTAATCTAAATGGAAACACTGCCTTATTACAAACACCAAGAAGACTTATTTATAGTAGGGCTTCAGCCTACTCCCATTGAAGTATCTGGGTAACCATATTCCATCAAGTGCCTTTAATTGACAAGCGCCTATTTGAGTATGTGAGTGATAACATACGGCCCCAACTAATGTACCTTGATTTTTCCTGGATGGCGTAAAAATTTAGAATCATAAAGGAGCACCATCTGTCCTATCTCAATCTTTTTATCCCTGATGTACCTGTCATGCCATGCTTTCTACCTAGACCTTTTCTTGTTTTTGACTCCAACATGTTATGGCTCATCACTCATCCAACTTGATTAACTTTTCAATCCCTTCTTCTAATGCTTTCTCATCAGCAAGACCTCCAGCATGCGCAATATGCAAAGAAGGTAACATAAATTCCATAGGAAGAACTGCTTCTGCACCAAACACTAAATGAAATGGTGTGGCTTTGTTCAACCTTTTATATGTTGTTTGATATGCCCAAAGTACTGCATATATACTTTATCATCCCAATCCTTTCATCCAACATCACATATTTTTGTCAATGTCTGGCTCAAAATTTTGTTGAAAGCCTCAGTAGTTCCATTTTCCTGAGGATGATAGGTGTGGTCTTATGGTGTGCAATCATGAATTCATCCAATAAAATTCTGATTGTCTCATTAAGAAAATGTGTTCCCCTATCACTGGTCAAACTTAAAGGACATTCATACCTTGTAATAATATTTTCCCATAGAAACTTGGTTATTGTAGCCACTATACAATCCTTTGTAGGTGCTTCTTTTTCCCACCTTGTCAAATAATCTATGCAAGTTATGATATAGTGTGATCCTGTTTTGTCACACAGCTAGTGAAATAGGACCCACAAAATCTATATCCCATTTCTCAAATAGCTCTGCACTAGTAATAGGTCTTAGGGGCATTTCATCTCATTGACCTGATTTCCCAAGATGTTGACAATGATCACAAGCCTTGTAAAATTCCTTACAATCTTTATATAGGGTCTCCCACCATAATCCAATGAGTAGAATCTTACGTGTAGTGGCATCACCTGCATAGTGGCCACCTACAATACCACCATGAGCTTCCTCCATAATATGTGTATGCTCATGTTCTAGTACACAACGGTGAAGTACTTCATCCCAACCTAATTTGTACAGGTCACTACTAATCAACATGTAGGGGGCTACGCGTATAACAAATTGTTTATTTTCCAAGGATTTCATTCCTTTTGGTAGCATACATGTATGTAGAAAGACAACAATGTCCTCTAGTTATGATGGCACTCATTGTAACTTGTATAACTATTCATCTGGCATGGTATCTTCAATTTCCTGTGCTTCTTCTCCTGACTGTATTCTGGATAAATGGTCTAGTCTAGAATTACTTTTCCCTGGTTTTACCACAACTGTGAAATCAAATTCTTGAAATAAGAGTACCCACCTGCATATACACCCTTGTAGAATGGGCTTGTTTACCAAATACTTCAATGCCATGTGATCTATATAAAAGATAAATGGTGTAGCTAGAAGGTACTATTGGAATTTATGTAGTGCATAGATCATTGACAAAGCTTCGCTCTTTGTAGTTGTGTAATTCTATTCTGTAGGAGTCATCTTTCTACTAGGAAAAATAGATAGGATGATCTATAATACCTTCTCCAGGATGAACCAACACCATGCGCCAATGGCCATGTCAGAGGCATCCACATGTACATGAAATGGTTGGTCCCATGAAGGAAAACACATAATAGGCAAGGTAGTAAGTTTCTCCTTTAATGTCTTGAATGCACACTGCTACGGTTCTCCCCAGTAGAACACACCTTTTCCTTTTAGTAACTCCTCCAATGGTGTGATAAATTTGGCATATCCTTTGATAAAATTTCTATAATATCCTGTATGACCCAAAAATCTATGCACCTCACTATGACTAGTAGGCTCTATTAGGCATATAATAACTACAACCTTGAATGGATCAACCAACAAACCTTCCTTGTAGATTATGTGTCCTAACAGTATTCCAAATGGTGTAGCAAATATGCACTTTTTGATGTTCAAAGAGATACTCAATTGTCTACATCTTTTAAACATTAAATGCAAATTTTCACAATGATCCTTAACTAATCCATACACCATCCAATCATCCAAATAAACTTGTAAGAAGTTTTGAATAAATTCCTTGAACTCTTGAACAACTATGCGCGAAAATACAATAGGTGCATTTTTTCAGACCAAAAGGCATTACAGTATAGGCAAAGCTACCCCATTCAGTAGTAAAAGTAGTCTTTTCCTGATCCTCCTGGGAAATCCTAACCTGATGATACCCAGAGAACCCATCTATAAATGAATAGATTTCACGCCCTACAACACCTTCTATTATTTCCTTAGTGAATAGCGTAGGTAAGGGATCAGTCACACATGCAACATTCAGCTCCCTGTAGTCCACGTAGATCCTAATCCATCTATATTTCTTGATACTGATCACCATGGGACTAACCCATTTTGACTCGTCAAAGGGCTTGATAATCCTAGACTTCAAAATTTTGTCAATCTCTTCTTTCACCTTTTTTCATAAGTTGGGGTTCATCCTGTAGGGTCTCTTTCTAACTGGGCATGCACACCTCTTTAAGCTTTATCTTCATCTCCCCTAATGATTCATGCACGCCTTTAAGTTCATGGTACCCCCTAGGGAATAAGTCGTGATAATCCCTTAGTAACTCTATGATTTTTGCCACTTCAGAGTCTGACCAATAGTCTCCAATTATGGCTTCCTTAGGCTCAACATTTGATCCAATATTCACATTATTTGTCTTCATAGGTTCGTGATAGGCACACATGGTCTTATATACACTGTCCAACACCTCACACCTACTTGTTGAATGGTTTACATCCAAATTTTCTACTTCTTCATCATCCACTAAGTAGACCATTTTTCCTTTTTCTTTCTCAAGGAAAGTTCATTGAAGTAGTGTGGCATTGGCCTCTGTCTCTTCAACAAGACGTGGTCCTGAGATTTCCTTCATCCAATAACTCCTGAAGGAGTTCTTCAGCCTTGGAACTATCTCCCATAGTTAAGTGCTTTATGACTTTTAATGCTTCTTCCACCAAAGGTTTAGTAGAGAAGAAGTCAAATGTCTGGGCCATTCCTGCATTTAAATCCTACTAATTTCCAGTCTCTCTATGGATTTCTTCACATAGATACCAAGCACGCGCGTAGCCTTGTAAAGTGGAATAAAATTTGTGTACCCATAGTGAAGGTGGTAAATCTTCCTGCCCCTCTTTCTAGAGTCTCTCACACTTCTAAACATAGTGTTGAATAGGTTGATTACCATGATAAGTGTAGTTTTGAGTAGGTGCATTGCTCTTGAAGAACTTGTTATCCCATAAAATTGACAAGGGGAATTTTATAGATAACCCTACCAAAATTTTGTTCCAATCCCTCGTCAGGGATTCCATGCGTTTGGAATGTTGCAAAATCCCTTTCCGGGAAATCTAGTTTTCCGAAATTATCCTTTTTGGTCTTTTTTGGTCGGGTGCATATAATGTCTATGCAACATCAAATGTTCATGCACCCCCTTTAAAGCCTTTGGAACATGCTTTCTCATGTCAACAGGCGTTTGGTGTGCCTCACTATGTTGAGTCTTTCCTGCATGCGCCAAGGCACATGCGCCTTCATGTCAACATAACTTTTGTTGCGCCACTTTTTGGTGCGCCAAGGGTGCACATATTCCTCTGTCAACATCACTTTTCGTGTGCCCAAGGCGCACTTAATTTCGTGTTGGCAAGCGTTTTGATGCGCCAAGGGCGCATGTTTTCTTGTGTCGATGGTGCTTTTTATGCACCCCTTGAAAAATTTGGTGGCACATTTATTGCAACCTCGCCTATAAATAGGTGCGTGTGCAATGTCATTGTCACCGACACAAATCACGTGATTTTTATCTGTACCTGCCAGCGCACCAGCCCTGTCACTTTCAAATCTTTTCGTGGACCCGTTTACACACTTCTCCACTATTTATCCTCGTAAGAGGTCCTCTTTCTTTTGTGCACTTTGTGTTTATGGTTTTTGGCTGCTTGTTGGTATGGATTGGATTGGAAAGACTGTGAAATCATGAACTTGCCCCCCCCCCTTTTGCTGTCTTTTCCATTCTTCCACATGTTATTCCCCCTCTTTCCAGATCTGCTGGTAGAGGAAACTCTGTCCTGAAATGATTGCTTAAAAACTCTTTGTTTAAGCCTCTTCATCACCCAAATGACCCTGCAGAAGGAGCTAAACCACATATAAACCCCTTAGAGAGAGAATCAAAGCTTAAAAAGAAACTATATTTTTCTTCTCCTTTGGCGCATTGGCGCATCTGTCACCCCCGTTACACAAAGAACAGCCACGCCAATGGCACATATTCCCTACTTGCTACATATTGAAAAGTTGAACCCTCAAGGAGCACTTCCTTAGTTTGTTGCAAATGCTTTCCTCGCGCCCCCTCGTGGCACACCGAACTCATTTGTTGCATCGTTAAAACCTACACCCTTTGGTGCACCCTGCATGTATGCAACATAGAAATTATCCGCACCAAGTGTAAAATTGTAAAACGGTGGAGGCGCATCCCTCATTACAATAACATCATGTTGTGTAAACCTTCCATGCACCGTGCCAAGTTCCCTTTAGCGCAAAAAAAACATATGTTACACAAACCTTAGATGCACCTTTGGCGCACCGAAGTTCCATGCAACATGAAAATGATATGCGCCACGGGCGCATCCTATTCCTGTGTAACATAAAGAATCCATGCGCCCTTTATAAAATGCATACATATGGCGTAGGCGCAATTGTACTTACAACAACAAAGAATGCACCCTAGAGTATCCATGCGCCATGTGCCCTTTGGCGTTGATTTATCCCCTGCAGCATCCCTTTTCTGTGCGCCTTACTATTTAGCTCTGTAACCTGTAGTATTCATGCGCCCTATGCCCTGAGGCCTTAAAATTGCTAACTCTTTCTTCTGTTAGCATTTTAATGGAAGATCAGACAGCTGACATGGCTTTCTTGCGTTGGGTTTCACTTCTCATTCTTGCAGATCAGCAACTAAGTTCAGAAGAACATATGTCAACATCAAGCAAGAAACCTATCAAATCTAAAGGCAAGGCCAAGCTCACAGAAGAAGAAATGAAGTATAAGTATCAGAGGGTCAGAATGCCCGAGTCCCAAGCAGAGTGTGACTTTGATATTAGAGACTCAGATTTGGGTCATATTGACATGGAAGATTTCTAGGCCAGAACCCAGAGGGTCACAAGAAGTCCATGGATGGACAAATTGATAGGCAGTGCCCTGCACTTTGCTGGAGGGATCCCAGTTAGTGCCATAAATAATGAATTTATGATGGTGGTAGCCCGATGCTACAACAAAGACACAAGATGTGTCCATGGTGAGAAGGGCGAGGTTATAATTAACCTCACTGCCCGCCACTTTGAAATAATGCTCGGCATTCCTCATCACCGGCACTTTGTGGCCGTCAACCAAGAAGATTGCATCAAGGCCTGGGACGACAATGAAGATCAATGCATGCAGCTGATGAATGAAGTTTATCTGAAGAACAAAAAAGTAGTGACTCGGTGGCCACAACTCATTCATCGCAGTGACTTTTCAGAGGAACTCAGCGACACAATCACGTTCCTGAGCAGAGTCTTTGGGCTTCCTGACGCCCATTATTTTCACAAGTGGATGTTGTGGTACCTTGAAACAATGAACAAAAATGTGCCCGATCAACGCTTTGAATGGGCAAAAATCATAAGCATCACAATCTCCGAGAAGCTACAACAACTTAACATAACAGGGAGGTTCTATATGAACTCCTACGTGGTCTATGCTACAGCTTCAGAAAGGGACTATCCGGCTCTAATGCGATGTGGGGTTTGGCCCTAAGTCAAAATTTATGAATACTATCCAAAGCTGAAGCTGGAAAATAGCATCCCCCAATTCACAAATATCAATGATGCATTCTTCTACTTCATCATCTGCCTGTTGAGGTCGAATATGACTCACGGTCGTACGACCAAGAGCATAGTAGCAGCTACTAAGAAGTGGGGGGCCATGTTCACTCAATTCCCCACATTTACCTATCTGAGGGCAGTCAATTTCTTGGGGGAACTGACTAGACTGCCAAGGTATGCCAGACCGAAGTTGATCCTATTGGAGCTGTTGAGGAAGCTTGTTACCATGAAAAGTGCCTAAAGAGAAAGAAGGGTGGAACTCCTTTCCCCCTCACAGTGGGTAGGTATACGTGTCTCACTCACCACAAGGCAAAAGATATGTTTATAGAACTGGAGCTGCTGAATCTGAAATATGACTTCGCAACAAGCCCCACCTTCGATCTGAGAAATTGTTTTCCTAGGGCCAAGCTCGACCCGATCCACATCCCTCAGATCGAAGATATCTACATCGACATATATCATGAGGTTGAGCTCAGAAGGAAGGATCATTCTCGCTTGGCCTTAGCAAAAATCATCCAGTACGGGGTAGCCATCCTCCCAAAAGCCTACCAAACTAATGAGCAAGAAGTGGATCAAGTGTATCTTGACACGGGTGGGGACGATTGGCCTTTCGCGTTGATTGATAGAACTAAAGCGCCTCAAACAATTAAGGAGAGAGTCAAGGAAAATCTACGCAGAACAGAGCATTGGTGCCGAATGAATAGACTCATCTACCTCGGGGTCGATTTCACAACCTCCCCGTTGGGCAATGCACCTCCTTGGGAAAAATAGCAGCCAAAGGGAAAGGAAAAGGCAAAGAGGGTGAATCCAGCTCCACCCAAGAGGAAGCTCCTGAAAGTCCTCCTTCCGCTACACTCGAAGAAGTTATAACTCTGGCTTCTCCAGAGAAAGAAACAGTGGAGGATGTTCCGATAGGCACATCCACTCAGGATGTCACCACTACTGCAACAATTGAGGTCCCTTCTATCCCTTCTCCCTCTCCTCCTTCCCCTCCTCGAGTGACCCCAGTGACCATTCCTTTGGTCGTGTCATCTCCCCCTTCTTCTACTGTTCCTCCTGCTTCTTCGTCCATCTTCTCTTCTCACACGGATCTGTCCCCCTCCATTTCTTCCCTCATCTCTGAGCTCCCCTCCCTTCCTATGTATTCCTCTCCTGCAGTATCTCTTCCTCCCATGTGCACTTCCTCGGCCTCCCTCTCGATGCTGCCTCCAAGTGTCTCCACATTTTTCCCTTCTACTACTGCAGCTGCCCCCTTCTCTATTTCTGGTCCTTCTCCCATAAGTCTAGCATGGATCTCCCAGCACCTAAGTCAACAGAAAAGGAAAGTTCCCATCGCTCCGATGGACTTCTCTGTCATCCTGTCAAAAGGGGTAAAGAAGCAGACGCCCATCACACGCTTCTCTCAGAGTGCTTCAGGAGAGAGGGTAATGGAGATCGCATACCCCAATCCTCTGAAGGATAAAAAGGATCTGTCTCCGACAGATTACATAGTGACTCAAGTCACAATGGGGACGTCTTCTGAAAGCCTTCAGGGAGAGGCCCTATTTGGATTTGACGCCCTCTACAAGAAGCTTCAAGAAGCAAAAGAGGAGAAAAGGCTATTAAAAGAGAAAAATAAACATCTTCTCCATGCCTTACAGAAGATGGGCAGTGCACCTCCCACAACTACCACCGAAACTCCTGAACGTCTGAGTCAGGATAAAATTAATGAATATGCAAAGATTAGTGAGCAGGGTATGGTAGTTTCCACCTGAGGAGCCAAATCCTCAAGGACAGTGAACGAGTGATCACCAAGTTCACCGATTTGTATCTAAACATCAACAAGGTGAACAAAGAACTCCAGACGTTAGTAGGACCCATATCCGAAGAGCTGGACCATGCTAGGCTGCAGCATGAGACCTTCCAAAGAATGTTCGACTGTTTAGTCGAAGATCTGGTCAAGTTCGGCGTTTTCGGTCACCCCAGGGCCCTAAATAAAATCCTTTCCACTCTGGATTACCAGATGGATCAATTGGAATTTGTCCTCGAAAAGATTGATAAGGTAAAGGAAGAATCCCTGAATGTAATGCATCAGATGGAACAAATTGTTTTAAGTATGTCTCCATGGTTGCTTACTCCTTCTTTCGCCTTAAGGAAGGTTGACGAAACCATCCAGATCTTCAAGGAGATCATTTTGCAAGGGCTGGGGCCAGAGGTCACTTTTGACACAGAATCCATCAATAACCTACTGGCCTGTCGAGACTTCATCGGGTTCTTAATAGAAGCAGAGAATGAATATTCCAAAATCCCAGAGAAGCTCACAGACGAGCGGGAGACTTGCAAGGCTATCAGTGAGCGACACAAGGATCCTTCCTAGGATCAATTAGAGCCCATGATCAGCAAGTTCATGGAATACCGTGCCCAATTCCACATCTCGTCACCTGATCAGCAATAGCAGGATATCCCCTTTCAGCTACGGGATGACGACGATGAATAATTTCTCTCTCTTCTTCAACTTTCTTTTTGTAAATGTCTAAAGTATGTTGGCACAAATGATGACATCATCCATGTTACACCATGGGATGATGTCATCCATCAAGTTGTCAAAATTCAACATGACTTTGAGATATTTTGTATATTCTATGTAAATAGGTGTTTGGTTCCTTTTTGCCTTCCTTCTCTTCTCTTCTTCTATAAATACTTGAATACTCATTGTATTCAGGGGTGGATATCTTTCAGATGAAAAATAGAAGTGAGAGGAAAAGACTTGGAGGTTTTTGTAACAGAAAGAAATATTAATACAATATTTAGACTTTGTGCTGAATACATGTGTTATATGCATTAGATCTTTCTTATGTCAAATCTATGTGTTTATTTTGTTGGATCTACTTCTGTTTTATTGTCATTTATTCATCAGTATTGCTTTGTTCGTCTATGCAAGTAGGTTTGGCTTTGTTTACTACCAGCCCAAAACATAGACCCTCTGACCTTTCTGCTTTGGAATTCATTTCTTTTCCCCCTTCGGACCTGATCTTTCTTCATCCTCTCTTTCATTCCTTTCTTTCCACAGTCGGAAACACCCCTACTGGGATGAGATCCCAAACCCCCAAAGGCAGAATATATTGCGACTTGCATAAGATTCCTGTTGGTAGAATAGAAATAAACCAGTTTCACTTTGCTGACTCAAAGAGGGGCTATGCCCTGCACACTGTTGGCTCATCTATCCATAAATCTGCCCAATCGACAGATTTTCCAACCAACATTTTTTAGCGACTCTGCCGGGGATCAAATAGATCTAGCAGATCTATGATGGTGGTATGATAGAAAAACTGTTAAAATCTGAAAAATCACTACCTGTTTGCAAACTTAAAATTTTTGTCAAAAATCCAAAATTTTGCAAAAGTGCTCTAAAATGAAAATTTTCTTCTGAGCTTCATAGATCTAGCCTAGTTGAAGATCTTTAGTTCGCTGAGTTTTTATAAAAATATGTATTTTTTCGTAGATCTGAGTTTTTGACTGTTTACCAAAATTTTCAAACTCTTTGAAAAAGTCAACTTTAGATCAGAAAATCAGCTTACTAATATTCACTATCATTTTATCCTCACTGTTATTTGTCATTAACCGCAATCGGTTTTCAGAAGAGGATAATTTTTAAATATTCAGAAAAGTACATGCTGTTGGTTTTTGTCAAAACAACCAGAAAATCAGCAAGTACAACCAAAAAGAAATTTTAAATCTGCGCCACAACATCGCAAATCTGGAAAGTACACTGGCGGGTGAGCCATTTACATGTAGCAGGGGAGCTCATGGAGAAGTCGATCCTACTTTCGATCTACTTCAAAGGCACAATTTCAATATAACACCGACGCGCTTTTCATCACTAAGTTTAGCTGATCGGTCAGCCAGAAGCGCCTCACCTCCACGAAGGAAGCATCTTTCACAAGGAGCCTCCACATCCCTTTGTAGTGCCTTGCTGCTCAGTGGGAATGTGCTTCCAGCCCGTGTTCTTTTTCTAGCTGCCCAGATGGCGGTACCATGGGGAAATGCTATGGGTCCCCTGGCTTTGCCACATCCTGTTCACGCGCTCCCACATGGAAACCGAAAGAATTTTCCCAAATTTGACAGGAGCGGGAACCAAAGCACAGATTCACACATATCCGCATTCATCATGTCATGCAATATTCTGGATGTAACTCATGAAGATGTGTCGGTTCACCTTTTTCTGGAAACTTTACAAGGGCCCACAGCAGAATGGTTTCAGCACCTACCGGCCAGATCTATTACCAGTTGGGCCACCTTGCGGGATGTTTTTGAAGACAGGTACAAGCCTTCAGAAGATGCATTTGCATTGTTATCACAGATCACTCACCTGAAGAACGAGGCTAATGAGACCATGCACAATTTTATCGCCAGGTTCAATGCATTAATCAACCACGTCCCTGTTGCCATGCTTCCAACACCGAAAAATCAGAAGTGTTTCTTCGTGAACGCTATGAGTTCAAAAGTAATTTTCTTACTCCTGCAAGAACAAGTGGCTACCTTGATTCTCGCCCAGGCCGCTGCAATCAGAATCAAAGATAATTTGATAATATCTAGCGAATTAAAAAGGTAATCATCCAAGCCTAAATCTTTGGGCCCTTCCCCCACTACTTCATCTGATCCGGCATTTCAAAAGATGGCGAACAACTTTCTTGCATTAAAGAAGCAGTTAGCCCAAGCTTCCCCTGGTTCCTCATACCGGGATATTCCACGGAGGAATTTTGTTTCCAACAATTTTCCACAAAGGTCGTGCTTACCTGCAATTGCTCCACGGTTGGCGCTTGAGGCTCCTCCAGTCAATGCTCTAGCTGAAATTGAACAAGAGGAACAAGATTACAGAGAACCTTCGTCTCAAGGTGAAGATGATCAAGATGTCAGTGAACCGACTGGTGACTCTACTATCAGGTATATGGAATTTGATGAAGAAGAATCTGACAAAGAAGAGGGTACACATGGCTATGCAAGTGGACAATCATATGCTTTTTTTACCCGCTCGCAAGGAAAAGAAGCAGAGGTTGCTACCCATGTGCAGAAGGAGAAGGCCGTGTCAAACGCACCTCCAACCATTGCTAAAAGAGGTAATCCTCTTCCTACTCAACTCCCTGTTAAGTATTTTACAAGGAAATCTTTCCCCCCATCTCTCCTCCAAATCAACCTTCTTCTATTCCCGTAAAGACCAGTAATCCTACCCTACCATCACAAAGTAAGGGACTCATTCCTTCACCAACGTAACCCTTGGCTGCATTTGACATAATTGACCATGTTAAAAAGACCAAGATCCAAATGTCTGAAGCCGAGTATCTTCAGTCAAATCCTGAACATCTTATAAAATTGACCAAGTATATTCAGATTCAAGTTGTCATAACTAATCAGGTTTCCCCAAAAGGAATCATTTCCACTCCTCCTGCATCCCACATAAATGTTGCCTCAACATCTGCATTAGGCAAGCTAGAACCTTTCTATCTCTCCCTCCTAATCAATGGCCACAAGTTAAGTAACTGCATAATTGATTCTGGAGCTTCTAATAACGTCATGCCGGAAAAATTCGCCCATGCTTTGGGCCTCACCCTTACCAAGCCTTTTGGTAGATGTTATTCCTTAGAAACTAAGCAGGTGTCGTTGATTGGTCAAATCAAAGATGTGCAGTTTGCATTTGCGGCGTTCCCAGAGAAAAGAGTAAAGATGACCGTCCTTGTTGCCGACATTCCAGTGGCCTATGGAATTTTGCTAGGAAGAAGTTTTTGCAGCGAAGTTGGTGGGGAGATTCATATGGACTAGTCTAAGGCTAGGATCCCAGTCAAAGGTGTAATGCAAACATTGGAGCTAGAATCACAAAATAAGTACTTGGTTACTAATTCTAAGGACCCCAAAGCTCAAATTCTTTTCGAATCATCAGAAATGGGGAACTATTTCTTGTCTACCGAGTCTGAAAAAATGGTTGTTCTCGTCCAAGAATAAGATCTTACTAAGATCTGGACTTTGCAGTTCGATGGCAGCTATGCAATCAGTGGATGTGGCGCCGGAGCCATGTTAATATCTCCTGAAGGGGAGGTTATTCCTCTCTCTTTCAAGTTGTCGTTTTTCAACACAAATAATACTGCTGAATATGAGTCTCTGCTACTTGGCATGCAAGCCGCGAAGGAAAGAGGGATCAAAAATCTAAAAGTGCAAGGTGATGTAGAGCTAGTCGTGAACCAAGTTAAGAGAATATATCAAGTGAAGAATGAGAGGCTTAGGCATTACCGCAATGCGGTGTGGGACAACATCGAGGAATTCGATGCTTTTTCAATAGAATCCATTCCAAGAGCTTAGAATGACATGGCCGATTCATTGGCCGTTTCAACATCCCTCATGCTCCCTCACCCAGGTTTGAAAACAAACAAATACACCATTGAGGTGGTTTTCTGCCCAAGCGTGCCAGACAATTCTCAGCATTGGCAAGTATTCAACGATGATAATCAACTCATTTCCTTTCTAGAAAAGGCAGAAAATTTCAAGGAGCTTCACTTTGAAGGATCCACTTTCATGTGCCGCGAATCAGTCACCGATCAAGAGGATGAATCCGAAGGGAACGACGGCATATGTCAGCTCAAAGGAAATAAAATTCCAAAGGGCCTGGTTTCTCTGGAGTGGTTGTTCGACAGGCATGACTGTTTTGTAAAAAAGAAAAGGCAAGATGATGCTAGCTCATCCCAAGAAACCGAGCCGGTTAATTTAGGTTTGGTAGAACATCCGCGGTTTGTGAACATTGGAAAATGTTGCAAACCTGAAGAAAAGTAGAAGTTTCTTAAACTGTTGAAGAAATACATGGATGTATTGGCGTGGTCCTACGCCGATCTAAAGTCTTTTAAGCCAAAGGACATCCAACATGACATCCCGTTAAAAAAGGATGTCAAAGCTTTTCACCAGAAGCAGAGGCATTATAACCCTAAGATCTCAGGTACTATCCAGGCTGAAATTCAGAAAATGCTGGATGCAAGAATCATCTTTCCTATCCATCATAGTAATTGGGTAGCAAACATCATGCCAGTGCACAAGAAGAATGGTGAAATACGCATATGCGTAGATTTTCGAAACCTGAATCAGGCATCCTTGAAGGAAAACTACCCACTTCCTATAATGGATCAAGTTCTGCAAGCAGTAACTAGATTAGAAATGTTGTCCATGCTTGATGGTTTTTCAGGCTACAATCAGATTGAAGTTTCACCTGAAGATCAATTTAAAATAGCGTTCACTACTCCTTGGGGCACATTTTCCTACAGCAGGATGCCTTTTGGTCTGACCAATGCTGGCACCACTTTTCAGTGGGCTATGGATCTTGCATTCAAAGGTATGATGGGGAAGGTCATTGTCATTTATCTAAATGACTTGACTGTGTTCTCTAAACAATGAAGTGATCATTGTGATCATCTGGAGCAAGTATTGGCCAGATGCCGAGAGCATGGGATTTCCCTGAACCTGAAAAATTTTGTTTTTGGAGTCACAGAAGGAAATTTTCTAGGGCATGTTGTTAGCAAAGAAGGAACAAAGATAGATACCGAAAGAGTTAAGGCTCTTCAGAGCCTCACTTTGCCTACAAGCAAGACTGTCGTTCATTCTTTCTTCAGAAAGGTGAACTTTTTCAGGCGTTTTGTTCCCGACTTTGCTGAGAAGACTTGTCATATATTAGACATGATGAAAGGGTCACCAACTTTCTGATGGAGCGAGGAAGGGAAAAGGTCATTCGAAGAAATAAAAGCCTCTGTTGCTCACGTGCCAGTCCTGGTATGTCCCAATTTCTCCAAAGATTTTATCATGTATAGCTATGCATCTGAGCATACTGTATCTACCATCTTGATGCAAAGGAATTCTAAGGATGTTGAATCTCTGATTGCGTTCATGAGCTCTCCCCTCAAGCCTCACGAACTAAAAATGTCTCAGTTGGAAAAGCTTGCCTTCGCCGTTGTCAAAGCGGTCAAAAACTTAGGTATTACATTTTAAATTCTCATACAGTGGTGTTGGTCCCTGACACGGTAGTCAAATTAATTCTAACTCAACAGGAGTTAGGAAGCTTGCGAGGAAATTGGATTGCAAAGGTCTAGGAGTACGACCTGGATATAAAACCAACCAAATTGGTAAGAGGTAAGGGCCTATGTCAGCTTATGGCTGAAAACAAAGATTCAGAAGACCTTGAAGAAAAGGATGATTGCACCAATGGAGCACAAAGCCAGCTGGAGAAAGCCGATTCTCTACCCATGGTTCTATTTTTCGCGACCAGCGACGAGTGGTATTCTGATATTGCTTTCTTCCTCACCTACGACAAATGCCCGGCTCACCTGACTGTAAAGGAGAAGTGCACTATAAAGCTCAGAGCAGCCAAATATGTCATCTGGGATGACGGTTTATACAAACACGGGATAGATGGCATCTTCTTGCGATGTGTCGACAAGCCACAATAGGTGAAGTTACTTGAAAGTTTCCATAATTCAGCCTGTGGAGGCCATTTCTCCTCTTCCGTGACAACACACAAGATCATCCGAGCCAGGTACTATTGGCCGACGCTTTTCCAAGATACAGCTACCTGGGTAACAAAGTGTGAACCTTGCCAGCAGTTCATCGGCAAGCCCAAGTTGGCTGCTTTTCCCCTCAGGCCGGTCATTGTCAACGAGCCATTCAAGCAGTGGGGAATTGATTTTATCGGTGCACTCAATCCCCAATCGAGTGTCGGACATAGTTATGTACTAACAACAACAGATTACTTCACCAAGTGGGTGGAAGCCATACCTGTCAAGCATGCCACTTCCGAGGTTGTTTGTAGTTTCATCAAAGAAAATATCATTGTCAGGTTTGGCATTCCAAACAAGATTGTAGCTGATAATGCTTCTAACTTCTCTTCATGGGAAGTTATTAGTTTTTTCTACGAATATGGGATAACTTTAGCTCACGCCTCATATTATTACCCTCAGGAAAATGGTCAGGCAGAATCCAGTAACAAAAACTTGGTGACCATCATACGAAAGCTGGTGGATGAGAATCAACGGATGTGGCACAAGTCCTTATACGACGCTCTATGGGCAGACCGCATCACTCCCAAAAGGTCTCTCGGTATGTCACCTTTTCAAGTGTTATATTGCACTGATGTCGAGCTTCCCATTTCTACTGAACTTCCTACTCTACGCTTGGCATTGGCAATCGAAGATGAGACTTTTCAAAATTCTCTTGAAAAGAGGATCATGTATCTAACAAAGCTCGAAGAAAAGAGAGTAAGAGTGGTCGACAAGATCACCGAACATTAGAATCAAGTCAAAATATTATTCGATTAAAAAGCTAAGAAAAGAATTTTCCAGGTGGGAGACTTCGTCCTTCTGTGGGACAAGCGAAGAGAGCCAAAGGGCATGCACGGAAATTTTGATTCCCTGTGGAGAGGGCCTTTCAAGATCAAGTAGCTCAATGGAGAGAATAGTTTCTATCTCTCATATCTGGATGGAACCGAACTCCCCGCTTCCCTATAGCGGGTAGCATCTAAAAATCTTCAGGAAGTAGAGCTTTCTCTCTTCTTTGTACAGTTTTCTTTAGTTGTGTGTTTGTTTTCATCGTGTGTTTGCTTTCTGTTTGTTGTGTGTTCCCTTTTTGTTCACCCTCTGGTCGCCCTTGTTTTTGACTCTATTACCCAATGGATAGGCACATGAGATCTGGGATTCTCTACCCCTGAGATTTGCTCAGAGATAGTCCGCAGAAAGAGCCAACTGTTATCCCGTAAAATTGACAAGGGAAATTTTACAGATAACCCTACCGAAATTTTGTTCCAATCCCTCGTCAGGGATTCCTTGCGTTCGGAACGTTGCAAAATCCCTTTCCGGGAAATCTAGTTTTCCGAACTTAGCCTTTTTGGTCTTTTTTGGTCGGGCGCATATAATGTCTATGCAACATCAAATGTTCATGCGCCCCCTTTAAAGCCTTTGGCGCATGCTTTCTTGTGTCAACAGGCGTTTTGGTGCACCTCACTATGTTGAGTCTTTCATGCACTAAGGCACATGCGCCTTCATGTCAACATAACTTTTGTTGCGCCCCTTTTTGGTGCGCCAAGGGCGCACATATTCCTCTGTCAACACCACTTTTGATGCGCCAAAGGCGCACTTAACTTCGTGTTGGAAAGCGTTTTCGATGCGCCAAGGGCACATGTTTTCTTGTGTCGACAGTGCTTTTCATGCGCCACTTGAAAAAGTTGGTGGCGCATTTATTGCCACCCTCGCCTATAAATAGGCGCGTCTGCACTGTCATTGTCACCGAACACAAATCACGTGATTATTTTTCTATGTACCTGTCAGCGCACCAGCCCTGTCACTTTCGAATCTTTTCGTGGACCCGTTTGCACACTTCTCCACTATTTATCCTGGTAAGAGGTCCTCTTTCTTTTGTGCACTTTGTGTTTGTGGTTTTTGGCTGCTTGTTGGTATGGATTGGATTGGAAAGACTATGAAATCATGAACTTCCCCCCCCCCTTTTTGCTATCTTTTCCATTCTTCCACATGTTCTTTCCCATCTTTCTAGATCTGCTGATAGAGGAAACTCTGTCCTGAAATGATTTCTTAAAAACTCTTTGTTTAAGCCTCTTCATCACCCCAAGGTACCCTAAAAAGGAGCTTAACCACATATAAACCCCTCTGAGAGAGAATCTGAAGCTTAAAAAGAAACTATATTTTTCTTCTCCTTTGGCGCATTGGCGTACCCTGCAACATGAAGAACAGTTGCACCAATGGCGCATCTGTCACCCCCGTTACACAAAGAACAGCCGCGCCAATGGTGCACATTCCCTACCTGCTACATAATGAAAATCTATGCCCTCAAGGCACACTTCCTTAGTTTGTTGCAAACGCTTTCCTCACGCCCCCTCATGGTGCACCAAACTCATTTGTTGCATCGTTAAAACCTGCGCCCTTTGGCGCACCCTGCATGTATGCAACATAGAAATTATCCGCGCCAAGTGCAAAATTGTAAAACGGCTCCAGGCGCATCCCTCATTACAATAACATCATGTTATGCATTCCTTCCATGCGCCACGCCAAGTTCCATTTAAGCGCACAAAAAGCATATGTTACACAAACCTTAGATGCGCCTTTGGCACACCGAAGTTCTATGCAACATGAAAATTATATGCGCCACGGGCGCATCCTGTTCCCGTGTAACATGAAGAATCGGTGCGCCCTTCATAAAACGCATACATATGGCACATGCGCACTTGTACTTACAACAACAAAGAATGCACCCTGTAGTGTCCATGCGCCATGCGCCCTTTGGCACTGATTTATCCCCTGCAGCATCCCTTTCTTGTGCGCCTTACTATTTGGCCCTGTAACCTGCAGTATTCATGCGCCCTGCGCCCTGAGGCCTTAAAATTGCTAACTCTTTCTTTCTGTCAGCATTTCAATGGAAAATCAAACAGCTGACATGGCTTTCTTGCGTTGGGTTTCACTTCTTATTCTTGCAGATCAGCAACTAAGTTCAGAAGAACATATGTCAACATCAAGCAAGAAACCTATCAAATCTAAAGGCAAGGCCAAGCTCACAGAAGAAGAAATGAAGTATAAGTATCAGAGGGTCAGAATGCCCGAGTCCCAAGCAGAGTGTGACTTAGATATCAGAGACTCAGAGTTGGGTCATATTGACATGGAAGATTTCTGGGCCAGAACCTAGAGGGTCACAAGAAGTCCATGGATGGACAAATTGATAGGCAGTGCCCTGCACTTTGCTGGAGGGATCCCAGTTAG
Source organism: Taxus chinensis (assembly GCA_019776745.2). Taxonomy (NCBI): domain Eukaryota; kingdom Viridiplantae; phylum Streptophyta; class Pinopsida; order Cupressales; family Taxaceae; genus Taxus; species Taxus chinensis. The sequence continues at coordinate 611,476,736 of CM034148.1, read as the reverse complement.
TGCCATAAATAATGAATTTATGATGGTGGTAGCCCGATGCTACAACAAAGACACAAGATGTGTCCATGGTGAGAAGGGCGAGGTTATAATTAACCTCACTTCCCGGGCACTTTGAAATAATGCTCGGCATTCCTCATCACCGGCACTTTGTGGCCGTCAGCCAAGAAGATTGCATCAAGGCCTGGGACGACAATGAAGATCAGTGCATGCAGCTGATGAATGAAGTTTATCTGAAGAACAAAAAAGTAGTGACTCAGTGGCCACAAGTCATTCATCGCAGTGACTTTTCAGAGGAACTCAGCACACAATCACGTTCCTGAGCAGAGTCTTTGGGCTTCCTGACGCCCATTATTTTCACAAGTGGATGTTGCGGTACCTTGAAACAATGAACAAAAATGTGCCCGATCAACGCTTTGAATGGGCAGAAATCATAAGCAGCACAATCTCCGAGCAGCTACAACAACTTAACACAACGGGGAGGTTCTATATGAACTCCTACGTGGTCTATGTTGCGGCTTCAGAGAGAGATTATCCAGCTCTGATGCGATGTGGGGTTTGGCCCCAAGTCAAAATTTATGAATACTATCCAGAACTGAAGCTGGAAAATAGCATCCCCCAATTCACAAAGATCAATGATGCATTCTTCTACTTCATCATCTGCCTGTTGAGGTCGAATATGACTCACGGTCGTATGACCAAGAGCATAGTAGCAGCTACTGAGAAGTGGGGGGCCCTGTTCACTCAATTCCCCACATTTACCTATCTGAGGGCAGTCAATTTCTTGGGGGAACTGACTAGACTACCAAGGTATGCCGGGCCCAAGTTGATCCTATTGGAGCTGTCGAGGCAGCTTGTTACTTACCACGAAAAGTGCCTAAAGAGAAAGAAGGGTGGAACTCCTTTCCCCCTCACAGTGGGTAGGTATACGTGTCTCACTCACCACAAGGAAAAAGATATGTTTGCAGAACTGGAGCTGCTGAATCTGAAACATGACTTCCCAGCAAGGCCCACCTTCGATCCAGAGAAATTGTTTGCCTAGGGCCAAGCTCGACCCGATCCACATCCCTCAGATCGAAGATATCTACATCGACATATATCATGAGGTTGAGCTCAGAAGGAAGGATCATACTCGCTTGGCCTTAGCAGAAATCATCCAGTACGGGGTAGCCATCGTCCCAAAAGGCTACCAAACTACTGAGCAAGAAGTGGATCAAGTGTATCTTGACACAGGTGGGGACGATTGGCCTTTCGCGTTGATTGATAGAACCAAAGCACCTCAGACAATTGAGGAGAGAGTCAAGGAAACTCTGCGCAGAACAGAGCATTGGTGCCGAATGAACGGACTCATCTACCTCAGGGTCGATTTCACAACCTCCCCGTTGGGCAACACACCTCCTTAGGAAAAATAGTAGCCAAAGGGGAAAGGAAAAGGTAAAGAGGGTGAATCCAGACTCCACCCAAGAGGAAGCTCCTGAAAGTCCTCCTTCCACTACACCCGAAGAAGTTATAACTCTGGCTTCTCCAGAGAAAGAAACAGTGGAGGATGTTCCAATAGGCACATCCACTCAGGATGTCGCCACTGCTGCAACAATTGAGGTCCCTTCTGTCCCTTCTCCCTCTCCTCCTTCCCCTCCTCGAGTGACCCAAGCGACCATTCCTTTGGTCGTGTCCTCTCCCCCTTCTTCTACTGTTCCTCCTTCTTCTTCGTCCATCTTCTCTTCTCTCGCGGATCTTGTCCCCCTCCATTTCTTCCCTCATCTCTGAGCTCCCCTCCCTTCCTATGTCTTCCTCTCCTGCAGTATCTCTTCCTCCCATGAGCACTTCCTCGGCCTCCCTCTCGATGCCACCTCCAAGTGTCTCCACATTTTTCCCTTCTACTACTGCAGCTACCCCCTTCTCTATTTCTGGTCCTTCTCCCATAAGTCCCAGCCTGGATCTCCCAGCACCTAAGTCAACAGAAAAAGAAAGTTCCCATCGCCCTGCTGGACTTCTCCGTAATCCCGTCAAAGGGGGCCAAGAAGCAAAAGCCCATCACACGCTTCTCTCATAGTGCTTTGGGAGAAAGGGTAATGGAGATCGCGTACCCCAATCCTCTGAAGGATAAAAAGGATCTGTCTCCGACAGATTACATATTGACTCAAGTCACAATGGGGACATCTTCTAAAAGCCTTCAAGGAGAGGCCCTATCTGTAGTTGACGCCCTCTGCAAGAAGCTTCAAGAAGAAAAAGAAGAGAAAAGGCTACTGGAAAGAGCAAAATAAACATCTTCTCCACGCCTTACAGAAGATGGGCAGTGCACCTCCCACAACTACCGCCGAAGCTCCTGAACCTTTGAGTCAGGATAAAATTAATGAATATGCAAAGATCGGCGAGTAGGGTATGGTAGTTTCCGCCTGGAGGAGCCAAATCCTCAAGGACAGTGAACGAGTGATCGCCAAGTTCACTGATTTGTATCTAAACATCAACAAGGCGAACAAAGAACTCCAGGCATTGGCAGGACCCATATCCGAAGGGCTGGACCATGCTAGGCTATAGCATGAGACCTTTCAAAGAATGTTCGACTGTTCAGTCGAAGATCTGGTCAAGTTCGGCGTTTTCGGTCACCCCAAGGCCCTCAATAAAATCCTTTCCACTCTAGATTACTGGATGGATCAACTGGAATTCGTCCTCGAAAAGATTGATAAGGTAAAGGAAGAAGCCCTAGACACAATGCATCAGATGGAACAAATTGTTCTAATGATGTCTCCAGGGTTGCTTACTCCTTCTTTCGCCTTAAGGAAGGTTGACGAAACCATCCAGATCTTCAAGGAGATCATTTCGCTAGGGCTGGGGCTATAGGTCACTTTTGACGCAGAATCCATCAATAACCTGTTGGCCTATCAGGACTTCATCGGGTTCTTAATAGAAGCAGAGAATGAATATTCCAAACTCCTAGAGAAGCTCACAGACGAGCGGGAGACTTACGAGGCTATCAGTGAGTGACACAAGGATCCTTCCCAGGATCAATTAGAGCCCATGATCAATAAGTTCATGGAATACCGTGCCCAATGCCACATCTCGTCACCCGAGCAACAACAACAGGATATCCCCTTTCAGCCATGGGACGACGATGATGAATAATTTCTCTCTCTTCTTTGACTTTCTTTTTGTAAATGTCTAAAGTATGTTGGCACAAATGATGACATCATCCATGTTGCACCGTGGGATGATGTCATCCATCAAGTTGTCAAAAGTCAACATGACTTTGAGATATTTTGTATATTCTATGTAAATAGGTGTTTGGTTCCTTTTTGCCTTCCTTCTCTTCTCTTCTTCTATAAATACTTGAATATTTGTTGTATTCAAAAAGGGTGGATATCTTTCAAATGAAAAAATAGAAGTGAGAAGAAAAGACTTTAAGCTTTTTGTAACAGAAAGAAATATTAATACAATATTTAGACTTTGTGCTGAATACATGTGTCATATGCATTAGATCTTTCTTACGTCAGATCTGTGTGTTTATGCTGTTGGATCTGCTTCTGTTTTATTGTCATTTATTCAACAGTATTGCTTTATTCGTTTATGCAAGTAGGTTTGGATCTGTTTACTACCAATCCCAAAACATAAACCTTTTGACCTTTCTGCTTTGGAATTCATTTCTTTTCTTCCTTCGGACCTGATCTTTCTTCATCCTCTCTTTCATTCCTTTCTTTCCGCTAGTCGGAAACACCCCTACTGGGATGAGATCCCAAACCCCCAAAGGTAGAATATTGTGAGACTTGCACAAGATTCCTGCTGGTAGAATAGCAATAAACCAGTTTCGCTTTGCTGACTCAAAGAGGGGCTATGCCCTACACACTGTTGGCTCATCTATCCATAAATCTGCCCAATCGACAGATTTTCCAACCAACAAAACCTAGTAGCAAGAGAAATCCTAATTTCATTCCATCCTACAAGATTTTCCTTGTGGGCTACTCACTAGTGTGCTACTGTCCCATATAGTGTATATGCTAGCATATTTCTTCTTTCCAGCGGGTCTATCCATTGTTCCTCCATGGTGCACAGGAATACCATAGGATCTCCTTCTCTGATGTAACAAGGTACCAAGTTGTTACCTATCCTCCTGACCTAACGCAGTTTGTTGCCTTTAGGAAATATGCTCTTTACTTCGCATCCTACCAAATCATAAGTGCTATGAGCCCAATCATCACAAGCAACACTTGTAGTATCGTTAATAGATTATGCATCCTCCCACTGAAGGATTCCTTCTTTACATGGCTCAAGCACATCTAGATCCCAGATAGTGCGGATATAAATCCTATTCAGGTGTTCTTCACTCAAGGGCTCAACATAGGGCACAAATTTTCCATCTGTTAATAGGATAATAACTCTTTCCTCCTTATTTTCAAAACTAATATAACCCTTGTTGAACCAAAGATCAACATTATTTTCATAGCACCAAGGACGCCCCAATAGAGCTAGGAAGCTATCTAACTCTGTCAGCGCTAAAACCTAAAAATCTCCAGTGAACTTGGCTCTTTGTATGGTAATGGATGCATCTTTCAAAACTTTGATGGGAGTGGCCTTAGTCTGATTAGCCATGAACAAAACATTAGAGGATGGCTGCAATGTGGGTCTCCCCATTTGTACCCATGCATATAAAGTAATAACATTGACTTTTGTGCCTATATCAATAAATATATTACTCAATAGCCACCCATCCACAAAAGCATTTAGAGTGATTACTTGTCATAATTTAGGCTATGAGGGGCAAAGATTTTCATCCAGTCTCAACACTTGCGCACAGAGTTTTTCCATTTAACCAATTCCCTAATAGTGGAATGATATTTTCTTGGTGTAACATTTTGGACACTTCTCTCAAGTCATCCATATCAATTTAGACCATTTCTAATGCTTTTTTTTGCTCCATATTCCATTATTGTTCCTTTAAATATTGTATTTCACCTTGAAGATTCTTGAGTACCTCCATGGTTTCTTGATAAACCTCCTTCTGATGGGTGGGGTCGGGTACCGTGCATGAAGGACCTCATCCTTAGCGATGGTAGGCTTCTGCTGCAATGCTTCTCTGGTGCGTGTCACCTCAGTGTAGGTCACGATCTTTACTTGCAATGCCTCGTACTCTACTTCCAACTTAGGCATCCACTGATTTTCCACAGCATGTTGTATCCTAACCATCCCTGTGCCTTTGTTTTCTTGTTTATGTTGCTTGCTAAGATGCTCATACAAGTTCAGGCACTTCTCATAGCTATGACCATTTCCATAGAAATAACATGTAATATTTTGGGGACAATCGCGCCTATAGTGGTCAAGAGATCCGCAAGTATAACATGTTCCACAAGGGAACTCACTTCTTCCACCACCATGGCCTCGTCCTCCAAATCCACCGTGATATCCTTAACCACTTTCATGACCGCCTTCAAAATTCCCTTCATTCTGATCATAGAATTTCTAATTCTGATCCCGGTCTTGATGCTCGTTCTTGCCTTTAGAGTTATCTAAGACTCCTATCTGTCGTACACCAATATCTATAACATCATGGATCTAACCAATCAGCCGATAGTATTCTGTGTCATGATCCATGGACCTATAGTTTTTACAGTAGCTTGAAATGTTCTTCCTTATTACACATTGTAGAAATAGATAGTAGATAGCATCATGGTTTAAATGGCATATCTCAAAATCCAACAGCAATAAGCACATTGATCAGTGGGGAAAACTATCCTTTGTGTGACCTTCCACTTCATAATCTATTCATAAAAATCCCTGTGCGTGTCTCATGTGCTGAATTTTTTGATAGTTTCTCCAACTGCTTTGTCATAGCTGCGATTTGTTCTTCAAAAAATGGGATCACCCCAGTGTCTATGTTTTTAACCACCTCAGCGTGTAAGGCTACTTCAAGTGCTTCACACATATCAGTGTATTTCTTATGTGATAATTCCCTCCTAAAAGGGGTTATTATGCCCCCAATGAACCATTGTGTATGTTCGCTTGCATGTATGTCATAAGAAAGCTTAGATAATAGTGTTTTAAAATGGGCATCATACTCTCTAACACTTTCAGTAGTGTCTTGCTTAATATCCTTGAGTGCACTTATACTTTTTTGCTCAAACTCAGGGATGTGAAACTTTGTAAGGAATGTATGTTTTAAGGATGTATAGTCTACACAAGTCTAATCAAGGTCAAATGTTTGTACCAACTGTGTGCACTCCCTTGTAATGTAGTAGCAAATTGGCTTGCCCTGCACTCAAAAGTAGTGATTCCTTTTACGTGACATATTATTTCACACATATGCACATGTTCAGAAACATATTCTATACCCCTATACTCTGAAAGAAAAAGAGACATCTCCATGTAAATATGTTGAGGTTGGAGTGGATCTTACCCACCCGATCCAAAACCCCCTGTGTTTCCTCGGCCTCCAGAACAACTAGATCCACCAAAGCTAGAGCCACCTATACCTCCTAATACCAAACCTGTAGCTGGGGTCAAACTAGAAGATGTACTTCCCTATGTCCCCATAGTAGAACTGAATTGTACCCCAATAGTCTGCGAAGGATTACTACTCCCAGAAGACTGTCCAAAAATCTACACACCTGAATTCTGTGCAAATGATACACCCAAAAAGTTACTCCCATATAACAATGAATTTGTTTGTGTTGCCATCGTTGTGCCTCTTATAAGACTCGATCCTACACTCCCACTTCTTGAATTAGCTTGTTGACTATTTGTTATACTAGATGCTAGAAAACCACGTGCAACGGCAAGGTTTCCAGGTGGATTCAGATGCGCACTAGCGGCCCAGGTCATCTCTTCTGACGCACTTCTACATGAGGCCAAGGAGAGTTCCCTGTCATGCTTTCCCAAATGGGGGAGTTCCTAAGGCTCGGGTTCCATGTCTTCTGTCTGAACTTCCAGTCCTTCCCGAACTATATTTCTCCACAACACCATTTGCTCTGCAACCTCCTGCTGCTTCTCTACCTCCCTCTTGCATTCCTCATTATACTTAAGCTGCATTTCCTCTCTCTACCTTTCTTCTGCTAGTTCTACCATCTTTCACCAATCCTACTCTTACCCCTACATGTGGCGGGGTTTAGTTAGCCATCAGTTTACTCTCCAAATTCAAAGTTACCATCAAGATCTTGATTGCTAGCGGAATTTCTTGTAGGTAAGTTTCCCTTGGATATCATAAAAATTTGAATTCAACTACCTCTGGGCACAAATAAGTTGAAATTGAGTACTCCAAGATATAACTATTCAAAACACCATAGAACCACGTATCCACAATGCGAGTCCAAACTAGATCAGGATCATAAAGGACCAAAAATTCTTCTTACATCTAGACAAGTGTGTGATACCTCCAATTCCACTTGGATGCATAAGCAATTAACCACTCATACAATTCTACTGGAAAGATAGCAAAAAATATCTCATATAAACTATCATACATATTTTGTTCTACCCACATGCGTGTGTTAAACTCAAATCCAGTGCTAAAAAACCATGCGTATTCTTCTTCCAGATTGTGTATCCACTCCTTAATACTTGCTAAGGTCAACCGGTATGTATTCATTGAGAACCATCCTGAAAATAACTGAAAAAGAGGTCCCGGAATGGAACCAATGATGCAGCATATAATTCACCAATACAAGCCCAGGCGCACTGACACATCACTCAGCCTAGACTAAGCGCTCACCCGAAGTGCATAAAGGTACCAGGACCCTCTTTAGGGTTGTTTTTGATAGGATGTTAGCATGATGAAGACTTAAATCATTCAAATCTATGACTAATATATCATTCTACATTGCATGTTCAATTCTAGATCTAGAGAATAACAGACTTAATAGCTAACCATGATGAAATCAAGAATGCAATACTAAACTATAAACATGATAGCACCTTGATTTAGTTCACAATATCCATTATATTAAATTCAGTAATACACAAAGTATTCCTTACAATAACAGTAATATACGCTCATGCACGTATCAGATTTGGTAGCATAATTTCACTAAAACACAATTCTTACACACTCTCACACACACTATGCTACACAATTCACTACATATTTATAAGGGTGGGGAATTTCCCTTCATTGCTTATCTAATCCCAAAATAGGTCACATGATATTTTTAGTCACGCGTCATTATAAAAATATCCACACATGCAAGTGCGTTAACAATAGATTGCTTTTAGTTAACTGACAGTAGTAGATATATTCTCATCCTATATCTATGCAAAGCACTTTATATCTAATCATCCAAAAATAGCCAAGGTGTGTCACGCAAGTCTCTAACCACTTTGTGTGTTCCACATGCTATCTCCAAAATAGCTCATCATCATGAAAATGGCTAAGTCCCAAACTTGTTTCTGTTCTACGCGTGTGATTCCTTCCCGATACTTCCACACCTTTGAATGTGCTTTTATCTCTGTGTGAACCTTTTGTATTTCCTTTTCTAAGTTCCAGATTTTGATCAACCAATAGTTCACTTGTTTTTCCTCATCCATGCCACGCTTATCTTCACTTTTCTCATTCACATTTTGGTCTATACCTACACAAATAAAGCTAAAATCCACCTTATTTTACAAAAATAGAGGACATCTAGTCCCTTTCTTTTCTTCTCTCTTCACCATCCTAAATTCTTCATCCTTTTTCTGATCATTCCTTGTTAAAAGCACTATATTTGTTGTAAGTCATCATGTTCTTACTTGTTTTCTTCATCTTGGGTCTTCATCACTCTTTCATCTTCATTGTCTTCTTCATTTACTATGGTTTCTCTAGTGTTTTCCTTAGCTTAAACCTCATCTTCTCCACTTATCCATCTCCATGTGCTGATGAGATCCCTCCAAGATCCTCTCATCACACTAACAACTACATTATCACCTTTAACTTCTTCATGGTGAGCTTAAACTTGCTCACAAAATTCTTTTTTTTGCTTTCCTTCATTATTTTTCTCTATATCTTTAATAAATGCATCATTTATTTCCTTTTATTCTTCTCATTGAGTACCTGCATTCATACATTCAAATACACTATCAGATTCAAAACTTCAAGGTCTTTGAACCTCTTGAAAAGCTCCATCAATGAGCTCTTTTCCTTCATCAACATGTTGCCCCTCTCTTTCAATTTCTTTTTCTTGTTCAAGACAAGCTAAGAATCTTATAATCACCTCTTCTTCATTCATACTCTGAACTAATTCTTTAGCAACCTCTTTCTCTTGTTTTCTCATCCTCTTTTACATCTTCTTCAACTCTTTTTCTTCCCTTTTTATCATTTCTCCTAGCTTCTCTTTTTGTCTCTTTTCTACAAGTAGCTTTATAGGCCACTTGACTCCTCTTTTCATCTCAAAGACAAGTATATTACCTCCTTTCTCTATTCTCATAGCTTCTATCAACTCTTATAACTTCTCCACATCTCTCTTAATCTCCTTAAGTTCCTGTTCAAACCATAACTCTTGCTTTCTTGCCATCTCTCTCTTCTTTTATTCTTTTCTTTATTTTTCCTCTTTCATCTTCTTAATAAATTTTTCTATTTCTTCCATATTACTCTCTTCTATGATACCACTATAATTTAGAAACATCATTAAACTCAAATCAAACACTTTGTAATAATCAAGAAAATAACACAAACTTGTCAAAACTTGCAATTTAGTTCACTTTCTCAAGTCAATAAACCTTACTTAAACTTGCAATTTTTGGATTAAAAATAAATTTGGAAAATTTAATCACTTTGATATGTTTCTTAGACAAAAACCATTTTATTTTAACTATCACACGTCATCAAATCAACCAAAATCTTCAACTTCCCTTTTATCTCATAAAATTGTCATCTTTGGCTTCTTAAGGGCAAGTCAATAGTGAAAACTAGTTGAGGACAATCTACAACTCCCCAAAACCAACTGAGACTTTTTCTAGGCACGCATTAGCCTCCTTGAGGTGTATGGTAACTATACTGGCTCAATTCTTAATGTAGGTCCCTTTTCTCCACTAGTTCCTCTTCTAGAACTATTCTCCGTCACTAGTCTTGCATTTCTTGTTTTTCACACTTAACTTTTGCTTCATAGACTCATTTGAAAAACTAAAAAAATTCTAAAATACCCATTTAGCCTTTGTTCTTGTGTACAAAATTTTAGGATAGATTAATTTGCAATAATTCCTCAAATTCCAACCTTCTAGAACCTCAAATTAGGACTTTTGTTCTTTGTAAGGAATATACACCTACTAGTATGTATTGTATCTTCTTGGAAGGGATTCAATCCCTGAGAACTAAAAAATCCTTTCCTCTCACTACATAAATTCTATGTGCCAATTTTCAAGGCTTAGTTCAAGGTAGAAGTTTTAGTTTTCAAGTTTAAAATCAAATTCCTTTCTATAGCTTTCACAGGCTTGAACCTACCCTGTCATGAATTGAGGAAAAAATGGTTATCTTACCACCTTTCTAACCACCTTCATAGGACTCTAATGGAATCCTAGAATTAATCTTAAAATTTCCAAGCTATGGTTTACTCCTTAATACCTTATTTTATTGGTTTTTCTTGTGGTTAGTCTCTCAAAATCTCCATCTATAGGTTATCCACCTATCATGTTTATCTAATGATTTATTGTTTTATAATACATGAGCCCTTAAATTTGTGTAATAATTCACCCCAAATATGACCAATCTAATATTTCATGCATTGATTCCATGTTGGAAAGTCTTATCTCAACTTTTGGGCTTAAAACCTCTAGTCATCTTTGTTATACCATTGTCTTTCAAGTAAATTATCATAGGCCTTCATATTTCTAATGGCTATCTGATGATCCAACCCATGAAAATAGTACTCATATAACCCTTAAATTATATCAATGGATTGTTAAGATTTAGCTATAGTCACAGAAGGCTTCCAATGTAAGATTGGGGCTAAACCCTAAGGAAGGTTTCTTCAATCCCGAGTAAGTAAAACTTTTCCATAAAAAGACAACACTTGTTTCCTAATACCTGAGAGTTCTTCCCATGGTATTTATTACCCTAAAAAATCATACCATTGAAATAATTAATATTTTTATGCCCACCAAATGTGATAATAAATTCAAAATTCAACTGATCGGCCATGTAAAATAGGGGTTTTCTTGGTTTCTCTCAAACATTCTATCAAACACACTTAATCATTACTTTTCCTATTCTTTAATAGATGAATTTAGGTCTTAATTACCCTCCTAAGTCATGATCCATAATCACTTAATCGATTTTTATTCCAAAGTTCCATTCTGAGTTAGATTGCACTAGTATAGAGTCTGAGACAAAGTCATTACAAACAAACAATTACAAATGCACCTAATTATCAATCACAATAGGGAAATATCATCATACCAACAATTACAAGCTTAATTCAAGATAATTCATAACCTATTCTTAAACTTGGTCAGTCTTGATTACACTTCAAACTATTAGACCTATGTATTATAAGGAAAGACAAAAATGAGGACTCTGGAAGGTTACACTCTTTTTTCATTTGAAGAATCCTCCAACATATACCTATAAATACCTATTACAACATTGATATGACCCTTCTTAATTATTAGCCACATAATGAATCAATAATGCAAATAATCACTTATCAAAATATGGATCATTCATGCAAGATCATGAACTTTCTCATGCAAAAAAGAGGATTTTATCTAAATTATTGTATTCATTACCAAAATGCCTTCTACAAGGCTCCTTTCTATGAGCCACACCTTCCACCCATGAACTACTAACTCCTTCAATGATATTTTCCTCACAAATACATAGGATTTCTCAACCCTAACTGATTTTCATGCCTACATGTCATGACTCAAAGGCATATTTTAACCTCTAGTTACATCATTTTCCCCTTTTACATACTAGGAGTCTTCATAGCATGACTTGACCAACTAAACATATCTCCTCAAATACCTAGACCATTAACTCATCATCATAGACCAAGAATGGCAATTAAACCGCTTTACTAATTCAAATTACAAAATTGGAGGAAAAAACATTTATTTGAATTTTTGAAAACTATACTTCACTCCAACATCATGACATGACTGTAGTGACTTCCTAGTACACTTGACACCATCATCCCAAACAAAAATTGTTCAAAGACACCAAAAATTTCACCTTGGATATATGCTCCTACATCAAAGAAGTTAGAACCACTCTAGCTCCATTTATAACATTGGATCATGCTCCATGAAAAGTCATGTTCTAGGGGACATTGAAATCTTCAAGATGTGCATCAACATTTATATAAAACTAAATCTATATCAACAACAATACATCATGAGAGGTATTCATGGGATCCTCAATAAGATGGAGGATTTTCTTTTCTCTATGCAATTTGACCATATTCCCTTATAATGGTATAGAGGCATAGGAAATATCCATCTAAAGATGACATCATACATTGGCCTCCCACTTTATTGATAGCAACATACCCCATTTGATAGGTTAATCAACTATAACTGTATTCATAATTAAATATTTGCCAGGATATGTAGGCAGTTGTAGTAATAGACCTATGACATACCCCACAGTAGGTACCTCTCTTGAATCCATGGCATAACATCTCCCAAAACTTGTTGTTATCTTGATTTCTTATTCATTCATGACCTTTAGAGGCATGATATTACATGAAGCTCCTAAATCAAACATAAAATTGTGAAGAAGTCACCCATTGACAATCAAAGTATTAAAGAAAGGATCCACACTCAATTAGGATTCTACCAAGGATGTGCCTAAATATACTTCTAGGGGTTCTTCCATATTGTTTTATTCTTCTTTTATCTCAATTCAGCTATAGCAAGCAGATTCACCACATTTTTTGTACTCTTATCCTTGAAAACCATATAATCCTTCAACCCCAAGTATTCAAATGCTCTTTTTCTATGTTCAGGAATTCCAAGTAGTTCTATAATAGGGATAATAAGCTTTATCTGACTTATAATTTGAGCCATATCACATATAACATACTTTTTTAGGGTTATATTAGAGGAAAGGGTGACAGTATTTTCTGACGGGGTTTTATCCCTTATTTCTTAGGAAGAAGAAGAAGAAGTTCTTGGCTTTGAAGAGATAAAGGGACCTTTTTCAATCATATTTTTCTTAGGAGCATATTTGGGGATGTTGGTCAAGAGATTCATTTTTGGTTTAGGATCAGGGGTAGGACCTTTGAATTATCTTTTCCTAAGGTTATACTCATTTTCTTGAACAACCACAAAATTCATTAATATCTACAATTCCTCTTTAGAAGGGATCCCATCATCATAATTTTTTATCATTAAATATTTCAAGTACTCAAATTCATAATTTGGAAGCTCAAATGATTGATACATATCTATATCAGCATTAACAATAGAAGGGAGGGAGAATACGTAATTTGTGCAAGCCCAAAATTCCTCCACAATTTTAGCATATAATAGATCAGTTGAAGTGCCTCCTGACATTGAATATTTTTGACATTACATCATGAATATATCATTAAAACTAGATTCATCAGTTAAATCATCATCTCCAACAAGTTTCTCACAAGAGGAGTGTGTAATTAAACACTTTTCACACAATTCAATGATGTGGTCTTCTTCCACTAATGACACCCTTGTTGTCAATGGATTTGGGACTGATTTATTCTCTCTAAAAGTTATTTGGTTGGTTCCTGAACCCATGTGTCATTTTCCTTTGTCATCATCATGGTGATCTCCTTTAGGATTATTCCTAAATCTATTTTATCCTTAGGCCTGGTATTGAACTTGAGGATTTGAAAATAATCCTTTCTTTTCTCTAGCAAGATTATATGATATCTCCTTGACTACTCTGACTAGAGTTTTAACCACCTCCTTCAAGTCTAGTGCCTTACTTACATATGGCTTTTAAGGATTAATTAGATTGAAACCTTCCTTTTTGGAGGATTCTTGGATGCTTAAATATTGTTCTCAATTTTGAAAACCATAGAGAAATCCTGCCTTAGAGTTCTAATATTTTTTTCCCTCATATAATAATTTTTCTTCTTATCAAAAGCATCTAAGTAATTAATCAAGCAAGAATAATCACTAATCCTTAGATTAATAGGTAATCTTGTAAAAAATTTATTGAACCTAGTATAAAAGTCTTGCACATATTCATTAAGATTATTTTTGATATTTTAAAACTCTAATTAAAGAAACCTAGGGCCAATCTTATCACCATACTAGAGTCTGAAGGCATTATTCATTTCTAACAAAGAATCAATTGAGTTTGTAGGAAATGAATTGTACCATTCCCTGACATATTATTCTAATGTATGCATGAATAACTTGACATAAACATCCTCATGCTCTACTTCATAGTCATCCATTATATTTTGAAAAAATATAAGATGTTGATCTCCAATTATGACATTATTCATTTGAAATCTATGCAATCTACTTCTAATTTCATTTGGTACTTCATTGGGATAGCCCACCATTCCATGGAACCTTATTGGTCTATAAGTAGTAACTACAAAAGGATCCCTTGGTAAAGTTTGTTCCATATTATTTGGTGAAGGATTTTAAAAAGGAGGGTTTAAATAGTGGGGAGCTAGAGAAATTTGAGGTAGAGGAGTAAGATATTTAAAATGGAAATCCTTCAGGGACTCAGTTCTAAAAAATATTATATTATTATGAGTTAAAAAAGAAGGGAGATGAAGGATACCTTTTTTACTTGTAGGTATTAAACATTCTTGCAACAATGAATGCAAATTAGCTTGAGGACTACCTGAATCAGAGTTGTCAGGTGTGCTCAAGTAATCCTCCACGAAAGGTGGATTAAATTCAATGGTTTGAATAATATTTTCTTCTAACTTCTAATCACCCACTGGTTTTTAGATCTACTTCTTTCTTGACTGTGTATTCTCCAGCTCTGGGAGTAATATTCTGGTAGGATCATATTTGAAGAAAGATCTTCTTCCTTCTATCTTTTTAAAGGAGAGAATTAATCAACAATGCATAGAATATTTTACACTACTATAACCCATGTTTTCTTTGAAAAATAGATCTATCACTAAGGCCTTGTACATTGTATGTACATATTTACTCAATAATTCTTTTGAAAAGATAACTTTACAAACTAGCATATAAAGCTTTGCAGACCTTAATGAATTTTCCAACTTTTTGGTTACTAATCCTTCAGTATACTCATAGAGGCTCAATATATATGGAAAAATTGTTTGTATTTAGAAATCTTAGACAATACTTTACAGAGTGGTCTATATTTTCCTAATTAGAAAATCCCTACAAAGGTAAGTATTTTGAACCTTTCTCAGAGTATATTGTCCCCAAAAATAGTGCCAAAATTATGATGGTCCTAAAATCTACACCCCCTGGGTGGATTGACAACAATTATTTAGGAAGGTTGATTACTTGGAATGGTGGTAGACCATATAATATATATTTTTAATCTGGGGCGGGTTCTAATATTTTCTGTAAACACAAAATCATGCACTTTAGACATTATTTATTCTCAGTCTCATACTACTATCTAGAGGGATTTTGAGTGAAGAAAGTAATAATTAACCCCCATCTCTTGTCCATTTTTATTTGATTTTTATCGCCATTCCTGAACTCCACCACATACATGCCCAGTTAGTTTTCATCATCTTCCATCATTTTAACCCTTATTGGGGCACCTTGGTTAGTACAGGTGCCCATGGACGCCTTAGTCACACCATGGGTGCCCCGATCCTTCTTGAACTTTCTCGCCAGTTTTTGGGCTCTTTCTAGCTATTTGAGGTCCTTATCTTTTTGGTGGTCGGCCATTTCAAGGTTAATTACGAAATCAGGTCAAGATAACCCTAAAAATATAAATTTATGATACCATAATGACGGACCAAGCACTAGTCACTACTATCATCCACCTAGAGTTGCATCCATCTATTGCATTAGAGATCACTTGCATCCACATAGTTGTATCACAAGGCCCAAGGTTAGGACATCTGAATCACACACAACATAAGGGGAGGATTATATTCTATTACATTTTTATAGACATAGTTAGCTTGTTACATCAAAAAGTGTGACTGACACAAGAGCAACCTAGGGCATGTTTCACACATACACACACAGAACTACATTTGGGTCTGGAATATAGTGTAGCACTCAGTTAGTAAGACCACCATTGTGGTAGCTAAGGTCAATATAATCCTATCATATGCATATTTAGTTTTTAGGGATTGATGTTTATTTAAGGTGTTGCAGGTCTTCCTTTCATCTTGGATTAACAATAATCCCTGGTGTAGTACAGTGAATTTGATGCAACATGCAACAAGGGTTTCAGAAAACCTACCGAACCTATGAAGATTAGTTCTAAATATTTTACATAGACTAGGGTTCTCATTCTATAGACCAGAGCGCACGTAGTTTCCCCAGCCCTCCTCTAGGCACCCCAGTCTAGTGAATCAACCCAAATCCACCATTTTCGAGGCTCTTGCACAGTTGTTCCTACTTCCAGATTCTCCAATCACCTTTGCAACATAGTCCCGTGAGCATCTTCTATTAAGCTAAGTTCTTTCCTCTTCTCTGTTACACATTAGGTTTAGAATTTCCTTTTACATAGTTTTTTAGGTCATCTTTACATTTATTTACAACATCTATTTACTTTATTTATAGTTGTTCATTGTTTAGATTAACGAGTACCTATATTACATTTTTTAGTTAATCATTTTTGTGAACCTGATCTTCACACACCATCCCTCTTTGAGCTTTTCCTTTGTATGAATGTCACTCATAGTGGTCATTTTAATAATTTTTTGATATTGTGAGCTACCCTCATTCACCCGTAGGGTTTCCAAACCAATGGCCAATATCTATACTTCTGTAGCTTCTACTAGCAATCCATTAAATAGTTTCGATAATGTGCCTCTTCATGAAATTGAGGTGTATGATAGTGAGAAGTCATATGATGAGGATACCAATGTTGAACAAGATCAACTTAACACTATTAATTACTTTTTCTAAGTGTTGCGTGAAAACCTTACTCATCTCCCTCATGTATTGCATGCTCTAATCGCCACTCAAAGGGCTCATGATGCTTCAACTGTTATAGCTGCTTCCTTTTCTCTCATGGTCTCCACTCCACCCATTTATGTTTCCTCTCCCATTCCTACCACCACGGCTCTATCCATTTACCCTGATACTCATCCTTTGCATCTTGGTTCCTCTTTGACCTCCCACATTTGACCTCTTTGTATCAAGACTTACAAAATCAAATTCGACAACTTCAGCTAGCTACTTCACGTGCATCACCATATCTAGATTCTACCTCATTACTACATACTCCTTTCACACCTGCCATATCTACTTATCCATTACAACCTAATTTAATCTCTCCTAATCTACCTATATTTAAAGGCCATGGTCACCCATAAGAGCATCTCTGAGCATTCCATGTAGCATGCCTTGACTATGCAGATGATCATACTATCTTAGCAAAGGTCTTCATTTATATTTTACAAGACTATATGATGCGTTGGTTCTATGAAATACCTGTACATTTGGTTCATTAAAGACTTTTATTTAAATTTTCTGATGGATTTATTTTTCTTAATTTTTTTAAATGACCCCCTACATTTTTCCCCATACCACCAATAAGAGGTAAGGGTTCAACACTAAATACAAGATGTAGGTGAGTAAGGATACCTTCCTATTTTCCCAATCTCATGTTACCAGTAAGAAGCATGGGCTCAACACCAAAGACTATAAAGGGTGAAGGATGTAACGATTTTGATGAATTTTTTATTTTTCATTGAATTTTCCTTGTATTTGTATTGTGCTTATTTGGGAAAGATAAGTTTTCCCCAAATCTCAGCCCCACGCGACTAGGAGGGAATAAGGGCTCATAAAATTAGACTAAGATGGAAGGAAAAATGATCTAGGTAAATAAGTTTAGTGCTTTCAATTAAAGAGAGATAAACCTTGTTTGGGAGGAGGAATTTCCATCAATAAGCTACTAGACAAGAATGTAGGTAAAAATATTTGAAATGGTAGATACTAGAATAGGATACACAATACCCCACTAGAACAAGATTAATCTTCATCTTATAGGTGAAGAGTTTCAAAATATGATAATGACATGATAGAGATATCTTCCAATGGATGAAACAATTAAAATTATTTGTATAAGAAGTTTTACTTTTTCTCTTTTGATTTTTAAATATCATTGTCATTAGGGGTTTGATATGAAATATCCTTTTTATCTTTTTTCACTTTTTGACTTTTCTTTATTTTTTTGGATTGGGGTTTACAATGGACTTATTATTGTGGAAGATGTTTATGTTTATGAAATTTGAAGGGTCCTAATTTACAAGACATGGGAAGACAAGGTCCACATCCATAAAGTAGATAGAATGATTCTTAATGAATCTATGATTTGATGAGTCCTGATTTACGAGAATTGGTCAAATGAGGTCCAAGTCAATGGACTAGATAGAAATATTTTCAATGAATATATGATTTGATTGGTACTGATTTACAATAATGTGAGGATAGATGTAATTTTTTTATGTGGAAAATATGTAGAAATTCATATTCTTCAATACCTTTGTCAATGATATCCAATGTATATATGGTTGGAATTTTAAATTGTTCTTTGCATCAATGTATTTTTCATCCATGAATGACATGATGTGAGAAGCAAAGGATATATCCATAGATGAGAATGTAAGGAATATTTTAGGTTGTATAAAGCAAATAATTAATGTTTTTCTTTCTTCTATAAATGTTATTTTGATTTGATGATTACTAATGATCGTTTCAATGTGTAATAATTTTGTGTTTGTGATGTTGATATTCAAAAGATTGTGAGGACCAAATGATAGGATTAGATTTTTTGATGACATTTTTTCTATTAAAGATCAAAATGGTTGTGTGATGATACCCCTAGGAACACTCATATCATGGAATGCATGAAATATAATGTCTTGTAATGAAGGTGATGTTTTAGTCAAATCCATGGAAGGAATTTTTGTAAATGCCTTCTCAGACTATTTGATAATGTTATGAGAAGTAGCTAAGGAATTTACATCAAATAACTATTGTGAAACATTAATATATTTAGGATTAATTATTTGAGTGACTATGGATGTGGAAGGATGCGTTGTCGTAAGTGTCTAAACTTTTTGTTGTCGTATCATTACAATAGATCTAGGGATGCTAATCATAAGATTAGTAGATGGAATGATAGAATCAAAATCCTTGTTTGATGATTAACCCATTCCTTGGTATTTCATTGAATTGTTGTAGATATGAAATAAATAAAGATAAAATTCCAAGGAGGAATATTATTTATTACATTGGTTGAAGGTTAAGTACACATGTTTCTGATTTCTGATCCAAGCTGATTATGTGAGATTCCTTTTGGCTAGGAGGAATTACCTGTAATACAAAGCAAGACCACAAGATACAATTAATAGCAAAGGTTAATGGACTACCTAGCGTGAGCTAGATCAAGGAAGTGTGATACTTCCTTGATTGTTGTTAATCCACTGATATATAACTCAATATAAAATAACTAAAGATGCAAATAAAACAATCTAATGCTAGTGTTCTTATTTAGGTGTCTCAGACTACTATCAGTGTCAATCTAATTAAATGTCAAATAACTAAACTGATGAAGGTCCCGGGTCACATTGTAGGTTGGGTAGGTGGTTTGACGGTCACAGATGGGGTCTGGGTAAGATTTGGTGAAGTTTGGGTTGACTTTGGGTGATTAAGAAGTTTTTTGGTCTAAGGAAGTTTTACCAGGAACAGAGACTGACACTTGTCAAGGTGACCGCTGTTAGTATTGGTATGACCGATGATAGTTTAGGATGACCAATATCAGTTACTCTGGGAAATGGTAGAATGTCAAAAAAGGTGTCCAGGCTCTCTCTGTGTCTGCACAAAAGAGTTGGGAATATTTGTTGCGAGGTTATAGGTGGGGTATCAGGTTTGGGTGAGGTTTTGGGGAGGTTCTGATGAAAGTTGATAGAAGACACAGTAACTGACATCGATCGGGTGACCGATTCTGGTGAAGAGGGGAAATCGACAATAGTTAATATAGCCACCATTGGTAGGGGAAATTTGGTGGTAATTAAATAAAAGGTAGATTTGCACTTCTTTGTGATTGCAAAGAGGATGAAGGGAGGATGGTTGGGTTCATAATAATGTCAGGAAGACTCAGCAATGCATAGAGGTCAAGTACGGAGAGTTAGAAGTTCATGAGTGGTAGGATGGGTAGATTGGTAAGAAGGTGGGAATGGAGGAATGCATGAAAGAATAAGATAAAATAACAAAATATAATGAACTTATACTTTAAGAAAATACAAAATGATGAAAATAAAATACACTTACTTGTATTTGCAAGTTTGGTAGGTGAAGGAAGGAAGTGGTTGATCCATGAAGAACTTTGTGGTTAGTTCCACAACAATAATCCCAAAGTGCTCCTGTGAATATTCTAATGCCTTTGGACAAGTATCAGGTGCTTACTTAGGCCTGTGGTTGAGTGTGTTTGGTCATATTGATGCTGAAAAGTCTCTAGTTCATGCTTGAATGTAATAGATGTCTCAAAAATCAAAATGTCCAACCTCAGTAAAAGGTTACAAACTTTTATATAAGGTAACTAATCATGGTTAGGGTTACTGGTGCTAGTTGAGGGATAACCAATGTCAGTTAAGCTGGGAAATCCTAGGTTTTCCAAAAATAGGCAAATATTTGCTATTTTTGGCGTGCTCTGATTTTCATTATGGATCTCAAGTAATGGTTGGCACTTAGATAAGTGGGAGTGTATTTGGAGAAGGAATAGGAATTTAATTTTAGGGTTTGAAAGAGTCCTAGTTGGTTAAGATAAGTAGAGACTCAGTATTAGTTAATTAATAGACTAAGAATAAGTCCATGGTGAGGTGTCTAAGTGATGTGGCTAGGTGAGGTGTAAATTAAATTAATTAATAATGTGAGGATAAACATTAATTAAATTATAAGTAATTAAACTAATATGAATGTGGAGTAAGGGGTCATAATTAGGTGAACATGTTACGTTAATTAATTAAAGGGGACTAAGGGGAGTGTGGCCCAAATTTGGTGTCTACATTTACCACTTTTGTCACTAGCTTGTATTGGTAAGTGATGTTGAAAAAAATAGGAAGTGGTTTCCCTAACTATAGGTGAGAATGAGGTTTCCCCAAGTACAAGTGGAGCTAATCCCCCTCAAACCAAGAATTGATGAGGTGTTCAACAGAGTCAGGGAGTGGTTTAATAAATGGGTAAGTGATGAAAATGAGTGTAGGTTAGTTATAGGAAAGCGTATGGTCATCTTGGGTAGTGGGTAATGGTCATATTGGGTAATGGGTAATGGTCATATTGGGTAATGGAAATTGAACGCATGCACACGCACAGATTGTGATACAGTACTAGGTGAAAGAGTCGTCTAACTCTACATTATCGAAATGGTGATAGGTTTATCTAAACAAGGTTGAATTGATTCAGGTATCCAAGGTATAAGATATGGTCATGAAACACAGTGAGTTTTGGTGTAGGAATGGGTAATAGGTTTTGTTCTATGGCACCAAAGGTATGGTCGAGATAAGCATCATGTCATTAGGTAAGGTAAGGTCATTAGGATAAACAACACGGGTAACAAAATTGTAAGGTATAACAAGTACACAAATTCAAATGTCCCAATAGGTGGTTTAGGTCAGGGTATATTGGGTAGGGCACAGGTAAGGCCAAGGTATAGGTAAATAAAAAGTACCTAAATGTAGTTAAGGAAATGTACAAGTAGTGTAGGCTTGTGTGTAGGGTGTAATAGGTGTTGGTAAGGTCAAAAGTGGTTAGAGAAACACTATCTTGAGGAAATATGGGCATGGGATTGGTCAAAAGGTAATGTCAGGTGACTGATATTGGTTATGGTATGACCGAAATCTGTCATGTTGATTTGGGGCTAAAAAATAAAAATCTGTGTTTTACAGATTCATTTTGACTTTGCTACTTTTAGAAAATGATAGAGGAGAAAGTGAGTACTAGAAATTCATAGTACGAGGCATTGAGTTGAGTTAGCAAGCCATGTAGCAGGTGATTGGTGTCTGATTAGCAGGTCTCCAAGATTGATTTGATATATTTTATTCATTTGGAGTTAAGGAGTTTATTTGGGCATGGCAGGTAGGAGAGGGATTGGGTGGACCACTAACGTAGTGGCCAAATGTGGCACCGTAGAGACATCACTAATTAGAGGTGAGACAATAAAAATATCTCATATTTTATTGAAAAGAGTATTGGTTGAAATAGATTTTGATTAAAAAGTTTGGGTGGGATTTGTATTTTGAAATTGTGGGTAAAAATGAAGGAAATGAGGAGTGGTAAGTTCATGTTATCCAAAATAAGCCCATTGCTTTTTTTTTGACTAACTTCCTTTCATTTCTTCCTTCCTTGTGCCTCAGTCAAATTTTTCCACTTTTCAGGCACTCAAAATTTTCCAGAAATGGCTTCATCAGATAGAGAATTTCCTCACCTTTCTAGAAAGGTAAAATTTTCCTTCTAACTCCTTGTATTTTGCAAGTTATGGCTCGGTGAAGTTCTTGGAGGGAAATTTTTCCATGGGAAGGTTCATAGACCAATAAGAATGGTGCCACGTCAGCAGTGGAATGGTGGGTCAACGGAGGTACGTCAAAATTTTTCGCAAAGAATGTGGTCACCGGGTGCAAAGATAAAAAAGTCTTGGCTCGAAGGCCCGTGACCAATGAAGAATGATGCCATGTGTCCATAAGGTCAGCGAGAGTTCGGAGGGGCACGAGAAAATTTGATTTTTTGCCAAAAATTGTTAAGGGCAAAAAAGAATTGTCCCACAAGCCTGACCCAAAGAAAATGATCGTTTTGATAGAAGCCCCATGGACCAATAGAAGGTGCCACAGTGTCCTATTCTTGGTGAAAGTTAGTGGCGTGGGGAGAACTTTAGTTTTTTGCCAAAATGGTCAAAGTGCAAACGAAAATTTTGGAGTGCACCCCCATGTGGGCATCAACTAGGAGGATGACACGTGGTGGCAGCAGATGCAACGGGTTAGCATGGAGGATTTTGGAATTTTTTCCAAAATTTCAAAAAGGTGTTAAATGTCCATTTGAACCCATGGAGCCAATGGAAATGTGCCACATGGCATCAAAGTGGTGGGGGATGGAATTTTTTGGGGGAAAATTTTCCCAAAATTCAAAAAAGGGGGAAATTTTTTGGGTTTCGGCCCAGCTGACCAAATTTTTGCCCTATTTTTCCCTAAATCTTCAGAGGGGCATATCTTTCGATCTAGAGCTCAAGTTTTTCTCGATTTTTGTGTCATTGGAAAGTATATTGAAGTCCTCTACATGATGGAATCTTCAATTTTGTTTTTTTGATGGAAGTTTGGTGAGAGAAAAATAAAAAAATTCCTTTGGCATGGGGAAAAGAGTAGAACTGACATTCAACCACCATTTTTAATGTAGTATGGCTTCCATTCTTCTCCAGCATGGTCAAAAATCTTGGGGAATGAACTTTTAAGGGTACCCATGCTATTTTGATGGATCTAGTTGGTGGTTGAATGATTCCTTTCATTTTTCTCAGTGTTTCTCCTTCCTGAGCTCAAGTTTTCATTGTTAAAAGCCAGATTTGTCTCATTTGTAAAGGGTTGGAAATTTTTTTTATGATCTGTAGGCTCCCTCCTTCACCCTGGCAAGTGAATTTGTGGAATATCAGACCTCTTTTAGGACTGCAACATGTTTTCTACCTCCTTGCTATTGTAATGCACTGTATTTAAAAATGGAAATGAACAATGCAAGCTCTGTGAATGAATTTTCAATCCTTTCTTATGTTGTTTGCTCTATACTAATCCTTCATTACAATTTAGAAATTTTTGCATGATTTGTGTTGCATTTTTATAATTTGTGTCAATTTACAGAAATAGATGTTCACCACTCCTTTAGGTGTATCACCTTGTTAGTTTAGTTTTATCTTCTTTTCTCTCTTCTATCCTTGTCTCCTTGGCATAATTAGAGTAGGATTTTGAGTTAAACCTCTAAAAATTTCATGCATACATCTGATCAGAGGAGTAGAGGAACCAACCTTTAATCTAGACAGTTTTTTCCCATTTTTGCAAGTCCCACACTTGGGGAAAAGATTCAATGTTGTGTAATCACACTGGATGCCCATTATCAAACTAGAAATCTGAGAAAACATTCAGGGGTGTTGTGATTTTGCACTAATAGTTTTGGCATGCCTGGTGGGACCTTAGAGGTCTTCATATTCATTACAACAAAGTTGATGTGCATTTTTTGTAAGTTTCTTTCTTAAAAAGAGCCCTGATTTACACATCTGGTGACTCCAAAGAGATAAAATCAACTAGTTTCAGCAGTCCAAGTCTAAAGATTCATGAGAAGGATCCAAACAAGGTCAAGGGCCAGAGAAGAAGGATTGTTTGAGTATCTGCAGTTATCCCCAGGAAGAAGACAGAGGGGAACAAGAATTCAAAGGTCTCCATCTCCACCAAACAGAACTCTATCAACTCCTCCACCTAGTAGACCTTTCACCCAATCAACAAGGGTTCTCAGGAAAATTAGAATGGCACAAAACAACCCTTATGTCAACTTCACTGGCAGTAGCCCACTTTCTCTCAATGCACAAAACCCAGTTCCAGTTGCAGCATTGAAGAACATCCCATACTTTATTGGAGAAAATCAAACCACTCCTGGTGATCATGTCAAAGACATTGCTAATGTTTGTGCAATCCATGAGATTGTTGAGATGCAAATTGCTGTCAAATTGTTGGGCATCTTCATTCAAAGGGAAAGCCTTGCAATGGTTTAGGAGCCTTGGGGCAGGCTCTATCCAAAATTGGAACCAGTTATGCATAGCTCTCCATGAGTAGTTTGGAGAAAAGGGAGATAATTTGTCTCTACTGGAACAACTGACAACTATCAAGAGAGCTCCCAATGAGCAGCTAACAGACTTCAATTTCAGATTTCAAAGGACATGGGATAGAATCCCAGTGAACAGTAAGGCCAACATCTGAAGGTGATTTCTTATACTATCTCAAAGCTTTAAATTCTGATATTTCTATGTTAATCCAATCTATGGGAGGTGCAAATATACCTGCAACTTATAGCATTGCCATTAGGGCTGAGAATTGTTTGATCCAAGCTGGTAAACTGGTGCCTAGGCCTCCCATGCCCTTATATCCAAACTTGGAAAGCCCAAGCACTAGTCAAGCACCTACTTTAGCTCCATATTCCCACTCCTAGAAATCAGAGTTCAAATGAAACTTCTACTTCATCCTCTAGTGCCTCAAATGAACTTCAAGAAGTCATGAAACAATTACAAAATTTAGACAATGAGCTGGTTACACTCAAGAGGCAGCAAGCCCAAAGTTTTAGACCTTCTTATCAGTCTCAAACTCAGCCTAATAGGCAATCATATCAGCCTATACAGGCCACCCAATCCAGCTGTAAATCAAAATAAAGTAAGGCCTCCTGCCAATAGACCATTTCAGCCCTATAACCCCAATGCTACATCTACCTCTAAAGCCTTAGTGCCAGTGCAAAATAATATAGCTCAAGAGTATGATTGGTGTTTCCCATGCAATGAACCTCACAACTAGTCTATGTGCTTCAATGGTGCTTTGATCCAAGCTTTTATGGTGACAAAAACCTGGCGTAGAGAGTGAAGTGAGTCAAGAAACAAACCAACAACAAGGAACATCTCAACAAAATACAACTCCAAATGAGACTACACTTATGAATTGGCAGGCTGAAGATTTTTTGTGGTATGAATCAAACAATTTCTTAGAATGTAGCAGCTAACACATGGTCAAAGAAGAGGAATATTGGTGAAGGGTAGTCATTAGCTCTAGGTGATCCACAACATTCCATCACTCCACAAAGTGTTGGCAAGAAAAATGCAGTTCCAAATGTGCAAGGACAGCCCAAGCCACCTTCTAGACTAGCTCAAATGCCAGCTGTTGCAGCCCATGTACAAGAAAATAATGTGTAGGCTAAGGGGAAGCAAAGAGATGCTTCATCCCCATTTAACATCATTGAACAAATGAAGAAGACAAATGTGAATATATCTATGTGGGAATCACTATCCATCCCAGGCCAAAGGGATCTACTACAAGCTGCCATGAAGAATTGGTCAACTTCAAATCAGCAAGACTCATATGCAAGAGAAGGTACTCAAAAATGTTGCTCAACCTGAGGGGAAGATTGATAGAGGACAACAAGGTAAAGTTTTGAAGCCCCCTCCATTCTATGTTTCATTGATCATTGGGGATAAACTAGTACACAATTATATGATTGATTCTAGGGCAAGTAGTTCTGTGATGCCCAAGCAAATAGCTGATCAGCTAGGCCTCCAATATGAAGTCATATCCAAAGGGGTGGTGCAACTAGATGGGACAATAGTAACAACAGTTGGGGTAATTAAATATTTGAGCCTCACTTTGCATGCATGCCCCAATGTCACTATTTTGCAAGATGTGTCAGTGATAGATTTACCACCACTTTTTGCCCTATGTTTGTCAAGGGATTTCACAGCTAGAATTAGAGGCTATTTATCTGCTGATTGGTCACACATGTTGTTTAGAAACTAGATATGGAACTAAGGCCACAATCAGGTCTGAACCTATTGCAAAATTTCACATTGAGCCTCATACTCCAAGCCCAATCAATGCCAACTGTTCAGCATTTGATCAAGAGGATTATCCAGGCACCAGATGAAGCTGACACCAAAGTTGGAAGCATCCCAGATTTGACTCTTGATGAATGGGAAAGCAAGGTACATGATTTTGATCCCTACAAGGAAATAGAGGAATCTGAACTAGGATTTTATTACATGCATGAAGAAAATCAGCCTATTCCTAGCATCACCAAGCCAGACCATAAAGATGACAATGAGGTATGACAGCTGTTCTTTGATGGATCAAGAAGTAGACAAGGTGTAGGGGGGAGCTATGCTTGTTTCACCATCAAGGCATTAAGTATTATTCAACTTTTATATTTCAGTTTTCATGTTCTAACAACACTGCTAAATATGAAGCTTTGATACAATGATTGCATTGGTCAAGAAAGAGAGGTATAAAAAACTTAAAAGTCTTTGGTGACAGTGAGCTGATTGTTAATCAAGTTAAAGGACAACATGCTGCCAAAAATGACCTGACTCAAGAGTTATAAGAATAAGGTGTGGGACCTCATTGAGGATTTTGAAGGCTTTGGCATCAACTCCATCCCTAGGAAAGAAAACCAAGCTGCTGATAGGCTTGCAATAGTTGGAGCAGCCTTTGATGTTGTGGAGAGTATCAAGGAAGATAAAGTGCAGCCAAACATTCATGTGATTGTAAGGCCATCAGTGCCAGACAATAATGTAAGTTGGAAAGTGTTTGAAAGTGACCAACAAATCATCAATTTCTTGCAAGAAGAAGCTGAGTTCTCAGCCAAAAATCAGGAGAAGTTAGAACAACAGTATGGTGATCAAGTGGTATAATTGAGAACCAACAAACTACCAAAAGGACTTGTCACTTTGGAGTCCATATTTAATCCTAATGATCAATTTAGGAAGGAGAAAGAAAACATCCAAGTCAAGGGAGAAGATTCAATGCCCATCTCAGTGGGAGAAGGAAAATCACTTCAAATTGGTAAAGTGGCAACCAAGCAAGAAAGGTATGAGTTCATGCAACTTTTCCAAGAGTTCCTAGGATATATTTTCTTGGAGCTATGAAGACTTGAAGAGGTTTCAATTCCAAGCTAGCTCAACACACAATTGAATTAGATCCAAGTGCTAAACCCATCAGGAAAAAACAAAGACCGGTCAATCCACACATGGAGCCTCTCATGAAGAAGGAATTGAATAAGTTAATAGAGGCAAGTATCATATTTCCCATCAAGCATTCAAGCTGGGTTACAAACTTGGTTCCAGTTAGAAAGAAGAGTGGAGAAATTAGATTGTGTGTAGACTTTAGAGATTTGAATAGAGCATCCCTCAAGGATCATTACCCACTTCCTTCTATGGAGCAGATTTTACAAGTTGTTTCTGGCTCTGAGAGGTTTTCATTGCTAGATGGTTATTTAGGGTATAATCAAATCATGGTAAAGGAAGATGATCAGTTCAAAATAGCCTTCACCACCAAATGGGGAACCTATGCATATAGAAAAATGTCATTTGGGTTGTCTAACACCAGAGCTACCTTCCAGAGGGAAATGGATATGGCATTCAAGGGATTGATCAAAAAAATAGTGCTGATATACCTAGATGATATTACTGTATTTTCTAAAAGTGCAGTAGATCATCTCTTTCATTTGAGACAAGTGTTCCAAAGATGTAGAAGATTTGGGGTATCCTTGAATCCCAAAAAATGTATTTTCCTAGCTCATGAAGGAAAGCTCCTAGGCCACATTGTTTCCAAAGAGGGATTAGCAATTGATCTAGAGAGGGTTGAAGCAATAAAAGCACTACCATTACCAAGTCACAAGAAGGCCCTTCAAAGTTTCTTGGGAAGAATCAATTTTGTTTGAAGGTTTGTTCCATATTTTGCAGCCCTTGTCAAGCCAATAACTATGATGTTGAAGAAAATTATGGCTTTCAAATGGATAGCTGAAGGTAAGGAAAGTTTTGAGGCAATTAAAGAGGCTATCTCACAAGCTCCAACTCTCATTAACCCAAATTTCTCTAAGGATTTTATCCTTTATGCATTTGGCGGTGATGATACAATTTCTACAATTTTAGTACAACAGAACAAAGAAAATGTAGAGCAGCCAATTGCCTTCTTTAGCCAAAGCTTGGAGGACTATGAGGTGAGGTATTCCTTCATTGAGAAGCATGTTCTTGCAGTGATTAGGAGCTTGAAGAAATTTAAGCATCTAGTTTCAAACATACAAGGTTCAACTACTGGTTTCTCATGTGGGAGTTAAGGACTTCCTCCTCAACAAAGACCTAAATGAAAAACGTACAGGGTGGATTACTAGTGTCATGGAGTATGACATTGAGATCAAATTCACCAAGTTGGTCTGAGGAAAGGGATTGTGTGAGCAGCTGGTCTTGAGAAAATCAATGGAAGCAAGAAATGGGAAGGATGTTGTTTTGGCGTTGCAAGACAACCAAGAAAAAAGAGGTGTTTAAGAAGAGAATGGTGGTATGCACTCACTCCTTGTTGGACCCAAGACATAATGCACTTCTTACAAATAGGCCTATGCCCTCCAGAGATGAACAAAACCAAGAGAAGACACTTTATATTGCAGGCTATTCCATATGCACTTGTTGATGGTGTCTTGTTCAAAAAGGATATAAATGGAGTGTTGCTGAGATGCATTGGGACAAATCAAATTAAGAGAATGTTAGAAGAGTTCCATGGTGGATCAGCTAGGGGTCATTTTTCTCCAAGAGTGATAGCCCTCAAGATTATGAAGGCTGGCTATTATTGGCCCAAGGTGTTTAGTGATTGTTATGCATGGATCAAGAGGTGCAAAAATTGTGCATTCTTCATAGGCAAGGAAAGATTAGCAGCCCTTCCATTGCACCCAATTTCAGTTGACCAGCCATTCATGCAATGGGGTTTGGACTTCATTGGAGTCATTAACCCAAACTCAAAACCAAGGACACAAGTGGATTCTAACAGCAACAGACTACTTCACCAAATGGACTGAGGCGGTGGCACTCAAAGAGGCAAATGAATCTAGCATTCTAGACTTCTATGAGGGGATAGTAACCAGATTTGGTATACCTGCCACTATAATATCAGATAATGCATTGGAATTCATAGGATCAAAGGTAACTGAATGGGATATTAAGAATGGGATCTATCTGAGCACTTCATCAAATTATTACCCTCAAGGTAATGGCCAAGCTGAGTCTACCAATAAGAACCTATTAAAGATCATCAAGAGGACTCTTGATGAAAATCAGAGGACTTGGCACACTAAACTTAAATCAACCTTATGGGCTGATAGGATAACTCCCAAGAGATCCACAGGTAACTCTCCATTTAGACTTGTTTATGGAAGAGAGGCAATCTTGCCTATGTCACTTGAGTTGCCAACGTTGGAACTCATGAAGCAATTGGAATTGTTGGAGTTTGAACCCATGGAGGTTAGATATGCAGAATTGATGGAACTCCAAGAAATCAGAGAGCATGCAGCCCAAACAATGGAGAAGGACCAAGCCTTGATCAAGAGAACCTTTGATAGGAAAGCTAAGGCTAGAACCTTCCAAGTTGGAGATTTAGTGTTGAAATGGGATGCAGACCGAGAAAATCTAGGAAGGCATTCAAAGTTTGATGCCATTTGGAGTGGCCCCTACATGGTCACAAAATGTAAGAATAACAATGCCTTCCAATTGTCTACATTGGATGGTGAAGAACTGTAGATTCCAGTTAATGGAATCCATCTAAAGCATTGCTACTAGAAGGGAAACTCCTCACCTTGTACATATTATCTTAGATTTTCATTCCTCTAAGTGCTTGTGCACATTTTTTTGTTGTAGCTTAGTTTTACATTTCCCTAAGTGCTTTGGCACAAGCTTTGTTATCCCAAGAATGCATCTTTGCAGGCCATGTTCTAGATCAAGTGATGTTCTACTCTCACAATCTTCTTTCTAGAAATTTTTCTAATGAGTTGAGAGTACCAAGCAGTTAAGTTGATGACTCCATTGCCTAATGGATTGCTTCAGGCAGCTGGTCACTTCATCCAATAGGTAGATGACCCCTCTGAGTCACCAAAATTGTTATCCAAAATAATCCCCTTGCTTATTTTTTGACTAACTTTCTTTCATTCCTTCCTTCCTTGTGTCTCAGTCAAATTTTTCCACTTTTTAGGCACTCAAAATTTT
Organism: Taxus chinensis; assembly: GCA_019776745.2. Taxonomy (NCBI): domain Eukaryota; kingdom Viridiplantae; phylum Streptophyta; class Pinopsida; order Cupressales; family Taxaceae; genus Taxus; species Taxus chinensis. The sequence continues at coordinate 611,445,919 of CM034148.1, read as the reverse complement.
CTGGAAATGGCTTCATCAGATAGAGAATTTTCTCACCTTTCCAGAAAGGTAAAATTTTCCTTCTAACTCCTTGTATTTTGCAAGTTATGGATTCGGTGGAGTTTTTGAGGGAAATTTTCCCTGGGAAGGTTTGCAACCAATTAAGAATGCGCCACATGGCGGTGGAATGGTGGGTCAGCGGAGGTAAGATTAGAAAATTTTCCAAAGGGCTTGGCAGGGGCGCACAAAGAAAATTTGTTGGCCCGAAAGCCCTGTGAACCAATAGGAGGCTGTCATGTGTCTATAGGGCTGGCAGGGAGTCAGGTCGGGGAGAGTGAAGCTTTGGCTTTTTGCCAAAGATTGTAAAGGGTGAAAAGGAAAAAAATTGGCCCATAGGCCCGCTAAGGAGGAAATGGATTTTTTTTGCAAAAGCCCTGTGGACTAATAAGAATATGCCACGTGTCCATAAGGCCAGCGGGAGTCAGTGAGGTGCGGGGAGGATTTGGAGGAATTTTGCCAAAGTGTTGTAAAAAAGGAAAATTTGTGCCTGAAGAAGGAAAGAAAAATTTTTCCCGCCCGCGCTAAATTAGGAGTGTGCCACGTGACGGCAGGACCAGCGGCGGGGTGCGGAGAAATTTTGGAATTTTTTCCAAAATTCAAAAAAGCGTGAAATGGCCGTTTAAGCCCAAATGAATGGGGAAGCACCACATGGCAGTGGAATGGTGGGGAGTAGAGATTTTTTGGGGATTTTTTCCCAAATTCGAAAAAAGGGGAAATATTTTAGGTTTCGGCCCGCCGACCCAATTTTTGCCCCTGTTTTGCCCTAAATCTTCAGAGGGGCATATCTTTTGATCAAGAGCTCAATTTTTCTCAATTTTGGTGTCATTGGAAATCTATTGAAGTCCTCTACATGATGGAATCTTCAATTTTGTTTTTTGATGGAGTTTAGTGAGAGAAAAATGAGAAAAATGCCTTTGGCATGGGGAAAAGAGTAGAACCGACATTCAACCACCATTTTTAATGCAGTATGGCTTCCATTCTTCTCTAGCATGGTCAAAAATCTTAGGGAATGAAATTTTAAGGGTACCCATGCTATTTTGATGGATTTGGTCAGTGGTTGAATCATTCTATTTCATTTTTCCCACGTTTCTCCTTCTTGAACTCAGGTTTTTCATTGTTAAAAGCCAGATTTGGCTCATTTATAAAGGGTTGGACATTTTTTATGTTCTACAGGCTCCCTCCTTCACCCTGGCAAGTGGATTTGTGGAATATCAGACCTTTTTAGGACTGCAACATGTTTTTCTACCTCCTTATTGTTGTAATGCATTGTATTTAAAAATGGAAATGAAAATGCAAGCTCTATGAATGAATTTTCAATCCTTTCTTATGTTGTTTGCTCTATCCTGATCCTTCATTACAATTTTAGCAATTTGTGCATGATTTGTGTTTCATTTTTATAATTTGTGTCAATTTGCAGAAATAGATGTTCACCACTCCTTTGGTGTATCACCTTGTTAGTTAGTTTTATCTTCTTTTCTCTCTTCTATCCTTGTCTCCTTGGTAGAATTAGAGTAGGATTTTGAGTTAAACCTCTAAAAATTTCATGCATACATATGATCAGAGGAGTAGAGGAACCAACCTTTAATCTAGAGAATCTTTTTCCCATTTTTGCAAGTCCCACACTTGGGGAAAAGATTCCATGTTGTGCAATCACACTGGATGCCCATTATCAAACTAGAAATATGAGAAAACATGTAGGGGTACTGATTGAATTTTCTCTATTTGGAATCAGATTAGGTGTTTTAGGGTCCTAGGCATGGATCTATCTCTTCCAGAGATATCAGCTGGATCAGGTGACACTTCTTCCTAGTTCAAGAAATCCAAGGCCAGAGTTCAGTTTTTGGGTGGGTGACAGAGACTGACACTTGAATCAAGGTTTGGCTAACGTCAGTTGGCCTTGGATCTCACATCGGTTGAAGGGGTCAAATGACTCACACACTAGTGCCAAGATGGACCGTATGATAGACTTCAGGAAAAACCAACGGTCATCCTCAAGGTGACCTAGCAACTAGTTAGGGCATACATGAGGAAACTCGGGTAAGGAAAGGGCATAGGTAGGAAGGTAAAATAGTCAAGCAAGGGTTATGGCTTCAAGGTTAATGTAGGGAGAATACTGGGAAATATGGGTTTTAGACGATGTTGGATAAGTACCATTAAGGTCCACCCAATGAGGTGTAATAATACCCAAGGCTAAGAATGAAAGGGGGTAGTTGGTACCATTTGGGTAAAGCCTCTCATCATGTCACCATAGGTGTGTTCATAGGTGGGTAAGAGGTGATGTTGAGATATGCTCAAGGTTTGAACACAGGTTTTGGTTTGTTAGATGTATGCAGGTGAGCATCTATGGAGGATGTAGGAATAAGTAAATGCCTACTGGTTCCAGATAGCGGTACGGTCGAGCATGACTGTAGATGAGTGGGAGGCACATGATGGAGGTTGGCCATCAAATATGCATCTTGCATCGTTATAGGTAGTATGGCTTTTCCATATCATGTGTTTGATGGTTGTTATCATCGATAGATAGGCATGATTCAACATGACTAATACACTTCTACTCTACCGTAACTGGGTGAGATCATTGTCACCTTAGAAGATGTATACAGGATCATCTTCTACGAGCATCCTATAGTGGGAGAAGCCAGGTACTATTCCATTTCTATCAGAGGCATCAAAGGAGATGATAGTGCTCTTGAACCATGATTTAGAGAGGCAATGGTTGAACCGTTGAGGTATCACTAGCGTGAGCTTGACTTATGGAGATTATGTATACACGCCTATCCTCACTAGAACTTTGAAAAGCTAGGTTCGTCCTGATCATGGAGGCAGTTGTGATGTTTTACAGTTTTACCATATTATGGAGGGTAAAGGATTCCCATGCACATTGATGGGGGTTCTATCATAACTATGATGGAGGATAGCTGACCTGTTCTACCTTGGGCACTAGCATTTACTGAGTTTCAGCTGTATATGTGAGTTTAGCGGGCTTATGGGAGATTAGTGTAAGCGTTTCAGGAGGTGTTATACATTCCTTCTTACTACATTATCTGGGCATACGAGCGACATCGTAGATGTGAATGTGTCCCAAACTGAGTACTTACCCTGAGACTCTAGAACATGCATTATGACAATACAGTGGCTTGGTTCAAGCATTCAGTTTACAGACATGATGGGTACCAGTCATATGGAGAGCCGCATGGCTGGTGAGAGTTACACATATGATGTCCATGGCCATATATATGCATACATACTAGAGGGTCTTTTAGAAGGGTTGACATCATTACAGAGATTCACATATGTTGGCTTACCTTCCTACAAAGTCATGGATAGGAGTTGGATGAGCTGTAAAATCTATTGAGATGGATACAGAGATACTGTGAACGAGTTGGGGAATGAGATCATACCTACCAAGGATGGATTAGTGCAACGATAGTTTGGGATGCAGCAGGACATATCCCCCACCTAATTCCTGTAGTACTCACTCTCAATGACGTGAAGAGAGGCCTATGTACTCTAGCTCACAACCGATTGTTCCTACAAGACTAGGAGGAGCAGGCACTTGTAGGAAAATTGATGACGTGTGAGTTACTTATGGATACATGTACTGGTGTGCTGACAACTCACGTTCTGACATTGCCGAGGCTCAGATCTAGATTTAGCTACCGTCATGGTACAGAGGGATGGTCAAATGTGGCTGCCTTTATGCGAGCATATGGGTTTATAGGGGCCTCCAATCGAGGTTAGAGGAAGCATGCACTCCACTTTACAGGCTCATGACGGCTCTACAGACCCAGGTAGTTCAGAGGGACAGAAGCATTGGACATCCGGGGCATGTGGCCACCCTTTTGACAGGCATATGTGAGGAATTTTACAATCCCAGCTGGCCACTGCAGGCACAAGTTGTGGCCTTACAGGCTCCAGGCTGGCATAGGTTGCCACATTACCCCCACAAGCCCAAGGACAAATGGTCCCATATTATAGGCACCTGCCCCACAAATCCCGATGGCACATAAGGATAAGGGTCGATGGTGATTTTCAGTAGTGTAAATTTCATAGATTGTAATGAGACCCTTGGAAGTGCACCATAAACTATGTCGATGGTGAGGTAGGGATGCCCTAAGTGAGGTGTGTTACTTTAGGATGCATCTAATGATTGTGAGCTATACATGCCCTTAACTCTTTCGATAACATAGGAACCCAGAAGGAAGCCTTGAGTGGACTAGGGTCCAAGAATCATAGTACAGGGACCATAACATGCCCACATGCCTTTTTGAGCCCATGGACATGGGCGAGGGAGAGGTTTACATGAGTTCATGGAAATGCCAGGTATAGGTGATTAAGGACATCATTAGTAAGACCAACCGAGTCTCATGGATGGTGTAGAGATTTATGAAACCAGGGTCAGTTGACAATGTGGGGAGAGATTCACGGATGACACTGTTCATGAGGTATATCATGTGGGTGACTTGATTAGTCACTTGGGATAGATGATCATTATTCATTTATTTTTGATATATATGTCAGCCTCGAGTGTTGGAAGACGTGAGATTGTATATGATAGTTTTTGAGATACTAGTATTTTTTTATATAGGATAGTATATGCACTAGATTACACAAGACTCTCCCATTTATACAGGCTGATGATATTTAAGGCTGGATGGATGATGTACTTGGAGAGATGCTAATTTCCATGCTGTTATGGTATATTGATGGAAACTAGGTGAATTATGGACATTGGATGGGATGATGATTCAATGATCTATAGTAGGTCATGATGGTTTCACGGATAAGTATAGGTCAATTACGTGTTAATGGATATCGAGGTATGTAGGCATGATAGATTCTAGGTGAGTTTTCAGGCATGATGGAGTCAATTTGCATGTTGAACATGGTGGAGTCTAGATGAGTTAGGCATGATTTGGTCATGTTTTATCAGTTTATTTAATTTGCACAAGTTCATTGAGTAGTAATGGAAAATAAGATGATGATGTATATGTATGTATGTGGTTATGATATTTGATATCATGGAAATGGAAATTAGATTGATGGATGATAGATGTGATGCAATGGTAGGTCATGTATATTTGGTAGGCTTTGTTTCAATTTCAAATAAGTGTTGTGTATAATGGAAACTCAACTAAGGCATATGAATTGAATAGTTTCAATTGGTTATGGGGAAAAGAGTCGGCCTAGGCATGCTAGCCTCTAAGGGCACAATTACGCATGGTTGAGTCCCTTGAATAGTTTTGATTTAAAATTCCATATTGGTCCCCGGGAAAAAGAGGCATCATGCCAAGTTATGTATGTTATCCTATAAGCTAGGGAAGAATATTTGATATCATGGTAAATGAATGGATGTGGTGAGTGATAACTTTTTAGGCATGATTGAGTCTAGGTCATGTAGGCATGTTTGAGATTAGGTCAATTAGGAATGATTAAGTTTAGGTCACTTAGGCATGGGTGGATTTTAGGTCAAATCAGGCATAGTTTGAAGTTTTGGTGAAAGAGGAATGATTGAGTTATAAGTCATAGGCATGGGTGAGTCTAGGTCATTTAGGAATGGTTGAATTTTAGGTCATTTAGGCATGGTTGATTGTCTATGGTGAATAGATATGGGTAATTTTGGTGGAAAAGGAATTCCTAGAATGTAGGTGTCGAAATTCTGGTCATGTATAGGAGGATCAAATAAGTAAGAAAACAGGTGAATGGTAAGAGGAGACAAAAAGATCCACCTAATTGAGAATAACCAACATGATTCTAGCATACCAAAATTGGCTTATGAATGTAAGACCCTAAAAGGCATTGCATGATTGACTATTCTATGGGTGAAGAAGGTCACATGATCATGAAATGTCACATTTGTGGCACATGTCCTTGAGTAGGTGGAAGGTTAGAAAGGAAAGGTAGTGAGGTGAAAGAAGGTTGGTTTAGCGTAACCTGGTGTGTGACAACATGCCTTTTTGGCAAGAGACTTGAGATCAAAATAGGCAAGTCCATGAAAAAAAGTTAGCTTTTTCTTTTTCTTTTGTTTTTATAGACTGATCGATGTGGGAAGTCTATGTGGGATGAGTAGAATATCTCCTTGAGGTCTTTGTGAAGTTGATCGATGTGGGAAGCTTCAAAATATTTTTATTTTATTTTTTCAAGAATAGTCTTCTTTTGGTGATAGACTATGTACAGTGTGGCTAGCTTTGTATAGTTGTCCTTCGAGGGAGCATTCTATTTATAGCAGCAAGGTAGATAGAAAGATAGATGTCCTTTTTGAGGGAGTCATATTTTTGAGAGAAGTTTGACTCAAGGATTTTTGAATTTTAAAATCCCATATATTTCTTTTGAATTGTTTTGTGGACTTTTAGGTCATGGAAAAGACTATAGAGAAGGATAGGCTCCTGTTATGAAGACAAAACCATAACACACAAGGGTTAACTATGAAAGATGGGTTTTAAGTGATGAACGACCATGGGATTCCATCTTGGAACAGATGAAAAGTATCCATGAGAATCATGCCATGAGTAGAGCCATGGTACTCATATTTAAGATAAGGCTAAAAAGTGATGGGTAATCATGTGATTCTTGTTTAGTCATTGATCCTTAAAATAGGTAAATGGAAGGTGAATGGTGCTCAAGGGACAAGTTTAAATAGACATAAGGTGATTTAGGACTTGATTCAACAATAGAATGGTCAAAGATGTAAGGCATTGAGGGGCTCAGGTTCAGGTTTACCTTCGAGTGAAGACAAATGATAAGCACCTGATCCATAGGTATGAGTAATGATATAGGGTCCAAGCCAATTAGGAGAAAATTTTCCCCATTTACTTTTCTCCTCTTTTGTTACATGTTGATTTTCCTTCAGGACGATGGTCGCCGACTTGGAAGGTTCATTCATGGACATGTTTATCATAGGCATGTTTGATACATTTTTGGTAGATTTGGAGGTGATCGAGAGCATTGAGACGATGTTCGTCTAATAACTCAAGTTGTGCCAAATGGTCCTTAGCAAAAATCATCATCGTTGAGCATGTCTTTGAGTGAGATATGAAGAGATGGAATCTAGACTTCAAGAGGTAGAACAACCTTTGTACTATAGACCAAAGAGAAAGGTGTGGCAGTAGTTGAGGTACGAATACTAGTGTGATAATCCCATAAGGAAAAAATAATGTGCGTATGCCAATCCTTTCTAGTATCGTCAACTACTTTCATAAGAATTTTGTTTAAGGTTTTGTTGGTTGATTCAGCTTGGCCATTGGTTTGAGGGTAGTAAGGTGAAGAAAATATGAGTTGAATGTTGAAGGCATCACAAAGTTTCCATAAGGTTTTGTTTTTGAATTGTTTTCCATTATCAGTGATGAGGCAGTGAGGAACACCAAAGTGAAAAATGATGTGATGGTTGATGAATTCACATATTTTCTCATCTTTTGTAGAAATGAGAGGCATGGTTCCACCCATTTAGTGTAGTATTCAGTAGTGGTAATAATCCATTGATGACATTGGGAAGAATGAGGATTGATCTCTTTGACAAGATCCAAACCCCATTGAGAGAAAGGCCAAAGATCTTGTGTGACCTGTAAGGCATGACTAGGGGTGTGATGAAGATTAGCATGTTGCTGAAATTTCACACAATGCTTGACATAGTCACAACAATCATGGTTTAGGGTTGGCCAAGTAATAGCCCAGGCAGAGAATGTGTTTAGCAATAGCTAAACCACTGAAGTGACCCCCACAAATTCTAGTCATGAACTTCCTTGATGGTATATGGGATTTCAGAACTTGTAAGGCATCGTAAGAGGATACCATCAAATCCCATTTGTAAAGAAGACCACCCATGATGACATAGTGAGAGACACTTTTTAGAAAGGCTCATTGTCCATTGCGAGTAAGATCTGGAGGTAGAATGGAAAGGGAAAGGTAGTCAACAAACTCTTATACCAAAGGTCACGTGGGTCAGTTTCAATGGTTCTGACAAGGTTGATGTCTCAAAAATAGATAAGAAGGTGATTGCAACCTTTGTACTGTGACAAATATTTTTGAGTCAGAGGGTGAAGTGGGGATTTGAGAAGCAAAGACAGGCCATGGTGTCCACAAATTTATTAGTGGAACGCGGGGTGGTTTGAAGTTCATAACGGTCAAAGGTAGTCAAAAGTATGTCAACATGATGCTTATACTTTTGAAGTATCTTGTTACGACACTGGTATATACCATTAACTTGGTTTACAACTAGTTGGGAATTGCCAAAGATATTAATTGATTTAACATCTAAGGTGATGACTGGTTTGAAGGCCTAATACGAGTGCTTCATATTCAGCAATATTGTTAGTACAATCAAAATCTAGTTTGAAAGATAATGGCATAGGCTCACCATTAAGAGGAATGAGGATAACACCTGACACCACCCCCACTGACATTTGGAACCATCAAAGAATAAGGTCATCTGGTAAGTGGTATCATCCAAAGAGAGGGTAGCGATGGATTCATCTGGGAAATCAAAGTTAGAGGATTGATTTCCAGAGAGAGGTGCATCTGCGAGTTGGTCAGTGATGGTTTGTCCTTTGAAATATTTTTGATGGATGAATTTGAGTTCTAGGTCTGCAAGAAGCATGAGCCAACGTGCAACATGTTGATGTTGGTAGGGCTTAGGCGTACATGTAATGTAAGGGGTCAGTATTGGTGACAACAAAGGTTTTTTTGGTTAAGTAGGTAATGAAAAAGTTTAGTGGTGAAAAAAACTAAGGCTAAGCAAGAGTTTTTGCATGAGTGTATCTAGTTTCATAGTCTAAAAGTGTATGGCTTATATAATAAACCACTTTCTCCCTATGTTTCTCATCATGATGAGCGAGCATGGTACCCAAGGAATGATCAATAGTAGAAATGTAAAGGTAAAATGGTTGGTCATCCTTAGGGGGAATGAGAACAGGTGGTTGGAGGAGGTATTGTTTTAAGGCATCAAAGGCTTTGTGGCATTCATCATCCCATTTGAAGGAGACATCCTTTTTTAGGAGATGATGAAATGGGTGGTAGTGGTCAGAAAGCTGCTGAAATAAAGTGATGAATAGATTGCAACTTGCCTTGCAAACTATGAAGTTGATGAAGGTTAGTAGGTGGAGGAATTTCAAGAATAGCCTTGATTTTAGTGGGATCAACTTCTATGCCACACAAAGAAATGATAAAACCAAGGATATTTCTGGAAAGAACAATGAAGACACACTTCTTAGGTTGAAGGAGAACACAATATTTGATGAGACAATCGAAGATGACCTTAAGGACTGGTAAGGTGTTTGGCCCAATGTTTGGATTTGGAAATAAATTCATCAACATAATATTCAATATGTGATGCATAATGTCATGAAATATATAAGTCATAGCCTGCTGATATGTAGCACCAGCGTTTTTAAGGCCAAAGGGCATGACACGATAGCAGAAGGTCCCCCAAGGAGTGATGAAGGTGGTTTTGTGTTGATATTATGGGGAAAGTAATATTTGGTTATAACCTAAGAAACCATCCATGAGTGATAGCATCTCATGGCCGAGGTGGTGAGATCAACTAGTTGGTCAATGCTAGGTAGAGGAAAGTCATCTTTGGGGAAAGCTAAGTTAAGGTCATAGAAATCCATGTAAATGTAGAGTCCCCTATCAATTTTGTGACAGGAACAATGTTAGAGATCCATTAAGGGGATAATCAATGGGTAGGATGAAGGAAACCAAAAGAAGGTGCTTGGAGTTCTTCTTTGACAAGAAGGGCAATGCAAGGATGCATTTTCCATAGCTTTTGTTTCACAGGTTTGGCTTCAGGAATAGTGATGATATTGTGGACCACAATGTTTGGGTCAATACCAGGCATATCAGCATAGGACCAAGAAAAAGCATTGCTATGATCCTGAAGGAAAGAAGTAAAAGCTTCCTGTTTAGCAACATCTAAATATTGGCCTATCTTTAGAATGTGGGTCATCCTGAGTGTTAATATTGATTTCGATGGTCAATTCATTTAACATGGTTTGTGTCTCAGAAGGTAATGACCGGTGAATATAATAAATCTTCTGCACCAAGGTAGGTGAGAATAGACTCATCATCCTAACATTGAATGACATTAATAGAAGGTGTATCATCATCGATCATGTCAGGATATAGGAAGGGAAGAGAAGAGGGAGCCTCACCATCTTGTTGATAAGTTAGAGGTCCCAAGGAAATGGTGTTCATGAAAAAAAAAAGTTAGGAGGAATGGATTTTGGATCCATAGACTCTGTAGGTGAAGGTGGTGAAGTTGGTGAATGGGGTGAAGAAGGTTTATCATCCTCAATGAGTTTGACTCAGGCCTTCTTGGGAGATGGTTCGGAAAATCCAATACCACTTGTGCAGTCTTTATGTTTACGAGTGGTGCATGGGATGACAGTATGGAGGCCTTGTTCATAGAAACCAAAGCCAAATCCCTTCCATGCACAACGATGGAGGAAGTGTGGGCAAAGCGGTGGTTGGTGAGATATTGAAGGTTAGAGGAAAATGGTCGCAGTTTGGAAGGTGGCTCGGTGAGTAGGTAGAAGTATCAAGTCCCCCATACGTTAAGTTGGTGTGAAGGTGGGGAGGACCATAAGGGAAAACCTTTCCTATGTGGTGATCATAGTGGGGATGTTGGTGAAGTTTACCATACTCTTGAGGAGTAAGGAATGTGTCGATGTTGTACAGGTGGTACTCCCCCAGAGTGAGACATTGAAAAACACCTTCTAAGGGATTGGTAGTTGATATGTGGGTAGCTGGGAATGGATGAATTACTAGACAGGGGGAAGAAGAAGCATTGGTTGGTTGAGAAGTAGATGGGTTAGTGGATGGGTTAGCTGCAGAGGCTATAGGAAGTGGGAATAAAGGAGTTAGGTGTGGGAGAGGTAGTGGCAACGTTGGTGGATGGGGCCATGGGTGAAGGAGAGGTGGCAGGTAGTGGTAGATGCCTTAACTGTATAAGGACATCATTAGGTCTGATACAACATGTTACAGGTTTTGAATGGTGAAGGGTTAGCTGGAATGGTATAGTTATGTCCTTCATGTTCAAATTTTACACAACGATGTAAGGTTGAAGGAACACAACCCATGACATGGATCCAAGGTCGGCCAAACAACAGGTTGTACTAGAATTCCCCCTCTAAGATGTAGAATAATTCTGGAATGGTACGGGGGCCCACATGAATGTGGAGAATGATGGTGCCAAGGGTCAAAGTTATGGCATCATTGAATGAACACAACATAACTGGGTTATTATGCATGTAATTGGAAGGGATGTACATTTGGTTGTACGCATGGGAGGAGATAATGTTGATGTTGGCACCACCATTGATCATAATGTGTTGAACGCGTATATTATCAATGTAGACAAAGATGAATAGGGTGGGATCATGATCATCTAATTGGAGAGGTACAATCTCATCATCAGAGAAACTGAGAGCAGGCTACTTGATGAGTGGTAGTGGGTGTAGAGGAAGGGGATGAAGTGGTGAGAGAGGCCACATGGTGAGGAGTGATCATGGATGCCACAGGAGTTGGGTCATTAGGTAAAACCTCAATAGATTACAAAACCTCCATGAGGGCCTGTCGATGAGACTCAGAGGTTTGGACAAGGTCGTACAATGACATTTTGAGAGGAGATTGGTGTAATTGTTTAATCATTGTACGATGGGTGAACCCCATCAGAAATAGGGTATGTGGGTCCATGGATGGTGATTTTTGGTGCAGGTGTTGATGGTATATTGGGCACAGGATTGGTGGATGGGCTGGTTGTTTTCTCTTTCCTTTGTCTTTCTAGGCACGAGTGGCAATGTTAACCATATTAATATGGGGTAAGGGAGAATCTGAGTCATGATAGGTGTAGCAAAAGGATGGGAAAAAGTATGGTGATGGCATATACTAGTGTTGTGCAAAGAAGGCAAGTGCATTGACATTTTGGTGGAGGTTTGGCTAGCTCTCTTATGCAGACCATATTGATCTCAAATGTTGGAGGAGGGTAAAAGGGTTATGGAGGTGGAGGTGAAGGTTGTTGAATAGGTAAGGGGTGAGGATGTGTGGTGATGGGTGAAATTGGAATAGGTCCTCGTCTAAAATATCATCATCGTCAAAGTTTTCTTCAAGAGGGACATAGTTGGAGAAGAACGGTCTTTAGAGCCTTACATTTTTCTACATCATGCCCTGACACACGATGGTAGGTGCACAAATTTTTGTATCATCAAACCCTTTTGGTTTAGGTTTGAGTGGGTTGTAAGGTCTAAGTGGTGGAAATGTGATGACAGAGGTCTCTAAAAGGTTTGCTAAGATGTTGGCATAAGACCCTGCCAATGGATCACAATGCGAAGTAAGTGTGGGTCGAGATGGAAGGTGTGAGTGATTTTTTGGGAGAGGTGCCATGAGGAGGTGGAATCAGAAGTGGAATAGGTTTGACCACTGGTTTGGTAGGTAGTACTATTTTAGCCTTTGGATTGTACCTTCTTGGGTAAAGGTGTAGTAGATGAGCTAGTGGTTGAAGGTGTTGTAGGTTTGACTACCTCTTTGGAGGTAGTGGGCTCTTGGATTTTGGTTGCACCTTCTTGGGTAAAGGTGAAGAAGGAGTGCGTGATGTAGAAGGGAAGGTAGATGGCTGGAAGAGGATAGGTTAGCCAAGGTGATAATGGAGGTGAGGTGAAATTTGTGAAAGTGGTAAGGTGGAAGGTATTGGTTGAAGAGAAGGAAATATCATGGGTAGTGATGAGGCTACTAGAAGTGGCGTGGGTACAGGTGGTAAAAAGGATGTAGGTGATGGTGAAGGTCGTACATTGTGTAGGTAAGTTGGGTGTAACAGAGGCTCATGAGAGGAGGTGGGTTGTTGTGTTTTTGGTTTACCTTGGGTAGGAGGTTGTTTGGCCAAGGTTGATGGGTGGGGTCCTAGGATAGATGGAAGTGGTGAAGGTGATAGAGAGGTAGTGGGTAAAGCTGGTGTATGTGGCCTAGGAGGTTGGGTCTTCCTCTTAGGTGGGGGAATAGTCTTTGTGCTAGCCTATGAGGATGTGGCTAAATCTAGTTTGACAGGGGGATGGACTAGGCTTGATGTCAGCATGACTCCCAAGGTATGGGTAGATTTGGATACAGGAAAAGGTGTAAGTGGTTTAGGCGCAGGTGGTTTTGGAGGTAATGGTAGAGGTGTAGATGTGGGTGAAAGGTGATGTGGAAGATGTCATCATGATTACCTTAGGTATGATGGATTTCATTTCGCTCTAAACAATTTTGGGTAAATGGTAGAAGTATCAGTGGGTGACATCTGCATTTGAGTTGAAAAATGCATTCGAAGGTTCCCCCAAAGCATGGAATGATCAACGTAGTCTAAGTGATCTTCCAAACATGAGAATGGCATGGTAGTAGAAGGAACCAATGTTGATTTCATGGTGACTCCCATAAATAAATCTGGTGCCTGTGAAATAGAGAAGTGATTAGCTTCTGACTCTATGGGTAAAAGAGATGAGAGAAAATCAAGTTGATCCTTGAAAGCTATGGTGGAGAGTTATCTTTGACTAAAAGGGACACTTTCAATGGGTTATTCCACATGTTGGGGAGAAGGAAAGGTGGATGAGGTAGGTTCTTCTTTCGCGAAGGAGGAAGGTAAGCATGAATCTCCCATGGGTAGGAGAGTTAATACTGTGGGTTGTTTTTCAAATTGAGAGGTACGTGGGGAAACTGCATTGGTAGATATGGTGGAATCCTCTGTGGGTGCATAGGGAGATGAGGGAGACTCCTCTATGGGTAAAGGAGTAGATGGCATAGGTTCCTCCATGGATGAAGGAGCTCATGCAAGAATTTATTCAATAGATGAAGTAGGAGGAAACTATGTGGAAGGAGCTAGTAAGATGTCAAAAACAACATGAACCTCATGGATATTACCATCATTGGCCAAGGAATCACCAGTTTGGTTGGATGAGGGGTGTGATTCGGGAATGGCTTCTTGAAGATATGAAGGTTCTGGTTAGCCGGTGCATTTGGATTGTCTAAGACGAGATCTCCTTTATCTAACATTTCTTGGACAATGTTTTTAAAAGTGATACAGTTACCATCACTATGACCTTGAACGCGATGGTAATTGTAGTAATAATTTTCATTGTACCATGCAGGCACAAAGAGAGAAGGGTCAAAACCAGTATGTGGTTTGACGGGTGGAAGGGTAATGGCTCCAACTTTTAATGATTTTTTCTAAAACGACAGAGTAAGGCTCTCCTATGGGGGCATACTTGTGTTTCTCTCTTCTAAACTAAAAGGTCTGGATAGGGGAAAGGTTAGATGAAGGTTTTTGATTGTTTGGTTGGATGAGACAGGCCATATTTTAAAATGATCGTGTTGGTAGACCCCTTGGTTTTAGAATAGGTATTTTGGGGTTTGGAAGAAGAAGTATCATTTGATTTGAACGCAACATTTTTGTTACAATTTGTAGCTTCTTTTCTTCAAGGGCATGGATTTCCAGCTTTTGGGCCATGGTAAATGCCTCATCAAAGGTGCGGAAGGTTTGGACCTAGAGAGTTGGTGATATATGTCTAGCACAAGCCCTGGTAAACAATTCTATTAACTTTTTCTGAGGTAATTGGAATGTAAGTTGGTTAATCAACTTGCGCCATCGAGTGAAAAAATCTATGATAGATTCATCTTCATACTGGCATGTGGCATATAAGTCAGTCATGGTGACTTTCTTGACAATATTGATAGAAAAGTGGTCAAGAAAATCCTGAGAAACCTAGTTAAATGAGAGGATAGAATGAATAGGTAAAGAACTATACCAATCCAAAGTGGGTCCCATCAATGACATTGGAAATGTCCAAAGGATCAACTGCATCATCGTGAGCGATTAGGTAGCAGACATGTTTAAAATACTAATAAGTGTTGTTGTGGATCTTATTTGCTATTAAACTGGTTAAATTTTGGAATTTTTCTAATGCATAGGATACATGGGTGAATAGGAATGGATGGGTGAATGGTCATTACAAATATCATCATATGTTAGAGAGTTACGCAAACCTGAGATATATGCTTCCAATGTCTGCATCTTTTCCATCATCATTTTGATTAGGTCATTAGTGGGTTGTGATGATAAAGCACCCCTTGAGGTATGAGGGGGTAAATAATATTGGTATGATGTAGATGGCATCCCAGTGTGTGGTAGTTCCATGTACAAAATTTGTGATGGAGGGATATGAGAGGGAATGGAGGTGGAGGGGAAGTAACCTGAGTAAGCAGTAGAGGAAATAGGTGGTTGTTGGTAATATGTATATGTAGGTGGGGTGGATGTAAAGACCCTAGTGGTGATTAGTGGAAGAGACTGGGGGATAGAGAGGATAAGGTTTTGGAAGGGAGTGTGGGTTACCGACACCAAAGGTGGCTGGGATGTGATAGGTATATAGGTAGTGGAAGACATGGGTAAACTTGTACTAAGGGTGGTGGATGTAGGCACGAGTGGATGTTGCATAGGGTGAAAGACACTGTGGGTGTGATAGATGTTATAGGTATAATAGATATCAATTGAGGTGGGGTCAAGCTGAGAAAAATATGTGGTAAGGTGGAGGCAGCTAGGGAAATATTGGTAGTGGTGGAGGTAGAAGTGGGTGCAAGTATAGGTGGGATGGATACAGACCATGTCGTAGATAAGTTTCCCAGATGAGTCACGAGTGGATGAATGGGATAAGTAATAATGTAAAGTGGCAATGGGTTCTGATCAAGGAGTTTTGTGAACTCCTTGTCACCAGTGCTGATGGTGATAGGTTGACTGGGATCCATGGGTGATAGAATGGAAGGTGGTGATGGGCTAGGTAGGAGAGGCTTCAAGGCTAGCATGGAATATGAGGGCGTTGGATTGGCTATAAGTCAAAACCATGTGGGTTAGTGTAGACATGGTAATCTGATCTCTGTAGATGACACAAAAGAACATAGAAGGAATGGAGAAAATAAAATTTGGGAGGTGAAAAATGGTGTTGTTTTAATTGAAAAATTAAAACACAGGAACCGATGGTGGTTTGTTAACAATGACAGTGATAGAGGGTAACCGATGAAGATTAGGGTGACTGATACTGGTTACTATGGAAAATCAAAAGTTTGATAAATGTGGCAATAACTGATGAAAATGAAGAAAAAAATGGATTTGACAGTGATTTCAAAGACCCAGAGGTATGATGATGTATCTGAGAAACCCCAAAAAGAAAAGAAATGTGATGAGTGTATATTTTTGGTAAAATGACCCAAAAAATCAAGAAACCAACAATGATCAAGTAACCGATGATGGTCATATGAATAAACTGGTGACATTCGCTGGACCGAAACTAGTCACTGTGAAAATTGAAAATATGGAGAAAGCTGGGACTTTAGTGACTTAGATCAGATAAAATACCAACCCAAAAACCTGAGTATGGAAATGATGGACCCTAACACACTCAGAAAAGATTTGAATACACCAACTATGATTATGGAGTGTGAAAGGAAGAAAAGAATGGAGAATACGACCTCTCACCTCAAAACACAAATCAAATAAAAAATAGACAAACATGAAATCCTATTGATGAATTTTATGTTCCAGCTTATGTTATTTAGGATTGACTTGTGAATAGAATAGAGTTTTTGGTTTGATAAAAGGTTTCCTATGAAAATCAAAGAACTAAGGATGGTTTCAGGTAAATTTTTTGTGGGGGGTCCTTTCTCTGAGATAATGACTGGAAAGAGAATACAATCTTGGTGCCCACTGTCAATCCTCTGATCATGTGATCGTTGACAACTTCTTCTGGGTAGGATGTTGTTTAATAAGATGTGTAAATTTTTTAAGTGGTTCGGTATAGAGAATGTGCAAAGTGAACTATGATTGAATTACTCAACCATCAGCTGGACATGAATTTCATCGTATAGGTTTCCCTCAAATTAATGTGAGCTACAATGTGACATACCAAAATGAAATGCAAATTTTTAAATCCCAAATACATAATTTAATTCAATGTAGCAAATAGAGAACAAGAAGAGGAATTCTCTTTCACTAAATGTAATAAATTATAATGGAAGACGTGTTCTTTTTAGAGCACCAAAAACATAATTTTTTTAGAGAATAGAAAGAAGCAGAATGATTCCAGAGAACTAAATTTAGGTAAATACTTTCAAAGGGAAATAAACACACAATTTATTTTACCTAGGAATGAACAAATGAAAATTAACCCATGATCAGTCCCACTTAGCGTGCCAAAATGTTTCACCAGATTATTATGTAGATAATGAAACAAATAAAGGTAAAAATGTCATGGAGGAATACCTGTTATTACATTGGTTGAAGGTTTAGTGCATGCATGTTTCTAATTTCTCAATCTAGGATGACCATTGTGTGAGATTCGTATTGGCTAGGAGGAACAATCCTATAATACAAAGCAAGACCACAAGATACAATTAATAAAAAAGGTTAGTGGACTGCCTAGTGTGAGATAGATCTAAGAAGTGTGATACTTCTTTGATGGTTTTCAATCCAATGATGTATAACTCAATATAAAATAACTAAAAATGCAAATAAAATAATCTAATGCTAGTGTTCTTATTTAGGTGTCTCATACTACTATCCAGTGTCAATCTAATTAAATGCTTAGATAACTATACCAGCTGAAATTCTCAGGTCGGGTTGTAGATTAGGCAAGGTGGTCTGAGGGTCATAGATGAGGTGTGGGTAAGATTTGGTGAATGTTTGAATTGATTTTTGGTGATTAGGAAGCTTTTTGGTATCTGAAGGCATTTTTACCAGGCACAAAGACCAGTGACATTCAGTTAGGGTGAATAATGTCAGTATAGGTATGACTAATGGCATTTTAGGATGACCAATTTTGATTACTGTGGGAAATGGTAGAATGTTAAAAGTGGGTGTTCAATCTCTCTTTGTGTTTGCACAAAGATTTGGGAAGGTCTGTTGTGAGGTTGTAGGTGGGGTATCATTTTTGGGTGAGTTTTTTTGAGGTTTAGGGGAGATTGTGGTGATATATGGGGGTAAGGTTGGGTAGAATAAGGGTTGATTGGGCCTAGGGGGTGTTGTTATTTTCCTCCTTTGCATTCAAGTGTTGATATGTGATTTTCCTTATAAGGATATGTTCTTCTGATTTTTGGAAATCATGCTTGATATGGATAAGTATTTTCTGCTCTTAAGATCCTTTGATCGAATTGGTATGACTTCTCTGAATTCATTTTTCACTTCTGGTAGGTGGTTTGCAATCTGGTTTAAGAGTTGTAAACTTGTCTTTTATCTGACTCATCCTTGGATCAATTTCAGTGATCCAAGGAATGTTTTAAAACTGCTCTGTTGAATGAATGGTAAAATCAACATTCCATGAGTTAAGCTACATGCTGGACTGAAACTTTTTTGTTGCAAGTTCTTTGACTTCTGTGTGAATGCACTTCCATTCAGTAGGTTGTTTGGCTTGGGTCTTTGAAGATCGACCAAGATAGGTCATTGCTGATAAAATAGGCATGCAACCTGTACATGACATAAGGGATATCTAGGACCCTATTGAGGTTTGATTTATGGAATCCTAAGCTAGGTGAAAGTATTTCCTACCTAAGCTATGTTACTTGATACAATTCTATTTCTAACCTAAACTGGTACTAAAGAGTTAGAAGGGTTGCTAGGTATTAAAACTAGAACCTAACACTACAAGGTTATTTAGTGATCTAACCTAGTTTCTAAAAGCTATTGTATTTTGATTACTTACCTATGTGGAGTTATCTAACCTAATTGCTAAGGACCTATGTTGGGGGTTAGTGGTTAGTGTTATATCCTAAGGTATAAACTTTAACCTACCTAAGATCTAACCTAAGCCAGTAATCTACCCTAAACTAATGGCATGAAGGGGAACCTAAAGGGTCGCATACACATTGGCGATGGGTTCCAAGGCATTTATGAAGATGATAAGGTTTATTAAATCCTACGGACTGCCAACTTTGGCAGGGGCTAGTTTGGTTGGCGGAGGCCTAGGTGGCAGTATCACTAGAAATGGAAACACATGTTATTTTTAATTTGGAACTCGCCAGACTTGGCAGGTGGTGGCAAGGAAGATTGGGTGGGAGATATGGAGTTAATGTAATTAATGAACTTGGTTTCATGAGCCCGAACCACTTTGGTAGGCATGCCATCAGATTTTTGTTTGGTTGTTTCATTTTGCATGCTCTCCATTTTTCTCTCTCCATGCACTCTGGTTTTTCGAACCAGCAGTTTAAACTGCACTGCATGGCTATTTTGGAGGTTTCAAATCTATTTTTGTTTTGTGGAGAGTATATGAGGCATTGTGGAAGAAGTATTTTGTTGTTTGATCTTTCGTGGAGAAGAAGGGAAGAAGCGAGCTCAGCTAGAGGTCTTCTTTGATTTTTTGGTGACACTATCAGGCATGATAGGCCCTAACTGTTAAAATCTCTTGCTTTTCTCTAAGTGTTTTCATTAAAACAACTTTTCTCTGATGAGCTCTGTGCATTCATGCTTTATCTGGTAAATTGACTTATGGGTTTGTAAACTTGTATTTTGGGTTTTGAAACTGTGTTTTTCATGATTCTATTGGAAGCTTGTTTTGCATTGCCTTTTTTCACAAGGAACTGTGCATATGTAAATGGTTTGAAATCTGGTAAACTCTGTTTGGCTTCTTCAGTGGTTTGAAATTGTTGTTGGTTTCGACTTCATTTGTGACCTTTAAATGTTACAGAGATCTGTCTGTACTCGTTAAGGATTAGTGTTGCAAATTTGTTGTGTTTTATTTACCCGAACTGGTAAGCAACTCTAGTTCTTATTGATACTTCAAACAGGTTCGAGCTATTTGTTGGAAACATGTTTTGGTGGATAGAATCGTTGTAGTGATTCTTGGCTCCATGGTGTTAACGTGTTATTTCATAGTTATATTAACTGGGAATTAAACCGTATATGGCTTGTTTTTTGTATCACCTTGTGGAAACTTTGACTGTAGCAAAGTTTGCATGCACTGGAAAAACCATATATAGTTTAGTTTCTGTATTTCTCCTTGTGAAAAACATGGACTGTTATTGAAACTTGCATGCACAGGAAAAAAAATGTATATGGTTTAGTTTTGTATTTTATCCTGCAAAAACTTGATTGATTTTGGAACAGTATTGAATTTGGAACTTGTGTTTGTTAATTTGGGTAAACTAGACTGTAACTCGAAGTCTCTTATGGCATGGTGCTTGTGAAATCTTGTTCTTATGACCACATTAATGGTTTTTGGAGATTCTTTATGAACCCACTTGTGAGTCGTCCGGTCTGGGCTCTGTCAAGCATCTTACATCCCGTTTGAGTTTGGAAATAGGGTTGAAAGGATGTTATCGGAGAATGGAAGCATTTCTTCTTACTCCGAACTGTATGTAAATAGTTTCATTGCACTCGGTCTAGTCTTACGGTGCTGGTGTATTATGTAATTGTGTTTGTGATATTGATATGCATCACTGTACAAACCATTTAATACTTGGTGTTCTTAATTGAAATAGAGACCTGAACGTTGTGTTGGTTCAGGTATTATAGTCTTTTGATTATTTAATAAAATATTGAGGGAACATGTTGTTACCCTAACTTGGTTACATGTATTTGAATGGTCTTGATCCTTCAATGACGTTTATGCTTTGCATTGCGCTCAGAATTGTAAATGAGTCCTGGACTGTACGTATTATTTTTGATGTTTGATCTTGTCTTTTGTTGGAAACCCAATTTGTAGTTCTTGTATTGATGAGTTGGCATACCATTGAGATGGTTCTACTTTTCCTGAACTATTGGGAAGGCTTGAGTGTTAGCAACTACTCAGATTCTTACCTCTTGTTGGGTCTAATAAATGTATGTTATGTCTTGGAAGATTGATTGCGATCTAAACTTGATTGCGATTGTGTTTGAAACTTCACTATTTTCTCTCAGAGTTTAAAAAGGGAAAGTTAATGGTAAGGTTTAATGGAACTTCACTGTTGATTGTATAGGGTTCTAAGAATGAGCAATGTTAACATGATTTCTTCTTATCTGAGGTTGTTCTGGTCCAATGAAAGAATGTTAGGCCTTTAAAGAAATACTCTGTGAATCTTTACTGGTCGTGGGACCGTGTATGAGTTTCATTGTTACATTGTTCCTAAGGGTAAGTAGAATTCATGTATTATAATGGGAAGGTTTAGAAAGGAAGATAATTTTTAGTATTCTCTTTCTTTGAAATGGTCATTGTTCTCTTTCCTTGGAACTCTTGAATGAACTTAAACTGTATGAATGAGAGGAAGTAAAACTATTTTATTAAGTTGTAAAGAAATGATTATAAATTGGGATCATTTTCTGTTAAGTCTCCTTTTCTAATTCAGTTGGGTTAAGTTCTTTGGTTGGAACCTCCTGATTTTTATTCTTATTGGAAAAGGAAATTCTGTGTTATTAGTCTTGTATACTTGTCATTTGACTGAAATGAAGTGGAATGAAATTGAAGTTAGGTTGGCAAAAGAAATTGTAGCTTGTTGTTGACTGTTAATCCATCACTTCTTCTTGGATTTCTTTCATTTGGATCTGTTTTGATGAATACCTTAAATTGTTAAATTTTAAAGTAGAGTTACTTTAAAGGAACAGTTTAAATCATGATATACATTGTTTCAGCTTTGCTGATGGTTATGTACTTTGGCAAATGGAATGCTTTCTCTTCTTCTTTACTTGAAAGTTAGTTGAAGCATCCAAGAGGGAATATGTTGTAAACACTTTTGTATCTTATGGTAAAGATATGAGTTGTATTATATTTGGTAGATTGGAAACAATGATATGTTATGTTTTGTTTTGGTAAAGATAATTGATGGAATCAATTATACTTTAATTTATAGGACAGGTATTATAGATTATATTTTGTTCTTCTTTTTGTTAAACCTGTTTAGTATTGCTCTTCTTTTTATTGATATTACTTATGCTTAGGGAGTATGAATTACTTGTTGTTCATTAAAGTAGGGTTGTTTTATTGGAACAATTAGTGGAATGCACTTCATTTTAAGGATTAGTGCTTATCATGCTCAGTTCATTGAACTGACCCGTGCTAGCAATTTTTGCAGATGGACTTCGTAAGTGATAAAAGAAGGAAAAAACTTATATGATGCATTGGCTGATCTAAGTTGATTCTTGTGAAGAATTATGATCTGTTCTTAAGTTGTATTGAAAAAGAAAAGTTATTCTCTTTTTAATGAAGGTTGTTGTTATTAGCAGTATGTCTGAAATGCATAAGTTGTAAATGTATAAGTTTTGAAAAGGAAATGTAGAATGAGAATTTACTTGCATGGATTATGTAAATTATCTTGTACTTTGCAAAAGAAATGGAATCCTATTCTGTTGATGTTCTTCATGTTATTTATATGTTTCAATGAGTGTTCTTGGATAAGTAGGAAAAAGGGAATTAGAGTATTATCCCTAAACGTGAAGCAACTAATTAAGTTGCAGATAATCAATGTTCTTATCTAAACAATTCATACTAGTAAGGTAACGTGTGATGAACTTATAATGAAAACTAAGAACTTTGTAGGGGACATAAAGGGTGTGTTAAACCCTAGAACTTAAGAGGAAAACTCTTCCTCTCTTATTAAAAAGTAAGCAAAAAGGGAAATATGAATACAATCATTAGACTTCTTTTAATAAAGTCTACTAAGTTACAACCTCGGTGGTTGTTACACTTCCTTGAATAGTTAAATCACATTGAATGAAACTTAAGATGTTGTTGTCCTTAATTCTGGGTGGATGTTTGTTCAGCCAACGTTAACAAACATCGAAAGCAATCTTAACAAAAAGGAAGTTCTGCAAGGGTTATTAGAACCTGATTGGAAAAGAACTTAGGGAGAGTTGGATTAGAGTCTGGGCAGGGTTGCTGAAATCTGCCTTTAGGAATCCAAATTAATTAACTTTAAATAATCTCCTAAGGGTATGTATATCTCGACGAGGCTATTCTGTAGGATGCTGGCACATGCTACTGCAGGGTTGTACCTTCGAGAAGATTAGGATCTTCTCGAGGATACAACACTGTAGTTGACATGTGGCAACACCCTTCTGCATTGATCGTCTAGATCTACACACTTTTGGACTTGAACTTAGTTTCTCTCCTAGACTGGGTAGTAGTGTAGTTGTGATACGAAGTAGCCCTCTAGGACTCAGGGTATCTTGGCACACGGGGTTGACTTAGGTTGACCCAGTATGCCAATCTATCCTAAGTCTTTGGGAGCTCCTTCCTATCATAACCTATGATGTTAACCAGAACTAGGGATAAACCTTGGGCAAGAGGACTGATGGAAGTCAGTAGTGGACATTCTAGATAACAATAGAGTGGGGTGAAGGACATATTCCAGATTGACGAATATGTCATCAAGGAATAAGTAATACGAACAGTATGTTAAAAATCTTTGGCCAAAGTATCACAAGCTGTTGATTGCGTTGTCCTATGTCACCTAGTCTAAGGATCGTGATGCAGATGAATATTGGTAACAACTATTCAGTTAGGTTCCTTAGACAGATCACTCAATACCCAGAACAAGGTAAGAGAACCAAGTATACGTAGTATACAGAAAAGTATTCAATACTTAGTGTTAAACATGAATAGATCGGTAGTTTACTGAGTCATGAAATGAATAGATCGGTAGGTTACCGAGTCATTACAGCTGCATATGGTTATCTGTTATAAGAATGATTGTTTTGGAATGTGTGTTCTAAATTACGTATTTAGAACAGGGAACATTACAAAAAAAAAAATCCCTTGTTTCTAAAGTCTTAAAATGGGAATGTTACATCTTGGTATCAGAGCTGAAGGTTGCAGCTCTTGGACCTATTGTGTCCATAATCTGATAAAAATTTGAATTTTCTTGTAACAGAAAATGGTTAGAACAAGAGGAAACATTGCAAACAATGCTCCACCTGAGGAAGGAGCAGCAACAACCCAAAAACTTGATGAGATCCTTGCTGCCCTGTTGGACACAAGAGATCGTTTGACTGTGCTCGAGCAACAAGTGATGGGTAATGAGGAGGAAGAAGAAGCTGGTAATAACAATCAGCCACCTCCTGAGGACAACCCCAATATGGGTGTTGATAATAACAATGTTAATGTGCCTGACCAGCCAGAAAACAAAAAGGCTAGGTTGGCTGCTGAACTCACTAATGATATAAAAAGGATAAGTCCACCTAAGTTTGATGGCACCACATTAGGTGATGGAGCTGAGAACTGGCTCAGTGAGATGGAGAAGTACTTTGCAATAAGGAACTTCTCAGAAGAGACCAAAGCTATTTGGGGAGCATATCAGCTTTCCCATGAAGCATCTTCATGGTGGGACAGCCACAAGGCTGAACTAAACATTGATGAAACTAACATCACTTGGGATCAATTTAAAGGTTATTTTAGGAAATGATGGCTGCCACAACTTTATTATGATCAGAAAATGACTGAATTTCAGAACTTAGCTCAAGGGAAGTTAACTGTAACTGAGTATTGGGAATGGTTTACGAAACTACTCAAGTATGTACCTCAGTATCAAACTGATGAGAAGTTCAGGATACGGAAATTCATCATGGGATTGAATCCCATTATTGGGGGAGAGGTTGATGTTCACAGCCCAACCACTATGGAAGGGGTTGTAGAAAAATCCATAAGGCAGGAACAGAAATTAAAGGCTATTTCTGCTCACAAAGAAGAAGTACGGAAGAAAGTTCCAAACTCTTCTTCAGCTTCTCTTGCACCTAAGAAAGGACCATGGAAAAATTTTGGTAACAAAAGTAAGTTTCCAACCGATAATAATAAGAAGACAACAATGAATAAGCCTGCTGGAAATGCACAGAACAATTTTTCTAGAAATAATAATAACGGACAAAACCCTATGGAGGTCAGAATGATAACTACAAGGCTGGGAATAATTCTGAGCCCAAAAAGGGACCGGTAGGAGGCTGTTATAACTGTGGCAAAGATCATTACACTGAATCAATGTCCTTTGAAGAAGGATGATCATAATCAGCAGCACAAGATACATGCTGCAGTAGCTGACAAGCAAGCTGAAAAGCAAGTTACACCTATTGAAGTTCCTGGTAAGTTATTTGGCATACCTGTAACTATTCTATTTGATACAGGGAGCTACTGAATGTTTTATTTCTAGTAAACTTGCTTCAAAACTTAAAAGAAAAGCTGGAAAAATGGATAAATCATGGACTGTACATTATGGTAATAATTCTGTTCATACAGTTAGTATGTGTCTTTTCGGAGCAGTCCTTGACTTACCTAGCTTTTCCACAGAAGTTGATCTCTATGTAGCACCTTTGGGATCTTATGATATAGTCATAGGTGTAAATTGGTTAGCAGAGCATAAAGCAAAGGTAGACTATTTTGAAAAACATATTAGTTGTTTAGATGATCTGTAGAAAATAACAGAGATTCAAGGTGTAAAACGAGAAATTTCAGTTAGGAAATTGTCGGCTATGCAACTTAAAAAGGCCAAAAATAAGGGTTGTACCTTATATGCAGTAAAAATTTCTGAATCTACAGGAAGAAAACAATGATTTCTTGAAACATTATCCACTGTTACAGAACTACAGTGACGTGTTTCCGGAAGAATTACCGGGATTACCACCCAAAAGGGAGTTTGACTTCACAATTGAAATCAAGCCAGGTACTGAACCAATTTCCAAAGCACCTTATCGAATGACTACCACAGAGTTAGTAGAGCTTAAGGCTCAGTTACAAGAACTTTTGTCTAAGGGTTTGATTAGACCAAGTGTTTCACCTTGGGGAGCACCAGTGATCTTTGTGAAAAAGAAGGATGGAACCCTCAGATTGTGCATTGATTACAGGATGTTAAACAAAGCAACAATCAAGAATAGATACCCACTGCCTAGAATTGATGATCTATTTGATCAGATGCGTGGAGCATCAGTATATTCTAAGATAGACCTTCAGTCTGGATATCATCAATTACGAATTAAGGAAGAGGACATTCATAAAATGGCTTTTAGGACAAGGTATGGACATTATGAATTCACAGTTTTACCCTTTGGATTAACGAATGCACCTGCAACTTTTATGAACTTAATGAATAATATCTTTCAAGAATACTTGGACAAGTTTGTGCTTGTATTCTTGGATGACATTCTCATATATTCTAAAAGTGTGGAGGAGCATCATGAACACTTAAAAATAGTTTTGGAAATTCTGAGAAAGAGACAGTTATATGGTAAGCTGTCCAAATGTTCTTTCTATGACACTGAAGTTCACTATTTGGGTCATGTTATAAGTAAAGATGGGATTGTTGTAGATCCTTCTAAAATTGTAGCTATAATCGAGTGGCCTGCACCAAAGAATGTACATGAAGTTAGAAGCTTCATGGGCCTTGCAGGTTATTATAGAAAATTTGTTAAGGATTTTTCTAAGGTGGCTGCACCAATAACTTCATTACAGAAAAAGGATAAGAAATTTGTTTGGAATGATAAATGTGAAACTGCTTTTAAAAATTTGAAAATTCAGTTGACTTCAGCACCTATTTTAGCTGTACCTGATCCAAATGGAGACTTCACGGTTGTAACGGATGCATCTGGGGAAGGTCTTGGGGGTATTTTGTTACAAAATGATCATGTCATAGCTTATGAAAGTAGAAAACTTAAGTTACATGAGTTGAATTATGCTCCACATGATTTAGAGCTTGCTGCCATAGTTCATGCACTTCAAGTTTGGAGGCATTATCTACTTGGTAAACCATTTGAGTTGAAAACTGATCATCTTGGACTGAAGTATATTTTTACTCAGCCAAATCTGAATGCAAGACAACGAAGGTGGTTAGAGTTTTTGTCTCAATATGACTTTGACATAAGTTACATTAAAGGAAAAGAGAATAGAGTGGCTGATGCTCTAAGTCATAGGAAGCACATTTCTGCTCTTATAACACTAAGAACTCAGTTTAAGGATGAAGTAAAAAGTGCTATGGAATCTGATTCTTACTTTCAGCAAGTGAAAGCAGCTCTTGCTGTAGATCCAAAAGATGAAAAGTATAAAGGTTTTCACTTTGATAATGAGGGAATCTTACGATATGAAAACAGAGTATACGTACCCTTACCTAATGATTTGAGAAGGAAATTGATGACAGAGTTTCACAATTCACCTTTCTCTGGGCACCCTGGCATTACAAAAATGTTGGCTGATATAAAACAACAATATTTCTAGAAAGGAATGAAAAAGGATGTTATAGATTTTGTGACTCATTGTCTGGAATGTCAACGAGTAAAAGTGGAACATATGCATCCAGCTGGTTTATTGTATCCTCATAGCATACCGCAGTACAAATGGTAGGTAATAAGCATGGATTTTGTACAAGGATTGCCTATGTCAAAAAATAAGCACGATGTTATTTTGGTAGTAGTTGACAAACTAACGAAAGTAGCTCATTTTATTGCTGGAAATCTAAAGGATGATTCTCCTGTTTTGGCTAAAAGATTTGTACATGAAATTTTTAGATTACATGGAGTACCTGAATTAATCATATCTGATAGAGACCCTAGAATGACATCAAGGTTTTGGAAAATGCTTAACACAGCTCTAGGAACTAAATTGAATTTCAGTTCTGCGTATCATCCGGAAACGGATGGACAGACTGAAAGAGTAAATCAGGTTTTGGAGGATATGTTACGGATGTATTGTATGGATCAGCAGTATAAGTGGGAAGAGTACCTTCCATTAGTTGAATTTGCATACAATAATACATATCATGCTTCTCTTAAGATGGCACCTTTCGAGGTGCTTTACGGAAGGAAATGCAGAACCCCTATTAGTTGGGATAGCATTGAGGATAGAGAGGTAATTGGACCTGAAATCCTTACGGAAATGGAACAACAAGTTAAAATGATTCGTGAATGCTTGAAAGAAGTAGCAGATAGGAAAAAGAGTTATGCTGACTTAAAGTGGGTTGACAGGAAATTTGAACTTGGAGAAAAGGTTTTTCTTCGGGTTAAACCGAAAAAGAGTTCCATAACTTTTGGCAAGTCTACCAAGTTATCACCTCATTATGTGGGACCTTTTGAAATAGTTGAAGTAATCAACCCTATAGCTTATCGTTTAGCATTACCACCTTGCTTTGTCACGAATGCATGATGTTTTCCATATTTCTTTGCTTAAGAAATACATTTCAGATTTATCACATGTGTTAAATTGGAATTCCTTGTAGGTCCAAGACCCAGGAATAATCGTGGTTAAGCCCATTCGAGTGCTGGAAACTCACCAGTTGCATTTAAGAAATAGAGAGATAAGTCAATGTAAGGTCCAGTGGGACCAGTTTAACAAGGAGAGTGCAACTTGGGAAAATCTGGAAGATATGAAAACTACTTTTCCATATCTATTTGAACAGAATTAAATCTGTTGACTAATAAATTTTTATGAATTTATCCTTTATGACATTAAATAAGCCAGTTTTGGGCAGATATCTACTTGAATTGAATAAAAGGTTATTTATTACTGATTTCTGGAACTATAAGGTTTTGAAATACTTGACTTAGGATAAGAGAAGTGAATGAATTGAATGTCCTTGATGTAAATTGTTAAAAGAGGTAATCATCGGGATGATGATTCTTTTTAGGAGGGAAGCATGTAACACCCTTGACTGTTGTTATTTTCCTCCTTTGCATTCAAGTGTTGATATGTGATTTTCCTTATAAGGATATGTTCTTCTGATTTTTGGAAATCATGCTTGATATGGATAAGTCTTTTCTGCTCTTAAGATCCTTTGATCGAATTGGTATGACTTCTCTGAATTCATTTTTCACTTCTGGTAGGTGGTTTGCAATCTAGTTTAAGATTTGTAAACTTGTCTTCTATCCGACTCATCCTTGGATCAATTTCAGTGATCCAAGGAATGTTTTAAAACTGCTCTGTTGAATGAATGGTAAAATCAACATTCCATGAGTTAAGCTACACGCTGGACTGAACTTTTTTG
Source organism: Taxus chinensis (assembly GCA_019776745.2). Classification (NCBI taxonomy): domain Eukaryota; kingdom Viridiplantae; phylum Streptophyta; class Pinopsida; order Cupressales; family Taxaceae; genus Taxus; species Taxus chinensis. The sequence continues at coordinate 611,416,957 of CM034148.1, read as the reverse complement.
TTGCAAGTTCTTTGACTTCTGTGTGAACGCACTTCCATTCAGTAGGTTGTTTGGCTTGGGTCTTTGAAGATCGACCAAGACAGGTCATTGCTGATAAAATAGGCATGCAGCCTGTACATGCATAAGGGATATCCAGGACCCTATTGAGGTTTGATTTACAAAATCCTAAGCTAGGTGAAAGTATTTCCTACCTAAGCTATGTTACTTGATACAATTCTGTTTCTAACCTAAACTGGTACTAAAGAGTTAGAAGGGTTGCTAGGTATAAAAACTAGAACCTAACACTACAAGGTTATTTAGTGATCTAACCTAGTTTCTAAAAGCTATTGTATTTTGATTACTTACCTATGTGGAGTTATCTAACCTAATTGCTAAGGACCTATGTTGGGGGTTAGTGGTTAGTGTTATATCCTAAGGTATAAACTTTAACCTACCTAAGATCTAACCTAAGCCAGTAATCTACCCTAAACTAATGGCATGAAGGGGAACCTAAAGGGTCGCATACACATTGGCGACGGGTTCCAAGGAATTTATGAAGATGATAAGGTTTATTAAATCCTACGGACTACCAACTTTGGCAGGGGCTAGTTTGGTTGGTGGAGGCCTAGGTGGCAGTATCACTAGAAATGGAAACACATGTTATTTTTGATTGGGAACTCGCCAGACTTGGTAGGTGGTGGAAAGGAAGATTGGGTGGGAGATATGGAATTAATGCAATTAATGAACTTTGTTTCATGATCCTGAACCACTTTGGAAGGCATGCCATCAGATTTTTGTTTGGTTGTTTCATTTTGCATGCTCTCCATTTTTCTCTCTCCATGCGCTCTAGTTTTTCGAACCAGTAGTTTAAACTGCACTGCATGGCTATTTTGGAGGTTTCAAATCTATTTTTGTTTCATGGAGAGTATATGAGGCATTGTGGAAGAAGTATTTTGTTGTTTGATCTTTCGTGGAGAAGAAGGGAAGAAGCGAGCTCAGCTAGAGGTCTTCTTTGATTTTTTAGCGACACTATCAGGCATGATAGGCCCTAACTGTTAAAATCTCTTGCTTTTCTCTAAGTGTTTTCATTAAAACAAATTTTCTCTAATGAGCTCTGTGCATTCATGATTTATCTGGTAAATTGACTTATGGGTTTTGTAAAAAAAAATCTTGTATTTTGGGTTTTGAAACTGTGTTTTTCATGATTCTATTGGAAGCTTGTTTTGCATTGCCTTTTTCACAAGGAACTGTGCATATGTGAACAAAACCTGGTAACTCTATGTTTGGATTCTTCAGTGGTTTGAAATTTTTGTTGGTTTCAAATTCATTTGACCTTTAAATGTTACAGATATCTGTTTGTACTCATTAAGGATTAGTGTTGCAAATTTGTTGTGTTTTATTTACCCGAACTGGTAAGCAACTCTAGTTCTTATTGATACTTCAAACTGGTTCGAAGCTATTTGTTGGAAACATGTTTTGGTGGATAGAATCATTGTAGTGATTCTTGGTTCCATGGTGTTAACATGTTATTTCATAGTTATATTAACTGGGAATTAAACCATATATGGCTTGTTGTTTTGTATCACCTTGTGGAAACTTTGACTGTAGTAAAAGTTTGCATGCACTGGAAAAACCATATATAGTTTGGTTTTTGTATTTCTCCTTGCGAAAAACATGGAATGTTATTGAAAATTGCATGCACAGGAAAAAAACATATATGGTTTAGTTTTGTATTTTATCCTGCGAAAACTTGATTGATTTTGGAACAGTATTGAATTTGGAACTTGTGTTTGTTAATTTGGGTAAACTAGACTATAACTCAAAGTCTCTTTGGCATGGTGCTTGTGAAATCTTGTTCTTATGACCACACTAATGGTTTTTGGAGATTCTTTATGAACCTGACTTGTGAGTCATCCAGTCTGGGCTCTGTCAAGCATCTTACATCCCATTTGAGTTTGGAAATAGGGTTGAAAGGATGTTATCAGAGAATGGAAGCATTTCTTCTTACTCTGAACTGTATGTAAACAGTTTCATTACACTCGGTCTAGTCTTACAGGTGCTGGTGTATTATGTAATTGTGTTTGTGATATTGATATGCATCACTATACAAACCATTTAATACTTGGTGTTCTTAATTGAAATAGAGACCTGAACATTGTGTTGGTTCAGGTATTATAGTCTTTTGATTATTTAAAAAAAACTATTGAGGGAACATGTTGTTACCCTAACTTGGTTACATGTATTTGAAAGGTCTTGATCCTTCAATGATGTTTATGCTTTGCATTGCGCTCAGAATTGTAAATGAGTCCTAGACTGTACGTATTATTTTTTATGTTTGATCTTGTCTTTTGTTGGAAACCCAATCTGTAGTTCTTGTATTGATGAGTTGGCATACCATTGAGATGGTTCTACTTTTCTTGAACTATTGGGAAGGCTTGAGTGTTAGCAATTACTCAGATTCTTACCTCTTGTTGGGTCTAATAAATGTATGTTATGTCTTGGAAGATTGATTGTGATCTAAACTTGATTGTGATTGTGTTTGAACTTCACTGTTTTCTCTCAGAGTTTAAAAAGGGAAAGTTAATGGTAAGGTTTAATGGAGCTTCACTGTTGATTGTATAGGGTTCTAAGAATGAGAAATGTTAACATGATTTCTTCTTATCTGAGGCTGTTCTGGTTTGATGGGAGAATGTTAGGCCTTTAAAGAAATACTTTGTGAACCTTTACTGACCGTGGACCGTGTATGAGTTTCATTGTTGCATTGTTCCTAATGGTAAGTAGAATTCATGCATTATAATGGGAAGGTTTAGAAAGGAAGATAGTTTTTAGTACTCCCTTTCCTTGAAATGGTCATTGTTCTCTTTCCTTGGAACTCTTGAATGAACTTAAAATGTATGAATGTGAGAAGGTAAAACTATTTTATTAAGTTGAAAGAAATGATTAGGGTTTGGGATCATTTTCTGGTAAGACTCCTTCCATAATGCAGTTGGGTTAAGTTCTTTGATTGGAACCTCCTGATTTTTATTCTTATTGGAAAAGGAAATTCAGTGTTTATTAGTCTTGTATACTTGTCATTTGACTGAAATGAAGTGGAATGAAATTGAAGTTAGGTTGGCAAAAGAAATTGTAGCTTGTTGTTGACTGTTAATCCATCACTTCTTCTTGGATTTCTTTCATTTGGATCTGTTTTGATGAATACCTTAAATTGTTAAGTTTTAAAGTAGAGTTACTTTAAAGGAACAATTTAAATCATGATATACATTGTTTCAGCTTTGCTGATGGTTATGTACTTTGGCAAATGGAATGCTTTCTCTTCTTCTTTACTTGAAAGTTAGTTGAAGCATCCAAGAGGGAATATGTTGTAAACACTTTTGTATCTTATGGTAAAGATATGAGTTGTATTATATTTGGTAGATTGGAAATAGTGATATGTCTAGTTTTGTTGTTTGGTAAAGATAATTGATGGAATCAATTATACTTTAATTTATAGGATAGGTATTATAGATTATATTTTGTTCTTCTTTTTGTTAAACCTGTTTAGTATTGCTCTTCTTTTTATTGATATTACTTATGCTTAGGGAGTATGAATTACTTGTTGTTCATTAAAGCAGGGTTGTTTTATTGGAACAATTAGTGGAATGCACTTCATTTTAAGGATTAGTGCTTATCATGCTCAGTTCATTGAACTGACCCGTGCTAGCAATTTTTGCAGATGGACTTCGTAAGTGATAAAAGAAGGCAAAAACTTATATGATGCATTGGCTGATCTAAGTTGATTCTTGTGAAGAATTTTGATCTGTTCTTAAGTTGTATTGAAAAAGAAAAGTTATTCTCTTTTTAATGAAGGCTGCTGTTAGGTAGTATGTCTGAAATGCATAAGTTGTAAATGTATAAGTTTTGAAAAGGAAATGTAGAATGAGAGTTTACTTGCATGGATTATGTAAATTATCTTGTACTTTGCAAAAGAAATGGAATCCTATTCTGTTGATGTTCTTCATGTTATTTATATGTTTCAATGAGTGTTCTTGGATAAGTAGGAAAAAGGGAATTAGAGTATTATCCCTAAACGTGAAGCAACTAATTAAGTTTCAGATAATCAATGTTCTTATCTAATCAATTCATACTAGTAAGGTAACGTGTGATGAACTTACAATGAAAACTAAGAACTTTGTAGGGGACATAAAGGGTGTGTTAAACCCTAGAACTTAAGAGGAAAACTCTTCCTCTCTTATTAAAAAGTAAGCAAAAAGGGAAATATGAATACAATCATTAGACTTATTTTAATAAAGTCTACTAAGTTACAACCTCGATGGTTGTTACACTTCCTTGAATAGTTAAATCACATTGAATGAAACTTAAGATGTTGTTGTCCTTAATTCTGGGTGGATGTTGTTTAGCCAACGTTAGCAAACATCGAAAGCAATCTTAAAAAAGGAAGTTCTGCAAGGGTTATTAGAACCTGATTGGAAAATAACTTAGGGAGAGTTGGATTAGAGTCTGGGCAGAGTTGCTGAAATCTTCCTTTAGGAATCCAAATTAATTAACTTTAAATAATATCCTAAGGGTATGTATATCTCGACGAGGCTGTTCTGTAGGATGCTGGCACACGCTGACTGCAGGGTTGTACCTTTGAGAAGATTAGGATCTTCTCTGAGGATACAACACTGTAGTTGATATGTGGCAACACCCTTCTGCATTGATCGTCTAGATCTACACACTTTTGGACTTGAACTTAGTTTCTCTCCTAGACTGGGTAGTAGCGTAGTTATGATACGAAGTAGCCCTCTAGGACTCAGGGTATCCTGGCACATGGGGTTGACTTAGGTTGACCCAGTATGCCAATCTATCCTAAGTCTTTGGGACCTCCTTCCTATCATAACCTACGATGTTAACCAAAACTAGGGATAAACCTTGGGCAAAAGGACTGACGGAAGTCAGTAGTGGACATTCTAGATAACAATAGAGTGGGGTGAAGGACATATTCTGGATTGACGAATATGCCATCAAGGAATAAGTAATACGAACAGTATGTTAAAAATCTTTGGCCAAAGTATCACAAGCTGCTGATTGCGTTGTCCTATGTCACCTAGTCTATGGATCATGATGCAGATGAATATTGGTAACTATTCAGTTAGGTTCCTTAGATAGATCACTCAATACCCAAAATAGGGTAAGAGAACCAAGTATACGTAGTATATAGAAAATTATTCAATACTTAGTGTTAAACATGAATAGATCGGTAGTTTACCGAGTCATGAAATGAATAGATCGGTAGATTACCGAGTCATTACAGCTGCATATGGTTATCTGTTATAAGAATGATTGTTTTGGAATGTGTGTTCTAAATTATGTATTTAGAACAGGGAACATTACGCAAAAAACGAGAAAGAATAAGATAAAATAACAAAAGATAATGAACTTACACTTTAAGAAAATACATAATGATGAAAATCAAATACTCTTACTTGTATTTGCATGTTTGGTAGGTGAAGGAAGGCACTGGTTGATCCATGAAGAAATTTGTGGTCAGTGATGCGGAAATACTCTCAGAGTTCTCCCGCAAATATTATAATGCCTTTCGACAAGTATTAAGTGTTTGTTTGGGCATGTGGTTGAGTGTATTCCATTGTCTGGATGTTGAGAAGTCTCTATTTTGTGCTTGAATGCAATAGATCTCTCAGAACTCAAAATTACCAACCTCGATAAAAGGTTACAAAACTATATATAAGGTAACCAATGACGGTTAGGATGACTGGTGTCAGTTGAGGGATAACCGACCTCAGTTAAGGAGGTAAATCCTAGGTTTCTAAAAAAATAGGCAACCTTTTCTATTTTTGGCATGTTCTGATTGTCATTCTGGGTCTCAAGTGAGGGTTAGCACTTATATAAGTGGGAGTGTTGTTGGAGAAGGAATATGACTTTAATTTTAGGGTTTGAAAGAGTCCCAGTTGGTTAAAATAAGTAGAGACTCTGTCTTAGTTAATTAATAGACTAAGAATAAGTCCATGGTGAGGTGTCTAGGTGAGGTGTAAATTAACTTAATTAAAGTAATTAAATTAATTAATAATGTGAGGATAAACATTAATTCAATTATAAGTAATTAAATTAATATGCATGTGGAGTAAGGGGTCATGGTTATGTGAACACGTTATGTTAGTTAATTAAAGAGGACCAAGGGGAGTGTGACCCAAATTTTGTGTCTACACTTGGATTCTTCATTTGTATTATGTGTTAGAAAGGGCTCTTTATTCACATTCAAGTACCCATTTTACGTTTGAAGATAGTTTGCTGAAACACTTTCAATTATCTATTAAACTAATGGAATAGTATCTAGAGGAGAGATTTATTTGTTTTTGTTTGTAGATCCTTAGCCCTTTTCTCCTTTATCTCAATGAGTTTCATCATGTAAAGAGTCTTAGAAACCATTCAACTCTTCAGTAGAATTTTTGGTAGTGTGCATGTTTTCTATTTTTATATCTTTGTTGTCAATTAATTCTTAGACATAGTAGTAAAGATTTGACAATGATCCATAGAGTGGCCTTTGATGCAGTGGTATTCACAATATTTTGATTTTTTATACCACTTAGGTTTTGTATTACCTTTTGTGAAGGGTATTGTGTTTGGATATATTATCATATTATAACTCGCTAATTGATCAAATGCACTATAGAGAATTTCTCCTAATGGTGTGAATTGTTGTTTTTCTTTACATGGAGTATTTTCTTCACTAGGGAGTATGATTGGGTTTTTGGTTGATTTCTCACTGACTTGGGAAGCCATATGATAAATTTGTTTTGAAATATCATGAAGTTTTTTAATAACACTTTGTTTGACATTTTTCATGAGCCTACCATTGTACTTAAGGTAAATACCTAAAGTGATGAGGTCGTTCATGAATTGGTTTGAGTTTAAGAGACCATTATGACTGACTTGGATGTTTCTTAGTTTTGAATAAGGTGAATGTTACTTAAATATGTAAAAATTTAATGTACAAAAGATAAGTGATTGATGAGATGTGATATGCTTAAAATTTGGAAAAATTGAATGTCCAAAAATTAAAGCTGAGGTGTTGATTAAATGTTTGCAAGTTTCCTTAACTTGGATAAAGTGAATATATAAAGTTAAGACTTGTGATTGAGTATTTATTTTTCTTAACCTTGAAAAATTAAATATCAAAGTATAATACTTAGATAGGAATGAATGCACTTAATTTTTGACAAAGTGAATATCAAAGGATAAGATTTATGTTGGAGTTGATTTGGCTTAAACTTTGACAAAGTGAATGTCATATTATAAGACATGGATTTTAGGAATGATCTCACTTACACTTTGACAAAGTGAATGTAAAAATATAATATGTAGAGATGGAATGATTGTGCTTAAACATTGTCAAAGTGAATGCCAAAATATAAGACTTAGAGAGGGAAGAGATTTTTTAAATTTTAACAAAGTGAATGTCAAAATATAAGACTTAGAGATGAAAGAGATTAATTAAATATTGAAAAAGTGAATGTCAAAATATAATACTTAGAGATGGAAGATATTGCTCAAATTTTGATAAAGTCAATGTCAAAATACAAGACTTAGAAATAGAAGAGATTGCTTAAATTTTGAAAAATTGAATGTCAAAATATAAGACCTAGAAATTGGAAATGACTACTGAAATTTGTATATGGGTATCCAACATTTAAGAATTTGACACTTGACTCGTGGGTTTGCTTAGCTTGCATAAAGTAAATACCCAAAGAAAAGACGTGATTAAATTTTTTATTTTTATTAACCTTGATAAAGTGAATACTAAAGGATGATACTTAGATTTAAATGGATTTCTTATATTTTTATATGGGTATACAAAATTTAATACTTAGACACTTTGATTTGGATAGAACGATGTGCTTAAACTTTGGAAAGTGAGTTTAAATAGTAATGCTTAGAATTTTATCAATTCAATTTGGAATAGGGTATCCAAAAGAAAAGATTTTATAAACTTTGAAATGATTTTGATGTTGAATTGAATATAATATAATGTGATTGGAAAGAAGAATTTAGAAAACATATTATTATGACTAAGTAAAATTGGCTTAAAATATTGGGAATTGTCTTTGGTTTTTTCAAGCTTCCTAGATATGGATCTCTCTATAAATACCAAGTGTTATTTGAATGAGAGTTGTACACTAGATAATTTCTAGTCACAAGAATTACTTTACCTCCTTGATTAATTAAGCTGGATTTTACTCCACTCGATCAATAAAATTAGGATCGTCACTAAGGATTAAAGTTTCTCTAATCTCATGGGTATACTAGTAGAGTAGGTGGGGGTACCCATTTTGTTGTCCAGTTCCCTCAAGGTGATAATTACTTTGGGGTTCTTATGGTAATACTCACAATTATTTTTAGGAATATGTCCAAGCATTTCCCATAGTTAAATCGGATGGGTATAAACCATTTTCTGAACCTATAATACAAATTTGGAAATTTTAATAATATAGAGTTTGTTATGTTTTCTTCAATCAAGGAAACTTGCATACACTGTTAGAAGTTTGATTGATTTTTCAAGGTATTCTTTAAATCATGAGGTATTGTAATCAATAAATTAGTAATTTTCCTACAATAAAAAGCATGATATAAAATAAAAAGGAAAAATTCACCATTTCTGATTCTCAAGATCACCCAAAAGGGAGCAAGAGAAGAGCCTACACAGTTGGTTTGATTAGATTAGATTATATAAATATTAAAGAAAAGTAAGTGTTTAGATGTATAATTATGAAAACCTACAATAAAAAGGTTTAAAATAATGTTAATATGGTTATTATAAATGATTTAACACTCTGGAAAATGAAGAAAACCATGAAAATATAGACATAGAATGATAGCGTATGAAATTAGGTGCGCAAGCATGACTGTTAACAATAGTGCACTCAAGTAGATGTGCTAGCATAAATGCTCAAGTTAGTGCACTCAAGTAGATGTGATAGATTGAAAAAGAGTTTTATAATGATAGAGTTATTATGGTAGTGCATGCAGAGATATGCAGGTGCGTGCATAAGAACAATTAATAAAAATTAGTGTTACAATAGTGCATGAAGGACTAAGCAAGCACATGTAGTGATACAGTACCACACATCACGTGTAATTCTAGTGTAAGTAGCCTATAGATGGAGAGAAATGAAGAAATAATGGAAAAATATTGTCTTTTTTATTTTATCCCTATTTGTTTCACCAAAAACCCTGAAATTTTAACGACAAGTCTAAAATAAATTGTCTTTTTTTAATTTTCTCCCTATTTACTACATCAAAAACCCTAAAATTTTAACAGTAAGTTTAAAACAAAACACACAACACAAATACAAAGCTAGATTAGTAGGAAACAATCTAAAAATGGTAAAACATTCATAGGACTCCTATGGGGAAGGCCAAAATGTAGACCATGGAAATTACATAAAAGAGAAAGCTAAAACAATGCAAAGAAAACCTTATATAGTAAATCCTAAATCCACCACAGATTAGATCTTACTGTAATAATAGGGTTCAATTATGATCCTATTGGATCTAATTAATTTATGAGCTATAGATTTGTGGATGCTCCAAAAAGTACTCCAAATGGAAGATAGATCAAGATATGAGCATAAAGATGATTTATTTTTTATATGATATGGGTAGCATAACATTATGAATGATTGATTTGATTCACCAAGAAAATAAATAGAATAACAACATGAATTCTCAACCTTTTCTGTGGATGATTTGTGAAGGACAGATCATTAATTTATAGCAGAGGAAAGTGAATCCACAAGATAAGTTTAGATTGAGTTTATTTTGAGATCACTAAACATGAATGAGTTATTTAGTTGAGTTTCCATATTGATTGAAGAGTTATACTATTGTTCTAGCTTTGCATGAATGAGTCATTATTTATTTGGCAAGGGGTTGCACATCTTTTTTCTTATATATACATATATATATACATATATATATACCCAAAAAGTATTGTGAATAGTTTTATTTTGGAAGAATGTGAATTGATTTTGGATTGTCATGGCTTGGGAGATATATTCAGTTAACTCAAATGCATGATTTAAGTTAATTTTAACACATCCTCTTGATTATAATAATGATTTTATCTTTAGTTGTGACTTTAGTCAAGTTGAGTTGAGGAGGTGGATAGGATTTGAGGATATTTAATTTTTTTTTAATATCAAAGTGGACATGTGTGTATTTTTTAATTTAATTTGATATTAATTTTAATAATAAAATTAGCTAAGGGGTTGATGTGGTGTAATAGAATTAGTTACATTAATTCGAAAGAGGAAAAATGGGTTTAATAAGGTTTTGAATGGTTACAATGTGTAGTGGTTATTTTGGGGTGTTTATATTATGTATTAGTTTGGTTTATTGTTACTCTTCTCAACTTATGTGAGTATAATAGGATTTGTGATTTCCATTAAAAAGCACAAGTATTTCTTATTTTTTCTCTCTATGATATTCTCAATATTATATTCTCAAATTACTACTTTCCTCTCTTGTCTAATTCCTTTCTTCCCAGAATGGAATCTACCAGGATGAGATCCCACCCCCATGATTAGAGTAGTGAATATATTGAACTTATTCCTTCTTTATTCTTATATTAGTAATAACTAGGGAACCTACACTAATTCAAGGAAGGATTTTGTCCCATGTGTTATGGTTGAACACCTCATTTTGTCTTCAAAAAAATATCTAACCCACAGTATTGTATAACATGGTTTGGTATTTATACCTATATAATTTTCTTACACACAATATCTATAGTTGTACTTGGTATTATTTGTGTCAAGATAAATAAGGTAAACATAGGGGTTGGCTTAGATTTACATACACAATTTCACATACACTAAGAAAATTACATGTTATTATCTCCCACTTTGAAGCGGATATAGTGTAACACTATATTGATTGAGTAGGGTTGAGTGATAGGGTCAGTCCAACTTCACACATACACACAAATTTTTCATTTGATTATCTAATCATGTTCATGAAGTTATACAATAGGTATTATATGGTTTCATCTTTTCCAAGTGTGTAGTTTTGAGCCATAATGATAGATGAAAAAAAATTATAGTTTACTGATGACCACCAAAAGTAAAAAAAATATAGCATATTCTGGTCCACTAAACCTCACTATGCCTCAACAAAACCTATATGGTTCCATACCAACTCAATTTTTAGGCATAATTCTAGAGACAAATAACTTCTATATTATTATAAACCTATACACCTTGTATGCACACCCACATCACCCATGTATCTCTCTATTAAACTAATTACTCTCCCTTACTTTTTTATAATATTAAAAATATATATTTTGATTTTTTAAGGTTCATATTTATTAATTAATTCAAAATATTCTACCAATCACATTCTCACCCATTTTATTAAATAAGGAAAGAACTCTCACTCAGGAACTTATTCATTTAGGGTGTTAAAATTTAGTGAAACTAATCACTACTTGAACTATGCATGGCCCTAGGGATTCTCCTTCTTTCATTGGTGTATTTTCCTCTTAGTATCCATTAGTTTTGTTCTTCTATGTGAATGGATGTCTAGACAAGGTTTTGACAAGTATCGGGGGAAAAAGAGGATTTGTTATCATTCATACATGAGGAATTGAGAAAATATGTGTCTAAATACTATGAAAGTAGTGTCCTTTCTAAGAAATTAGAGGGAATGTTTGATTATGCCCCAAGAAAAGGGATTTATGGTTATGAAGAGATATATCCTAAGGAAGGTAGTCCTTTGATAAGAAAGCATTCCTTTTTTCTCATGTGAAAGGGGGAAGAATTCAATATACTTTTGCTAATAAAAAGTAGAGAAGACATTTGTGAGGGAAAATAGAGGGTTGTAATTGATGAACTTTATGGTATCATCCAAGAAAAAAATTCCTTGGGAAGATGTGATGAGGGATATATGTGATGATGCCCCCTTTAGAGGGCTGATGAGAATGGAAGAATCCTGCAAAAAAAAAGTTGGGAAATAGAATTAATTAGATTTTGGAGGGAAAATAAATTTGAATAGGAAATCCTAATGAAAGAGAACAAACGTGGGGTGTAGTGGAGGAACGATACCAAAAATTGGTGTCTACATTTTCCCCTTTTTCTTGAGTGGTTTGCATTGGGTAAACTACGAGAAAAAAATGATGAAGTAATGATAAAAATATTGATTGGGTGATCCCCCTAAAACATTGGACTAACAAACTAAGGGATGTCAATCATGAGTTTGAAAGAGATATATGAATAAGGATGAGAAAAAAATGTGAAGGGATAAGATATCCCAAACTAGAGTAAAAAAAAAAGAAAAATATGAAAGTTATTAAGATATCACGTCGGTAGGGAACAAAGGATGGTCTCAATGGAGACAACAACAATATCTTATAGACTAGTGTGCAGTAAAAAATCACTACAATCTGGATGTGCAAGCCATGGGTCTTATGAGTCCAAGGCAATCATCAAAGATATGCACAAAAAAATGTGAATGAATGTCTACACAAGGGTCTGACAAGTATCAAGGGAAAGAGAGGATGTGTTATCCTTCATACATGAGGAATTAAGAAAATATGTGTCTAGATACTATGAAAGTAGTGTCCTTTCAAAAAAATTAGAGGGAATGTGTGATTATGCCCCAAGCAAAGGGATTTATGGTTGTGAAGATATATATCCTAAGGAAAGTAGTCCTTTGATAAGAAAGCATTCATTTTTTTCATGTGAATGGGGGAAGAATTCAATCTACTATTACTAAGAAAAAAGTAGAGCAAACATTTGTGAGGGAAAATAGAGGGTCATAAGTGATGACTGTTATGGTATCATCCAAGACAAAAATGCCTTGGGAAGATGTGATGAGGTATATATGTGATGATGCCCCCTCAAGCTGACTAATGACAATGGAAGAAGCCCACAAAAAAGGAAGGCTCAACTTCATAGAGAGGAGACTGAGAATGGGGTGTAATAGAAAGGAGAAGCCATGATCTGCAAATGGGGAGATATTTTTATCGACCTTGAATGTTTAAGTGTGAAGATCATAACGATTGAGAGTGGAAAGAGAGAGAAAAGGGAATGGACATGAGTGGTTGATTATAGGTAAGTGAGGAATGTGAACAAAAAAAGGGTATGGAATAGAGTGGACATGGTGGAGGAGGAGAAAAAAAGAGGAATGAAAGAGGTGGAAGGGTGATGGGAATAAGGATGGGTAATGATAGAGTAGAGAGTGAAAGTACTTAAAAGGAGGAGAGAGATGATGGAAATAACAAAGGAGATAAGGAAAGTGTAGAATGTAAAGAAGACAAAAGAGATCATAGAAAGAAAGAGACTGGAGATGACAAATACCATATTATGGAACAAAGGGGATGTTGTGGAGGAAGAGAAAAGGAAATGAAAGAGGTGGAAGAGGATAATAGAGAAGGATGATAGCAGAAGAAGGTAATGAACAAGAATAAGAAGAGATGATAAAAGGTGATAGAGTGGTGGGTGAAATCATGGAAAAGGGATAGAGATGTGCAATATGAAAGTAGCGTAAGAGATAAAGTGAGGGATTTGATGAAGATGAAGGGAGAGAAATAATGGAAAAAATTCGAGGATATGATGAAGATGAAGGGAGAGAAATGATAGAAACATGGAGGAGATGAGGAATATGAATAATGTAAAGAAGATGAAAGAGATGATAGAAATAAAGAGAATGGAGATGAGGAAGATGAAGGATGTAAATAAGAGGGAAGAGATGATAGAACTGACAAAAGAAAGAAAGTACATAAGTAGGAGGTGAAGAAGACAAGGGTAGGGAATAGATCCGGCGCGATGGGTCTAGAGAAAAAGAAAATAGAGAATTGTAAAAAAAGGATGATAGGAACAGGAAATGAGGAATTCTAACAAGAAGGAGAAGACGAGATGAGAAAAGACAACATACTAGAGGGTGAATTCAGGAAAAAGGGAGAAAGAAGTGAAAAATGAAGGTATGTGAAATAGAAAAGATGAAGTGAGAGAACTGAAGGAGATGAAGAAGATGAGTAATTTCAAGAATATGGAAGAGATGATAAAATAGAGAAAAGAAAGAAACTAGATAAGATGACAAAAAGATGTGGAGAAGATCAGAGAAGGGCGGGTAATGGAAAAAGGTGAAATATGATAAAATCAAAGATAAAAAAATGGATACCAAGGTAAGGAATAGGGTACACACTATATGGAAATACACGTAGAAGGTGAGAGGAATAAAATATTGGATAGTGAGGAAGGAACAAGGGATAGTGGGAAAGTAAGAAGGAGGCACAGGGGAAGGAGGGGAAACTTTTGTAAAGATGCATGAGATGAGGATAATAGGATTAGGATGAAAATAATGAAGGATGTATTATGAAGATAGTAAGGTTATGGGAAAATGTTAAGGGAAGATGGAGAAGTGGCGAAGAAGTGACAAGAAAGGGGAGGAAAGAGAGAGTGGATGATGGAGGAAGCAATGCCAGTAAAAATTTTTTTAGGGGAAGACCAACGATATATATGTTTGGTGAAGCATGAGAGGAAAAGTGAAGAAGGGTACAAGGGGAATTAAGAATGGAAGAGGCAATGTCAATGAAGGGAAATTAGGGGAAGACCAACAATAATTATTGTTGGTGCAAGATGGGGGAAGGAGTGGAAAAGAAACAAAGAAGGATGAAGAGAGTTAGAAAGGTAGCAGAGAGTGATGTGGATTGAATTTTAAGGGTCAACTAACAATAATAGTTATTATCATGAAAACTAAAGATGATCATGAAATAATTTTAGGGGGAAACCAACAACAATGACGATTTAGACATGATAGTGGATATGTGGGAGAATTCGAGGTGTGGAAAGAGTAAAGAAAGGAGGAATTATGAGTAAAGAAAAGAGGAGGGCGAGTAGATTACGTGGAGGATGAGGATGAACGAGGTTAAGGTGAAGAAAAAACACATGAAAAGAATCAAAGGAAGTGGTATTAAGGATGATGGATCAAAAGGGGGAAAATGGGGGAAAGGAGGAAAATTACAAGGGGGAGATGGTGTACGTATTCTGTGATTTGGTAGGTTGAGAAAGGGTAATGGTAGGAAAAAAAGTTTGGTTGGTGGGGGAGACTAGGAAGAAGAAACAGTCAATGGAGGGGATCATGAGTGAGGAATTTTCCAAAATTATTGGTCTACTTTGAGTAGGATTGCCATGTGGCGTGAATAGTCAAGTAAAACCATAAAAATAGATATGAAAAGACTAGAATGGTGAGAAGAGTGGTGTCTGAGAGAAGTAGTAGAAGGTGACAAGAAGGGTTAGAAGGGTGATGTGGGGATAAGTGACGAGAGGATAAAAGTGATGAGAGAGGATGAATGGATCAAAGACATGTTGACCATGGTGGGGGATGAGGAGCTACAGGATAATGAAATCTCCTTAAGAGGGATCCTCAAGTATGATTCACAAACTACAATGGAGATCAAGTAGAGTTACCAAACCGAAAAGTGTGTTAGATAAAGTGTTCATAAACATTAACAAATTTCATGGATTTATGGATGATGTTAATAGATGTCATCCTTAAAAGTAAACATATGGATATAGATGGCATAGTTTGAAATTAGATATGTGAGAATGTGACCTTATCAAGATAAACGCCACATAATCATAGCAAGGAGCATATGGGGAAACCATGCTTCAAACTGGATTCAAGGTAAACAAGAAAGAAAAGCACTGAAGGCATTGCACTTGGTTTCAATAGGAGATGTTAACACATAACCAATGATAGTTAGTTATATCAAAAGACCATGAGGGAAACATGGATGCAATAATGTCATAAACCTAATGTCGACATGACAAGGGGGTTTGAGATGTAAATTATACGCGGGTAGAGGTTTATCCATAGGTGGGTGTTACTAGGACTATACCCCACCTCTGGGAAGGAGGAATATGTAAACTGGTCAATGCGAGAAGTCTATAATGTATATGAGAAAGTTGATCGATGTGGGAAGATTTCTTAGGATGCTATGATATATAGAAGGTTGATCAATGCAGGAAGCCTTCACTACCATGATATAATAGAGTAGTCATCTTTTGAGGGTATGGTCTACTTTTTTATTTTGCTTTTAGATTTTTGACTTTTTATTTTAGATAGTAGGATAAGATATGCATGATAGCTATCCTTTGGGGGATCAGTCTATTTTTTATTATATGTTTTTTTATGAACAACTATCCTTTGAGGGATCAGTCTGTTCTTACATAAGATAACATGATATAGGAGCATCTATAATTTTAACTTTCTTTTTCTTTTTTCTTTTTTTTTGATGGAGAAGAGCCTAGTATAGCTAGGTATACCTCTTAGGAGGGGATGATGATTACACAATTTATACCCTTGGACCCTTGGCATGGTTCTAAATGGTAAACAAGAAGGTGATGGCTGTAATGATCGCAAAGTTCTCACCAAAAAGGGAGAACCTATCCATAAGGAAAATTTTATGGACAAATCCATGGTGCCCATATTTAAGGTTATGTCTAGGAAGTGATGGTAGACCACATAGCTCCATATCATTACAACAATAGATGGAAGGGGCTAATGATGGAGGAATGATCTAAAGATATGAATATTTGTTTATTGGTAAACATGTTAACAATAGAATGGCCATAAGTGCAATGCATTAAGAGGTTATGTTTTTGGTTTACCATCAATGGAAGCCAAATGATAGGCCCCAGACCCATACTTATGCATGATAATGTAAGGCCCAATGCAATTGGAAGAAATCTTTCCACATTGGATCCTTTCTAGATTAGTGACATTCTAATTCTATTTTTAGACAAGATCACTAATTTTAAAGTTGCGTTCTTTGAGATTTTTTTCATAAGCACATTAGATGTGCTCTTTATAAACATGATGATGCTCAAGAGAAAGAAGGAGGTGCTTTTCTAACAAATCAAGTTGTGTTAGATGCTCTTTGTGATAATCTTCATCAGAAATGAAGTCACGAAGAGACACACGCAAGGATGGAATTTGAACTTCGAGGGGAAGAATGGCTTCATATCCATATATGAGAGAATAAAGGGTAGCACCCTTAGAGGTATGAACACTGGTCCGGTAAGCCCAAAGAGTGAGGGGAAGTTGAAGATTCTAGTTACGACCTATTTTATCAATGGTTTTATCAAGGATGTTACACAAGGTCTTGTTAGTCACTTTGGCTTGGCTGTTAGCTTGATAATAATAAGTAGATGAGAAACTAAGCTTGATATTGAATGAGTCGAATATATTCTTGACATCTTTGATTTTGAAGGACTTTTCGTTGTCCGTGATGATTTTGTGAGGGACGTCGAAGTGGAAAATGATATGTTGATAGATAAAGTTAACAATTTGATTAGCTTTGGTCTAGGTGAGTGGAATTTATTCCACCCACCTTATAAAGTACTCAGTCATAATGATGATAGAATGATGATGTTGTGAAGAATGATGATTAATGGTACCAATGACATCAAGGCTCCATTGAGAGAATAGCCAAATGTCCTAAGCTGACTGTAAAGGTTAGATAGGAATGTGGAGAAGATTAGAATGCTACTAACACTTGAAACATTTCTTAACATATTCACAGCATTCTTGATTGAGATAAGGCCAATAATATCCAAGGTGAAGAATGATCTTAGTGATAGCTAAGCCACTAAAGTGTCCACCACCAATGTCATTGTGAACTTCTTGGATATAATGATTAGATTCATGGGATTTAAGGCATCAAAGGAGAATAATATCAAACCCACGTTAATAAAGGATGTCACCAAGAATGACATAGTGGTTATCACATGTTATGAATAAATCTTACCTCTTCAACTTAACCTAATAAGAAAGAGAATAAAACTTTCCTAATGTCAGTATGACAGGGTTTAGAGATACCCGCATATGTGAATGAATGGTGTTTGAATTTTTTGCTCCGTATAAAAATAATGGAATCTCCTTTCCTGTGAGAATACCTATAGATCACAACCACTAAAAAAAAATAGTATTAATAAAATATATGGCGGATCACCTAGCAAAGGCCAGTCCCCAGAAGTCAATGAAATTCCTTATAAGGATGTCAGTCCATGTTTAATAAATTAATCCTATAATGATAAAGTGAATTGATAACAGATAATAAAATGATAACAGATGATATAACCAAAAAATGCAATGGCAAAAGGAATGACGCAGTCCAAGGATATAAGCTAGTCTGAATGTGGTTCCTAATCCAAAGGGAGTTTGGGAATCACAATATGGCTGAAAGGAACAATGATATAGACTTGTATATGCTCACAAAGACAAGTGTGATAATGTATCTAATTTGGATAAGTGATAAAATGTGATAGAGGGATCAAAGGAGCTTAATGAGGTCTGAAAAAAACCTGCAAAGGAAAGATGTTGACAAAGGCTAGTGTCTGGATAGGTGCATACACTCACAAAGGAAAGATAGATGATAAGTTTGTTTTAGATGACAAATAAAGTGTTATATATGGCTCAAAGGAGCTTGATGGTGGTTGATAAATACTTACAGAGATAGAGTATTGTTAAAAATTGAGATCTTTATATCAAAAAGGTAAGATGTATTAGTAAAGGGGTATAACAGACAGGAATCACTGGAGATTGGATAAATCATTGACAATTGGGGGAAGATCGATGATGATTGTTTGAATCATCGGTGATTGCTACAAATTATGTGTAGATTGATGAAAGATGAGACATAATTGATTGAATCTATTAAATTGTGTATGAATAAGATAATAATGTGAATAAAATGTACTTACCTTGTTTGAGTTGATATATAAGACTAAGGGTTGATGATATTATCGGATAAGAGGATTCTGCAGACATTTTTGAATATTGTCCTTGGTTATTGGTTGGTTGTATGTTCCAAGAGAGGGAGAGGATATTGTTGAATTGAAACTTGAATATTACGTATGATCTGCTAAGGCTAGAAAAAGGATTCTTGATGTTTTGTACACTGAGTGATATCGATGCTAAGAAAACTTAACACTTGATTGCTTAATGTTGAGATTCTGAAGAAGAAGAATGATTGAAATTTTTTGTGAAGAGAGAAACAATACAGTGAGAATGTCACATGTATTCCTTGAGAAAATATTTGTTACAAGACAATTCCAGATGACTGTGAACTAATTTTGAAACAAGAGCTTGTGAATTGAAATTTCGAATCCTCGAGAGAAGGTAGAAAACATGATTAAATAATTATCGGCGATTGACTAAATAGTTGGTGATTTTAGTATATTCAAGATTTATGAGACAAATAGATGGAAAAATTTGATAAATCAAGGTTCTTGGTTATGATTTTAGGGTATAATTTGTTGGTTTGTTCATAGATATGTGATATTTTTTAGGGGAGATATAGAATAGATAGGATTTTTTTAGTATTTTCCTAAGTTAGTACCTAGGAATATTTGTAGTTGATTTCATAGGATTTAACTAATATAAGAAGGGTTTACATGGGGTGAGTGTAGACATGACTTAGGATTATGTGGCATATTAATTAATTAATAGAGGATATAGGTTTATAAGTATATAACCTAAGATATGATATGCTATGTTTATTTAATTAATGAATAAAGATGAAGGGTTATGAAAGTAATTTATTAATTAATGAGGTATGTGGACTTATATGAGGTAAGTATGGTGATGATGTTGATGTTGATGTACTTAATAAATATGAGGGGTAATGACGTACATTTTATATGACATAGGGTAGGGATTAGATGTGATAACAAAGAGTTGCTAGTGGACGTGGACATGGGAATTAGTAGTGTTAATTTTAGGTGTCTACATCACATTGAAGAAATGACCTTCTACCATTCCTAGATAGGTGTTGTTGCCAAATCATTACACCCTCCAAATGGCCAAAATGTGAACATCATGTTCGGTGTGATTGGGACACATGGGATCACCTATTAAGCTATGTGACTTGGGCTCAAGGTGAACCTCCAAATAAGGACAACTTCCTCTTCCTAAACTAAGTGTTGTACTATTCCTAGTGTAATAAAATGGCTATCTAGTCCTATTCTAACATTTTCATGGGTTTTAGGGAAAGAGATTTGCAGAAATGAAACTATACTGGGGATGGTGATACACCAAATAAAGGGTGTTTCTAGACTCAGGAAGGGTTAATTTGAAGAGGGTGTGCACCACAAGTCAACTTCACCTATTGCAACTTAGAGAGGGTAAAAAATACCACAGACTATGAAGCACATGTTCCCTTTGTTAATCTCTATCAGAAAAACAATTTATTAGTCTTCCAGTGAAGAAGGATGAACTTGAGAAGGGTGAACAAGCACCACCACTTGATAAACACATAGCTCCAAGAACCTACAATAGAAACATGAACTTGCACAGTGTACCTGCAAGCATGAGAAAAGGCAAAAAGAAGTATAGAAGGATGAAAGGACTGAGATTAGTCACAAAACACACACATTTATTACTTCAACAACATGCAAAATACATCATACATTCAAAAAAGGAAATGGTTACCATTACAGTCTTGAAAAGGAGGATTGAAAGTTATCTCAACATATAAAGACAACTTGCAGAAGAGAGGACTCTTAAAAAATTTACACTTGCCTAAGATATCTAACTGTCCAACCTATCTGATCTATTGGAACCCTTTGGAATGATCTTCCAACTTACATTTATAGAAGAATATGTGCGAGAGAAGAGGAAATGTCATAATTACATTCCTAAATTGAAGGCACATGATGTATTTATTAGAGTTGGTTGAACCACTATGAGAAGCTTCCATCATGTGTCATTAATGCCTAGTTGACCTAATTCTCCTTAATTAATCAAAAGAATATTTAAATAATAATGATAAATATTATTATTAAAATAAAAATATTAATTTAATTACTATTTTTGGTGGGCCCCCCTGTTGACCGATTTGTGCTGAAGGGGGAATAATGAGGAAAAGGCCAAATAGAGCCCAACTCAGTGGATAGATCTCTGAGCCAACTCACCGAGTTGGGTATGAGTTCCTCTAACCTGTGTATTGGCCGAGTCCATTGCCATCACATCGACCCATGAACCTACTTCAAGAAACTCCCAATTATTTGTGCCATTGGCTTGACTCCACAAGCTCCTCTTGCCAGCTCAATGCCAAGTGAATCAGCCCCAACTTGAATCATCCCAAGTCTCTTCTCATGCATCATACCAACTGAGTACATCATGGGCTTATTACCATAATCCACCATAACTGAGCTCCCTGTGTTGAGCTCGAAAATAAGCTCTCCACCACTCAACCCGTTCTCTCCTTACACCTGGTTTCCCATTGGGATTACTTACTGAGGTCCTCACAATTGATTCAATCAAGTCATACGTGACCTCAATAACCTCACTACATCAATTCTCGAATTCAGCCTTTAATGGCCAAGTTCCTTCCTCCCTTAGCAACAATGTTCGACCAATTTCCCATTCTCATGTCTCTCAATGGATCATGTCTTTGTTTGAGCTCCTCATCGACTTGGTAGAACCTACACATACCATGAGTTTTATCTCAAAATCTTCTTCACACCACAGTCTGACTTGATTTTTTGATGTCATGCTAAGCTATAACCATTGCCAACGAGATCGATTTATTTTTATAATAAACTGATCATCTCCAATGTCAAGCAACATAACTACAACTCAACTTATAAAAGTGATTTACACATTGGGTTTGATCTCAAGCTATTCATCGCAAATAACTCAATTCATTTTCTTCACAATCCTTCACTCCAATAGATTGCATCGAGCTTGCCTCCACGTAATCTCACTATCAAGACAACTACCATTCTCTCATCCATTCGATGGATTGACTCAGATTTATAATCCTAAAGCAATCCCACCACCGAGTTCTCTGAGCTCATCACAATGCACGGAAATCTCCTTCAATTCGGTCTGACAAAATTCACTTACAACTCACTTGATCCCTTTCAACTTCACTCCATCGAACCATATGGAAGATCTTGGTTTACCCCATTGGAACAAGCTCAAGCTCGATGAGTGCCCTACCTCCAAAACTCCATGGCTCAGCCACACTTGATCCTCTGAGTTCCCAATCCACTCCATTGTTCAAGCCACCTCCACATCCCATCCTCCATGACTTAGTGCAATGGGTGAGCTTCATTTTTTGCTATGTTGAGGTCGGGGATCTCCGTGGGTCATTTCTTCCTTCCTTAAACATCTCTTCTGGCCTTCATAGTAAGTTTAGAGCTGGTTGATTCTCCAGAGATCTCATCTCCGAGTTCATGAGCCCATCACATTACATGCAACCACTCAAACCTTCACATGAGCTCACCATATACTCAAACACCTCTGCAACTTGCTCAATCATCAAGCTATTTCCCATAACAAGACATACACCTTCCACAAGCTCCTCAACTCGATCCACCTGTGCTCCTATCTATGGTGACTTGTGGGGCCTAAAATGACTCAACTGAGTCACTTAGACCATGGAAAATGTCTTCTTCTTGTGCCAAACTCATCCTCTTGCTTTGAGTTGATCCGTTTGACTCCATTTTTATTTACCATCGACTCAGTTCCCTTATCATGGTCAATATGCTCGACGATTCATCCTTAATGACAACACAACCTGCATCATTTTCTCGAACACAAATAGAGCTCCCTATGGTGACATGATCTTGGTTACTTTAAGATGTAATTTCATGCACGTAGAGCCCTATAGTGACTAAGTCACTAGCTTTCTTCTGAGAATAGCTACAATGTTTATGATAATAACTCAGTGATTACTTTACCATCTCACTTGTATCCTCCCTAAAAACTCGTCGGATAACTCGGCCATTGACTTGGACTTCTAGTTGCACATTCAATTTATGAAACTTATCCTTTGGCATGTCATGTGATTATCCCCACATGGTAATGCTTCTCACAATCCCCGTGAAGTGGAAATTCTATGATGGTTTGTCATAAAATTGTCTCCACCTAGCAATTAGTTCTTCAAATTCCCCCACACAGAATTACCAACTTGGCATGGTAATGCATTATCTTCACCATTGGGTCCTTGTGCTTGGGATCCCGGCATACACTTTTTCATGCCAAGCTTGGCAATTTTGGCTTAGAAACCCAGACGTCATTTTATCATGTCAAGCTTGGCATGGCCTTTACATCACAAAATATTATAGTGGGGAATCTGGAGCTTTGAAGCCATTATGCCCATGCCAATGTATTGGAAAAATGGCTCTTAATGCCCACTAATCTAACCGAGCTCCTACACTAACCCAACTCGGCTCCATATAGCTCACCCGTATGAGGTATCCTGTGCCACCTCACATCAACTCAACTCACTCGATGGAGTTAACTTTCCCAAGTAACATTTGAGCTAAGTCATAACAAGGCATGTCTATTTCGTGATTATATTGGCTCTCAACTTGGCGCAACCTATGTAACCACCGAGTTAAATATCATTGAGTCCTCCTAGATCAAGCTCAACCTCGACTCCTCCTGCACTATTTTTTTTTATGCGAGCTCGAGTTGTGCATTCCCTTGACTTGCAATAGTCAATATCCATTTCCTCTGGGCTCCCAATGAACATTTTAACCTTCCTCTTAAGGGATTTCATATCTCAATCTAGTCATAATTAACTCAGCCCATTCTGAGTACTACTTTCCTTGCATCCAGTCATGAGCATCACGCCTATGAGCCACTCTTGAAAACTTAAGTCACCTGATAATATACTCATGCCTTGATGCATTACATCCAAATACCTAGGTTTTATTAGCGATTTGTTCCCTCAAAACATGATTTAACTTATTTATATTAAATTGAGCTCTCTCAAGAGCTCTCACCCGAGCTATGCCAATGCCTCTTCCTAAATTCCCCCATGACATAATGCTGAGTCGATATCTTAAATGTAGATATCCTTATTTATATTTTTTCCTTTATATTCATATCAATATCTCTCAATGATTTAAACACCGAGCTCCTGATACCACACATTAAGTTTAGAGCACCTCTCCATATAACAAAATGAGCTCAATTGATTTTATCTAAATTTTGAATTTTATGGGACCCTTATGTACTCTAGGCAAGTTTTGAGCCTCCGATACATTGAAGAAGGAAAAATAACTAAAGGTGATTAAAAAATGATCTTGAAACTTCCAAAACACTGTAACTATTCTTCAAAGCACAAAATTTTTCATGTAGGCCCCAAGTTATTTTGTGAATCCTTCCCTGGTCTTAACATCCTATGTACCCACGTTGTCCAATTTTACCCCAAGGGAAAAATTGGATAGCAATACGTCAGAGGTAATGACATATTTGAATAGATAATCAAATATTTGAGAGTACCAAAGGTCACGTGGATTAGTGTCAACATGATTGACATAAGAAAGACCATGAATGTGAGCAGATTGATCTTGACACCAAACAATAGAGAGACAATCTTCTTCAGTTTTCTAGGGAATGAGAGAAGCGAGGGAAGCCATGGTGTTTACAAAATGATTGGATGATTGAGGGATGATTTGGATAGTGTAAGAATTGAAGGCCTCAAGGAGAAATATCACAATGTCTTTATATTTTTGAATAATATCATTTTTACATTGATAATCGCTTATAACTTGTTTGACAATAAGTTTAGAATCCCCATAGATATCAAGGATTTTTACACCTAAAAAGATAGTATTTTCAAGGCCCAAAATGATATCCTCATACTCCTGCATATTGTTAGTGCACTTAAATTCAATCTTTTGAGTGATGGGGATAGGAGTGTCCCAAGGAGAAATTATAATGACTCCAGCGCATCCTCCTTGTTGACACTTAGAGCTGTCAAAAAAGAGAGTCATATTAAGAGGAGAATCCTCATGGTGGAAACTATTGATGGATTCATCTAGAAAACATTCATGAGGAAGATGAGCATCAAGAAGAGGGGATTTAGTCATCTTAAATAGCTTGGACCTTGATAGAATTTTGAGAGATGAACTCTAGATCAAGTTTCGTCATGAGCATGAGCCAGCGAGTGATGTAATCATTATGATAAGGATTAGAATGCATCGTTTTGATAATATAAGAGCTATTAACGACATAAGTCTTGTGATTGATAAAATAATGTCGAATCTTCGAAGTGGTGAAGAAGAGGGTGCAACACATCTTTTTAAGTTCATTTTGGCAAGTCTCATAATCATGAAGGGTGTGACTGATGTAATAAATGGCCTATTCAAAGCCTTGGTCATCACGATGCACCAACATATCCCCTTGGGCATGATCAGTGGTAGAAACATATAGATAAAATGTATCCTCGTATGGAGTTGTAAGCATAGGTGGTGATAAGAGATACTCTTAAGATCATCAAAGGATTTTTGGTAGTTATCATCCCAGTGGAAGTTGACATCTTTACAAAGAAGATGATGAAATGGTTGACAACGGTCTGAAATTTGTGATATGAAGTGGCGGAAAAACTGAAGTTATCCTTGAAGACTGCGAAGTTTCTTAAGATTACAAGGAGAAGGCATATCCAAGATAGCCTTGATTTGTGTGGGGTCAACTTCAATACCCAAAATTATAAAACACGAAACCAAGGATTTTTCTAGTAAGAAATCCAAAAACAAACTTGGCCATGTTTAGGTGGAGGAAGAAATAGATGAGAATAGAAAAAATGATTTTAAGGATAGAGAGGTGATCACATCGATGTTTGGACTTTCCCAAGAGGTCATCAACATAGTCTTCTACTGTCTTATGTATGAGATCATTAAAGATAGAATTCATGGCTCACTGATAGATGGCTCTAGTATTTCTTAAGACAAAGGGCATAACACGATAGAAAAATTTCCCCCACGGGGTGATGAAGGAGATCATATGTTGGTATTTTGGTGTGATGACAATTTGATTATAGCCAAAAAACCGTCCATAAGAGAAAGCATCTCATTACCTATGGTAAGATCCACAAGTTGATCAATGTTGGGAAGAGGAAAGTTCTTTAGGGAAAGTTTGATTAATATCCTAAAATTCGGTACATATACAAAGATTTCCTGATGCTTTAAAAAAGGGTAAGATGTTATAAACCCATTGTGTATAGTCAATGAGGATGATGAAATTGGCAGAAAAAAAACATTGTAACTCCTCTTTAACAAGGAGAGAAATTCGAGGATGCATGTGGCAATGCTTTTACCTAACTGACTTAGCATTGGGAATGGTGAAAATTTTATGGAAAATGATGGAGGGGTCAAGGATTCTCATGTAGGATTATGACCATACAAAGGTATGGATGTGTTTCGATCAGAAAGAGGTGAAGGATTAAAGTTATTGAGGCTCCAGAGATTGATGCACCTTAAGGATGTGGGGATATTGAGAAGTCTCGATATTAATGTCTATAGTGGACTCATTTAGGAGATTGGAAATGTCAGGGGGAAGGGAATTTTTGATATGATATTACTTAGCGCCCATGTAAGAAATAATGGAGTTATCATTGATGCAATGAATAATGTCAATGGTAGGAGAATCTTCCCCTACCATCTCTGGATTCTTGAGAGGAAAGGACCAGATTTCATTTCTAACCTAATAAGTGATCAGTATGAGGGAAATGGTGGAGACTAAAAAAAATATAAGGGGAATTGATACGGTATCATCTGGATCTATGAGATATTGATATGGAGAGAAGGGAGGTAAATCAATGTCAATGGGAGAGGATGCAAAAGTTCCTAAAGGGGGGATGGAGGGATCTTTATATCCCAAGCCAAAAATTTCACATGGTTCGCAAATTTTTTTGAATACATGGTGATGGGGAATTTTTTCATAATGCCCCATACCAAACCCCTTCCATGCATGATGGTGGAGGTATGTGTAGGAAAAGGATGGTTTTATGAGGAAGTCGAAACCGTCGATATATGGTTTGGTATGATGTTGATCTTTAGCATGAGAAGAAGGTTGATAGAGGTTGTCATAGACTAGGTTGGTTCTAAGAAAAGAGGGGCCAAATGAGATGATTTCAACAACATTAGATTGGTACATAGGGGAATTATCTAGATGTTTTAGGTCGTTGGGATAAGGAAGAGAATTATGAACGAGAAGTTAATACTCTCCTAAGGTAAGGCATTACATCACATCATTAGAAAATCTGTCATGGGCTAATGTAGATGTAGGCACAGAAGAACTGGTCAATGTGTCAGAAGAAGGGTTGGATTTAGGGATAAGCATGTCATTTGGTCAATAGGCCATATGATGTGTCTTGAAAGGTGGGGCATCATTGGGGAGAGTATGAATTGTCCCTTCATATTTGTATTTAATGTAGTGGTGGAGGGTAGATGGGACACATTGCATGGCACAAATCCAAGGACGTCTAAGCAAAATATTATACTTAAATTCTCCTTCTTTAATGTAGAAGAGCTCATGAAGGATTTTATGGCCGACGTGAATGGGAAGTATAACCATACCTAGTGGGGGGTGACAACATCATTGAAGGCATTGAGGATGGTAGGGGATTTAGTGACAATGGTGTTAGGTAGTTTAAGTTGGTTGAAGGGTGTGAGAATAAATTATGTTGATACTAGCACCATTATCAATCATATTCCATCAGATGAATGTGTCATTGATGCAGACCATGATGAAGAGAGGAATATCATGTTCTTCAGGTGGCATGTCAAGGATTTAAGAATCCTCAAAGGAAATTGCAGAGGATGCTGTGAAATCATCATATAGAGCCGTGAGGGGTTGAGGCTCATTGGATGATAATGGGATACACTATAAAGCTTCAATAAGAGCATGAGTGGTTAGAAGATATTTGGATAAGCTCATAAATTGAAATCTTAACACGGGCCTAGTGAAGTTTTTTTATGATGGTTTGTTCGATGGAAGTAGGATTATGAGCAGCCAACATAGATACCTTGGCCTTAGATGAAGATGGAGGGGATGATAGAGGATGAGTGGTGGGAGTGACAATAACAACCTTAGGTTGTGATGGAGGTGTGGATGAGGTAAGCTCCTTAGGAGGATGGATAGCAACAAAGGCCCTTGATGTTGTTTGGACTATTGGTTTGGAGTCAAGTGAGCCTGAAAAAGTAGTTATTTGAACAACATCAATATAGAGAGGAGGATGTTCCTCAAGAGGATCTGAAGTAGGTGGAGGAATGGTGATGTCAGTCTTGGATGGACTAGGTGAATTATATATTTGGGTATGGGATTTTATTAGATCTTGGATGATATGATGGGGATTAATATATATATATTATATATATATATATATATATATATATATATATATATATATATATATATATCAATGAAATGATCAATACATTGATGATAGTTGCAATAAGAATTAGCATGGAAATTCTTACTTTTTTGTTTGTATTAACCTCAATGATGGAGGGAGAGACACAAGAATACACTCAAGAAATTGTTTAAATATAATGTGTGGGGCATAAGGTAAGGGGATAAATTTTTGGTGGGTGCGTTGGAGTTATAGTTTTGTTAAGAAATAACATTGATAGTGTTATTAGAATTAAACCTTTGTATCAATACTCTTTCTTTTGTATATGGTTTTACTTGGAAACCTTCTAAAAGATGTGGTAGTAGTGCCAGAAACATACTTTATTTTATTAATATGAAATAACATAGCTTCAATAATCTTTGAACATGTGGTGTAGATGTCAAAAGAGCAAAAAAAAAATCAAATAGATGGATTCTTGCAAATAATTAAGAAAGATTTTTGTGTATAGATCTTACAGTTTCATTATAGCTGAGATATTGTATTGGTCAGCATTGTCTGGTATTGGTAAGAATAATATGGTGTAATGTTAGAATCCTATATAAGTAAGAAACTTGTGTGTGTGTAGGCTACTTTATCCATAATCGTTAATGTAATTGTGTCCTAAATTATTTTCCAACGTGGTAAAGAATGAATAGATTTGGACGAGATTCATAAGAACCATGGTAAAGCCACAAATCTCTTAACGATTTTACGTCCTTATGAAAACTTAATTGGTTTTTTTGTAGTACAATTTGATTATCGCCAAAAAACCGTCCTAAGAGAAAGCATCTCATTACCTATGGTAAGATCCACAAGTTGATCAATGTTGGGAAGAGGAAAAGTTCTTTAGGGAAAGTTTGATTAATATCCTAAAATTCGGTACATATACAAAGATTTCCTGATGCTTTAAAAAAGGGTAAGATGTTATAAACCCATTGTGTATAGTCAATGAGGATGATGAAATTGGCAGAAAAAAAACATTGTAACTCCTCTTTAACAAGGAGAGAAATTCGAGGATGCATGTGGCAATGCTTTTACCTAACTGACTTAGCATTGGGAATGGTGAAAATTTTATGGAAAATGATGGAGGGGTCAAGGATTCTCATGTAGGATTATGACCATACAAAGGTATGGATGTGTTTCGATCAGAAAGAGGTGAAGGATTAAAGTTATTGAGGCTCCAGAGATTGATGCACCTTAAGGATGTGGGGATATGAGAAGTCTCGATATTAATGTCTATAGTGGACTCATTTAGGAGATTGGAAATGTCAGGGGGAAGGGAATTTTTGATATGATATTACTTAGCGCCCATGTAAGAAATAATGGAGTTATCATTGATGCAATGAATAATGTCAATGGTAGGAGAATCTTCCCCTACCATCTCTGGATTCTTGAGAGGAAAGGACCAGATTTCATTTCTAACCTAATAAGTGATCAGTATGAGGGAAATGGTGGAGACTAAAAAAATATAAGGGGAATTGATACGGTATCATCTGGATCTATGAGATATTGATATGGAGAGAAGGGAGGTAAATCAATGTCAATGGGAGAGGATGCAAAAGTTCCTAAAGGGGGATGGAGGGATCTTTATATCCCAAGCCAAAAATTTCACATGGTTCGCAAATTTTTTTGAATACATGGTGATGGGGAATTTTTTCATAATGCCCCATACCAAACCCCTTCCATGCATGATGGTGGACGTATGTGTAGGAAAAGGATGGTTTTATGAGGAAGTCGAAACCGTCGATATATGGTTTGGTATGATGTTGATCTTTAGCATGAGAAGAAGGTTGATAGAGGTTGTCATAGACCAGGTTGGTTCTAAGAAAAGAGGGGCCAAATGAGATGATTTCAACAACATTAGATTGGTACATAGGGGAATTATCTAGATGTTTGAGGTCGTTGGGATAAGGAATAGAATTATGAACGAGAAGTTAATACTCTCCTAAGGTAAGGCATTACATCACATCATTAGAAAATCTGTCATCAGGGTAATGTAGATGTAGGCATAGAAGAAACTGGTCAATGTGTCAGAAGAAGGGTTGGATTTAGGGATAAGCATGTCATTTGGTCAATAGGCCATATGATGTGTCTTGAAAGGTGGGGGCATCATTGGGAGAGAGTATGAATTGTCCCCTTCATATTTGTATTTAATGTAGTGGTGGAGGGTAGATGGGACACATTGCATGGCACAAATCCGAAGGACGTCTAAGCAAAATATTATACTTAAATTCTCCTTCTTTAATGTAGAAGAGCTCATGAAGGATTTTATGGCCGACGTGAATGGGAAGTATAACCATACCTAGTGGGGGGTGACAACATCATTGAAGGCATTGAGGATGGTAGGGGATTTAGTGACAATGGTGTTAGGTAGTTTAAGTTGGTTGAAGGTGTGAGAATAAATTATGTTGATACTAGCACCATTATCAATCATATTCCATCAGATGAATGTGTCATTGATGCAGACCGTGATGAAGAGAGGAATATCATGTTCTTCAGGTGGCATGTCAAGGATTTAAGAATCCTCAAAGGAAATTGTAGAGGATGCTGTGAAATCATCATATAGAGCCGTGAGGGGTTGAGGCTCATTGGATGATAATGGGATACACTATAAAGCTTCAATAAGAGCATGAGTGGTTAGAAGATATTTGGATAAGCTCATAAATTTAAATCTTAACAGGGGCCTAGTGAAGTTTTTTTTATGATGGTTTGTTCGATGGAAGTAGGATTATGAGCAGCCAACATAGATACCTTGGCCTTAGATGAAGATGGAGGGGATGATAGAGGATGAGTGGTGGGGAGTGACAATAACAACCTTAGGTTGTGATGGAGGTGTGGATGAGGTAAGCTCCTTAGGAGGATGGATAGCAACAAAGGCCCTTGATTTTGTTTGGACTATTGGTTTGGAGTCAAGTGAGCCTGAACAAGTAGTTATTTGAACAACATCAATATAGAGAGGAGGATGTTCCTCAAGAGGATCTGAAGTAGGTGGAGGAATGGTGATGTCAGTCTTGGATGGACTAGGTGAATTATATATTTGGGTATGGGATTTTATGAGATCTTGGATGATATGATGGGGATTAATATATATATATATATATATATATATATATATATATATATATATATATATATATATATATATATCAATGAAATGATCAATACATTGATGATAGTTGCAATAAGAATTAGCATGGAAATTCTTACTTTTTTTTGTTTGTATCAACCTCAAATGATGGAGGGAGAGACACAAGAATACACTCAAGAAATTGTTTAAATATAATGTGTGGGGCATAAGGTAAGGGGATAAAATGTTGGTGGGTGGGTTGGAGTTATAGTTTTGTTAAGAAATAACATTGATAGTGTTATTAGAATTAAACCTTTGTATCAATACTCTTTCTTTTGTATATGGTTTTACTTGGAAACCTTCTAAAAGATGTGGTAGTAGTGCCAGAAAACATACTTTATTTTATTAATATGAAATAACATAGCTTCAATATCTTTGAACATGTGGTGTAGATGGTCAAAAGAGCAAAAAAAAAAATCAAATAGGATGGATTCTTGCAAATAATTAAGAAAGATTTTTGTGTATAGATCTTACAGTTCACTATCAGCTGAGATATTGCTCATTTTGGTAAGCATGGTCTTGTATTGTAAGACATAATTATTGGTAGTAATGTTAGATCCCTATCATAAGGTAGAAATTTGTGTGTAGGATACTTTATCCCTAATGTTAATAGATAATTGTGTCATAAATTTATTTTCCAAAGTGGTAAAAGAATGAATAGAATGTGGAGATCATAGAACCATTGTAAGCCAAAATCTTTAAGACTCCTTTGAAAAATTTAAGTGAGTAAGATTTTATGAGAGGAATAATAAAAATAATTCATGTGGAAGGAACGAAGATACTCAGATGAGTATTATTTAGCATTACAGGAAAGGAGTGTTGTCTATTTTTGCACCCTTGCAAAAATTGGACAACTTGAGAAATAATGAACTTGGCCAGCTGATAGAGCTTAAATGATGAATATGGAGAAAACAAGTAATTTTCATGCTTTTGGAGCACTTCACTTCAATTTTTCCTAACTCCCTAATTCAAGAAAAATCCAAGGAGTTAGTGGAAATTTGAAAAAAAATGAAAAAAAATAGAAAAATTGCATATTTTAATGTATTACAGACTCAAAGGGTATGGATGGAATAGTTGTGGGTGGAACTAAGGTTTCCCACCCTTGTTTTGGAGCCACAATGTAAAGGATGAAATTGAGTGCAGGCGAAGTGGATGAATCGGGCATTAAGGACCCCATGGGAGCTAGTTCCTATGGGTCATAAATTCTCTGCAAACTCGAGAATCCCGCAACGAAAGATTGGCCATGGCAATGTGTTGTGGCAAAGGTGGGATTTTATGGCACAAGGGGTTGTGGGGAAAAAAATTTCCCCGTGTGTTGGGATTTTGAAATATTGAATAAGTATCAAAGTCGCAGGTGATAATGGCACAAAAATAAGGGGGGCACATAAATAGGCACAAGAGGGTGATATAATTATACCCTGAGGTTTCATGCCTAGATAGACAAAGTTCAAGATTTATCCATTTTTATTGGATTAGGATAAAAATAGTTGGAGTATGGAGCACGTAGAGATAAAAGCATGAAGAATTCATAGCAAAGGAAGAGATATTTCACAAATAAGTGGGAGACTAAGATACATGCATATATTGTGCTAATAATAGGATTAATATAGAGTTCAATTATAGATTAATCTATTTCTAACCACCATGCATGAGCATGCAGTTATGGCGCATGGCTATTTTGAGCATGTAACCTATTTTGAGAATGTGTAGGTTGTGAAGGGAAATTCCCCACCCCTATAAGTATGTAATGTATTTCATTGTTTTAAGAGACTGTATGTATGATAGAGTTATGTTGCTATATGAATTTTTGTGCATGATTATATGAGATTATTGTGATGTATTCATATATTGTTTTATGATGAGTTAGTATGATGGATCATTATGAATGGATATTGGTTGTTGACGTATCTATTCATGGTACTTGTATGGTAAATTTGATCTTAATTTTTATTCGAACCTTTATAATTTCCTTATTATGTGTGTTTCCAAATTCTAATTTATCCATTTCTGTTCCATACCAGCACCAACTTTACAACCCAAATTGAGTGCTTGATTGGAAAAATGATGTTTTCATCTATGAGTTTGTTCAATTCTTTTCTCATCAAAGGTTCAATGTGAGAATTTACCGACCTTTACTTTTTCCTAATGGGTTTGGATCATGGATCTAATTCAGTAGTATCTTGTGCCAATTTTGGTTTAAATCCTCTCAAATATTTATAATTCCAGGAAAATACATCTAGAAATTCTTTTAAAAAGATGTATGAAATCAGATTTTTCTTGTTGTGTGCTCACCTTTCCAATTTGAACCACTTTGTCTTCTCTAATTACAATTGGTTCTGAATCCTCACCCTTGACTTGAATATTTTTGTTCTTTTTCTGGAACTAGTTGTTAGGATTGAAGATCAAATCCAAAGTCACTAAACCCTTTAGTAATTTCTTTGTTCTTAGCTACACCACCTGGTCATCATACTCCTACTCCAATTTGTCTTGATTTCTAGAGGAGTAATTTAGCTTCTTCTTGCAAGAAATTTATGATTTATTGATCACTTTCAAATATTTTCCAACTTGTATGGTCATCTAGGACATCTGGTCTTATAACTACTTTAATATGTGGCTGATTTATATATTTTTTGATACTTTCAACAACATCAAATACTGCTCCAACGGTTACAAGTTTGTCTGCGATCTCATTCTTCTTCCTCGGTATGCCATCAATGTTGAATGCCTCAAAGTGTTTGATGGATCACATACCTAGTTCTTGTAGCTCTTTAGTAGATCATTTTTTACAACGGTGAGTCCTCTAACTTGGTTTACAACCAGCTCACTATCTCTAAAGACTTGCAATTTTTTAAAACATTTCTTCCGTACCCAGTGTATCCCATGAATCGATACTTCATACTCAGTGGTGTTTTTGGGACAAATAAATTGAAAATGGAAAGCTGAGTACTATTTAATACCTTGAGGTGAAAAAATAATTTCTCCTCCTCCAACACTTTTTCTACTCCTTGAACCATCATAGAATAGTTGTCATACTCCATTATCATCCTTTTCATCTGATTTGGTGATGTTAGGGAGATGTGGATTTTATTCGTGCAAACAATAAATCCACAACTCAGCTTATTCCACCTCCTTATATGGATCAAAAGAATGCCTCTTGTTTTCCCATTCATCAAGATTTAAGTGTAGAATGCCTCCAAACTTGGTATTTGTCTCTGTAGTGCTTGGGCAATCTTTTTAATTAAAATATGAGCAATTTGCATTGATCAAGCTTGGTACATATGGTTCAATATGAAAGTTTGAAATAGGTTAAAATATGATCATAGCCTTAGCTCCATACCTCATTTTGAACAAAACATGTGACCAATCAACAAAAAAGTGGCCTCTAATTTTAACCATGAAGTCTCTTGACAAACACAGAGTGAAGAGTGGTGAAAATTCAATAATCAATACATCTTGCAATATTGTGACATTGGGGAAGGAATGCAGTGTAAGGCTCAATCCTTTGATTACAGCAACAATTTTCAATATTGTTCCGTCTAATTACACTACACCTTTAGAAATGAATTCATACTGAAGGCCCATCTGATAAGTTATTTACTTGTGCATCATAGAATTACTTGCTCCCAAATCAATCATGTAATTGTGTACAAGATTGTTTCCAATGATTAGAGATATATAGAATGAAGGAAGCTTCATGTTTTTACCTTGTTGACCTCCTTCATTGCCTTCTTATGGAGCGGCATTAGTGAGAACCTTTTCTCACTCTTTGGATAACTCTTATGATGTAGACCAATTTTCCATGGCTGATTACAATAGGTCTCTTTGGCCCCCATATATCTAATAACTCCCACATTGAGATGTTTACATTTGTTTTCTTCATTTTCTCTATGATATTGAGCAGAGATGAGTTATAATTCTTATACCCCTTGTTTGGCATTACTTTATTTTGCACATGAGTTGGTCTAGAAGGTGGCTTGAGATGATTATGCACATTTGGAGCTGCACTTGGATTGTTAACTCCTTGTAGAGTGACAAAGGGTTGATTAGCACTTGGATTAGATGAATTCCCTTCCTCTAAATTTCTCTTCTTATACCTTGTGTTCGATACCACACCTTGAGAAGGAGCTTGATTTATGCCACACTAATCCTCAGCTTGCCAATTTACAGGCATAGTTTCACTTGCAGGTGTTTTTTGGGTAGCCACCTACTACTAAATTTCTTCTTGATTTGTTTCTTAAGGCACACCAACCATTTTCACCATCAAATATTAGTTCAAAGCACCATTGAAACATTTTTCCTGATTATGAGGTTGATTACATGGGAAGCACCATTCATATTCTTGTGCCATGTTATTTTTAGTTGGAACCAAGGCTTTAGATGTAGAAGTAGAATTAGGATTATAAAGCTGAAATGGTGCAATAGCAGGAGGTTGTCCTTTGTTCTAATTAGTAGCTTGGGAAGGTGGTCTATTTGGTTGATATAGAGGGTCTATTAGTTTGAGCCTGAGGAAGATATGATCTGAAATTTTGAGCTTGCTGCCTTTTATTTATCACCAATTCATTACCTAAGTTTTACAACTGCTTCATGACATCTTGGAGCTCGTTTGAGGTTCTAGAAGAAGTAGAAGCTTCAATAGAATTCTATTTTTTTGGGTAGGAATGGAAGCTAATGTAGGTGTTTGACTAGAACTTGGATTCCCTAATTCTAGATAAAGAGGCATAGGTGGCCTAGGTGCAAGTTTACCATCTTGGATCAAAAAAATTTAATCTCTAATAGTGATGTTATAAGTTGCAAGAAAATTCTTACCCCCATAGATTGTATCATCATGGCTATATCATAATTTAAAGCTTTTAAGAAGTAGATAAAAACACCTTCAGCTACCAGTCTCATGGTAATTAGAATCCTATCCCATGTCCTTTGAAATCTAAAATTAAAATCAGCCATTTACTCATTCAGTGCTCTCTTGATTGTGGTTAATTGCTCCAACAGATATAAGTTGTCTTCTTTTTCTCCAAACTAGCCACAAAGAGCTATGTACAATTGATCCTAATTATTAATTGATCCTACTCCTAGGATTTTGAACCATTGTAAAGCTTTTCCTTTGAAAGAAGAAGCCAATAATTTGACTATCAAATACAGCTCATTGACCTCATGTATTGCACAGACATTTTCAATGTCTTGAATGTGATTGATCGGAGTCGTGTGATTTTCCCTAGTAAAGTATGGGATATTCTTCGATACTGTAACTGGGATTGGGTTTTTTGCATTAAGGGAAAGTGTGGTTCTTCTCATAAATTTGAAAAAAAGATTTTTTTGTGGTGGTGGTTTTTGGTGATCCATTCTACTTGCAAACTAAGAAATCTACTTGACTGAATAAATGGCCTATCAGGTGGAGGTGTTGACAAGGTTGTGTTTGGTGGAGATAGTGATCTTTGAACTCTTCCCACTCTCCTTCCTTTAACTGGAGATAACTAAAAATATTTGAAAATACCTTCTTCTCTTGCTCTATACCTTTTTTGAATTCTTCTCGTGAACTTGAAAAACTAACACTGCTAAAACCATTGGATATTTCCCTTTGGAGTCACTAGATGTGCTTGTTACAAAGTCTCAAAAGGATGGAAATTACAACAAGAGCACACCAAACTCATTGATGAAATGAATAATTTCTTGTGGTCCCAATGGGTGTTCCAGAACTATTATCACCAGATTACAACATCCTCTAATTTTTCATGTGTGTCTGCATGAGCTACCAATGTAATTAGAAAACATGGAATTATCTCAAGGTGTGGGACCTTACAATTTGAGATAACTATCCAGAGAAGGATGGTTCCTCTTCCTAATCTAATGCAATGAATACTTTAATGAAGGAAAATCTAGTAACTACTCCTAATCTATGATTTCCAAGGGACCAGGGGGAGAGAGATAACATGAAAATGAATGAATCCTACACTAAAGAGGTGATATCACCAAAAGAGGGGTGTGAAACATTATATCGAGGGAGGAAAATAGAATGAAATATAGTTAAGAGAGGCTAGGGAAGATTTAACACATAATAGAACAACAATATGAGCTCTAAAGTGTTAGAGAACATGCACATAATAGAACAACAACAATGGAGAGGCATGATATTACAATAAAATTGAGAAAGGGTTTTAAGAGGAAGCCACAATACACATATTTATTACTTCAAATAATGCACAGTCCACTATATTTATAAAATCGAGGTATAGATACACTTGAATTTTTTTATGAAGGTCTATAACTTAATGAAGTTGAGAAAACAATTTCACATTATTTCAAAGCTCCTAGAATATCTCCCCTTCCAAATGAGAGGTTTTTACAATATATAGAATAATGTGAGAGAGATAGAAAAAGGAAACTCAAAATTATGCTCCCACCCACAAACAAGATGCATTAAATTTCTGAAAAGGGGCATGGGCATCCTGTTAAGGCCATTCCCTCACAATGTCTTTCTTGCTGGAGAAGAAATGGGTGGCATACTTCATTAATTCTAGTGGTTGGGATGCCTGGAACTGCACTTTTTGGAGCTGAGTACGTTTTCTTTTTTTTCACCCACATAACCCCACCAAAAATAATGTTTCAAGTTTCCATGCCATTGAGGATGTCGAGACCTTTCCAACGATATTAATTTTTTTCACATTTCGAGCACCAAATCAAAAGTTATGCACATTTGAAAATTTACATTAATCCGCACAAGAGATGGCCAACATGCAAATTTGCAAAAAAAATCTAGGGCCCAAAATTGCAAACTACACGATTTACAAAAACTGCAAAATTGTGAAAGTGCAAAAAACCTCCCAAGGCCCGAAATTGCAAAGATGCAAAAAATTCCCCATGGCCCGAAATTGCAAAGATACAAAAAATCCCCCCATGGCCCCGAAATTGCAAAGATGTAAAAAATCTCTTATGGCTTGAAATTACAAAGATGTAAAAAATCCCTCATGGCCAGAAATTGTAAAGATGCAAAAAATCTCCCATGGCCCGAAATTACAAAGGTGCAAAAAATCCCCCATGGCCCAAAATTTGAAAAATATGAAGAGTTAGAATGAATTCTTTATATTTTTGGAAAGAGGGAGAAAGTTCCTATCTAATGAAGGTGCTTTCGGGGATCCTCAATTTTTTAAAATATATAAAAAAAAATATGATTTTAAGCACTAAAGGGGGAAAATGGTGTTAGTTGATTAAAATAATGCATTATCTTATTTTGGACAAGTCTTCTATTCCCCTCTCTTGCACCTAGGGTTTTATTTTTATCTATCTTGTTGCTTGTGTCAGATCTATACTATAACATTTATTTATCATATGTAAATCTGTAATTAGGGTTTTACAAATTCAATATTTTTTAAATCACATGTTCACCAAATTTTTACACCCTAAATGGATTATGTTATGGAAAGTACACAACGATAAAAATGATGAAATATTTTGTTAGAGGAAATTATCATGATCTAATTATTTTATAATTAACCATTCATAGCCAGAATAATGCATTAATACTTGTAATAAATGATATATGACATCTGAAATACACAAGAGGATATGAAGACTTATCTGTATAGGACATAATAGAGAAGGTCCATATTTGTAGATAAATGGAAAAGGCATATCAGAAAGTATAAATGTTCTTATATCAAATCTATAATTGTAAATTGAGTAAGGACAAGACCATAAAAATCATGTATGGTCTATATTGGGAGTTGTATGGTCATAAATAGAAGTGTATAATATTTGAACCTTTGGAGTTTGAGCTCTATAGCTTCTTGTGTGATTTACTTTCCTATAAATGTCATTCACTATATGTCACTCTTGTTCACACAAATTCAGGATGACTTGTGATAACTTATAACAAAATTAAACCCTATAAACCTAAAATAACCTTCATCAAAACATTAGAAAATAAATATGAAAAATTATATGTGTGGTGACATTTGACTACCCTTGGTGGTTCACTTGGCTAAATCAAACTAATGTGGGATCAAGTCTCGTGTAGTTCTCCTAGGTTCTTTTACAAGTGTGAGTGTGATATAATCCAACCACCTATGGTTTCCCTCATTTTTATTAACACAAATATAACAAGATGATTGTAATTTATAAAATATACCCAATGCAATATTAGTTTGATGTGGTGTGCTTCAGTTGCATGACCTAACCCTTTGTTCCTTAAAACCATTTTCCAATACTTAGAGTGAATTTTATCTTTCTAATGCATGGATCTATGACCTTTGCATGCTTGGAAATGCAGGAATATAGATTATTTTACTTAGTTAAGTGTTTCAAACATATATTAAGGACTAATGTAATTGATGTGCAACTAATTTAGAAATATTTTTGAGACTCTTGGGTTCTTTTAGAATGGTATTTGTAATAGGATATTGTAATATTGTCAGGTGAGTTATAAAGTGATATTATATTGCTTATATAGCCTTTTGTATGTGAAGTATTCTAATAATTCCAACCCTAGGAAGATGAAATGACATGATAAACATAATCAAATTGAAAATAAATTTGAAGAAATGAAAGGTCATTACTACAAGTAAGCCAGGACTAAATTTCACATCCCGACACAAATGTATGGTCCAATACATGAAATATGTGATGTAAAAAACATATAGCATGATGTATAGGGATATTTTATTTTTTTATTAATTAAAATTTCTTGAATTTGTAATAAAGAATAATTTGGAGATGATAAAGTCAAAAAGATCTAGAGATGTACTAATTGGATTCTGAATGACAGAGTTTATGTTAGTAAGGGACCATATCCAAATTTGGAATTTTAAAATTACAATTTACAAAATTTTGATGTCTACTACCCTCAGTCTACCCGTTTTTCCTTATGTTCTTTATTATGTCACCACTTACTGGGTATTATCAATACACATAACAGGGTTCATTTTAAGATACCTCCTAGAAATCGGAGGTGGAGAATACTTGGTGAATATCCCCAGAACCAGTTTCACGGGAAGGCGAATTTTTTGGGGGTTGTATGAAAAAAATTCACCTGATTATCAAGCACTGTGACAGAAGGCTACAGATGCGCGACGGGAGATTTTGCTGTCGCACGTCAAAAAAATGCAGTGACGCGCGACAGCAAAAATCTTCCGTCGAGCGTCTACAGCCTCCGACCTCTGCTTTCTCATCAAAAAAATCTCCGTGTCGCGCATCAATATCTATTATACCTCCTTGTCGCGCGTCACTAAGGCCTATTGACGCACGTCAACAGGCCTTAGTGACGCGCGTCAATAGGCCTTAGTGACGCACGTCACTAAGCGCGTCAATAGGCCTTAGTGACGTGCGTCACTAAGCGCGTCGCGCGTCACTAAGGCCTATTGACGCGCGTCACTAAGGCCTATTGACGTGGGTCACTAAGGCCTATTGACGTGCGTCAACAGGCCTTAGTGACGCGCGTCAATAGACCTTAGTGACCCGCGTCACTAAGCGCGTCAATTGGCCTTAGTGACACACGTCACTAAGGCCTATTGACGCACGTCACTAAGGCCTATTAACGTGCGATAGCAAATATCCTGTCGCGCGTCTGCAAAATCTGCCCTCTTCTTGCTCATCGAAAAAAACTCCATGTCGCTCATCAACAAAATCTTTGTCATGCGTCTACTATGTGTCAATATCTACAGTATCTCCTTGTCTGCAAACCCTCCTTGTCGCACATCAATAACTTACCCCCTTGTCGCTCGTCTATAATATGGGATATATCATATTGTTGAAAAATGTGAAGTAGAAGTGTTCTACCTGGCGAATAATCTAGGTTTATATAGGGGATATTTTTCAAGGGTAGGTGAAGCCGACCCCTAAAAAAAATTAAAGTGTAATTTTTAGGCGAACAGGTCACTGACCCGTGCCAAAAAATTCACCTTTTCAAAATTTTCAAAAATGGAATATTCGCCATATTACGAATATTCGCCACTAAAATTTTCCCTGACACATAATACTAGTATTACTTCCCCCCTACTTTCCAATATCATTACTAATTGGAATGGTGGATTCTCTTATTATCAACCTAATATAACACATTGGACACATGTTATGACCATACAAGAAAAATCTTACATAGATTAAGAATATATCATGCCATTACATCACTTCTGTAAAACAAGACAAATAATGGACCTTGTTTTCAAAATCTATAAAATCATGCTAATTATGGGGGCCATTGGGCTTGATCCCAACATTAATGATATCCTTTATGATGTATATGATATTTTTATACCCTTTACTATACATATTCATTTTCAAAATGATAAAAACATTCAAATAATTGCATAATACAAAAACAATGACATATTTCCAAAAAATACAAAATCTATTAGAGTAGGTATTTACCTTAGCTCATGTTCACCTAGGTACTTTATTTACCTTATTGTATTTATCCTCACCCAATTATGTGTGTGGATATTTATTTTTATTTATTTAGATATTAGGGGGATATTATCTAGTTGTTAGGTATAGTTCTTTCCTTGATCTATTGTATTGACTAGATCCTTGATGTCTAGTTCTTTCCTAAATCTATGGTCTTGACTAATTATTTTACTTGATTTATGGTTTGATCTATGACCTTGACTACTTATTATATTATTATTCCTTGCCTATATAAGAAATTCCCTTCTCATTTTATTCATTGAGTTCCATAATAGTATATGATATTATTGCTCATTTGTTTGCAAAGGTTTTATGTAAAGTTATTCTGGCAAATTGCTTTCATCTTATTGATCGTGGTGTTTGATTAGCATCTAAGTTCTTGGCTTGATACAATCTAGTTATTATTTTTTTTTATGGTATCAGAGTAGGATATTTCTATTGACATCCGTCTTTAAGTTTCATTTTGCAAACATTTTTTTATATATTCATATATTCGTGATTTTTTTGTATTTTGTTGTTGCATGTGTGTTTATGCAAAAAGAGCCTTCCATTCGATTTGAAAGGTGGAAAAACCCTAAGATTGACCATTTCTAGAGGTAGTTGTTGTTTTGGTTTTTTTGTTGTAGAGAAACACACTAGTTCACCTCACGGTTCATGTAAGCGAGAGAGAAAATCCAAAAAATCACTATTTGGGTTTTTTTGGGTTTTTCAAGATCCACATTGGGTATTTTTCTTCTATGGTGCATCATTTTTGGGTATGGTCATATGAGGGATTAAAGATTGTGATTCCTACTAGTATGTGCTTAACTCCAACCCTCTTTCATTTTATTTGTGTGGTGAAGAGGAGCATTTTATTTTGTTTTAGTGGCACCTAAAATAAATAGTAGACCCTAAACTTGTAAAGCTTGTATCTTCTTATCGACAACTCAGATTTGAGTGTCGTTTTTTGCAAAAGTTTTTTTTGCGCTCTTTCCATTGAAAATATTTATTTTGAAAATTGCAGTATAATTATAAAGTGCCATATTGTAACACGCACTCATTATAAAGTGCCAAAACATGGGGGGCTCTTGTGTATTGCTTGGGGCTCTTGTTTCATTTCTTGGTTATTACATTTCTTTTGTGATTTTTTGAGAATGGCGTCTATTTATCTATTAGATCATGGTGAGCCATTAACAACACATAATTACCACCAATTAATACATAAGTTACAAAACTGCATTCATGACATCTGGAGCCGTTTGAGTTCTAGAAGAAGTAGAAGCTTCAATAGAATTCTATTTTTTTGGGTAGGAATGGAAGCTAATGTAGGTGTTTGACTAGAACTTGGATTCCCTAATTCTAGATAAAGAGGCATAGGTGGCCTAGGTGCAAGTTTACCATCTTGGATCAAAAAAATTTAATCTCTAATAGTGATGTTATAAGTTGCGAGAAAAGTCTTACCCCCATAGATTGTATCATCATGGCTATATCATAATTTAAAGCTTTTAAGAAGTAGATAAAAACACCTTCAGCTACCAATCTCATGGTAATTAGAATCCTATCCCATGTCCTTCGAAATCTAAAATTAAAATCAGCCATTTACTCATTCAGTACTCTCTTGATTGTGGTTAATTGCTCCAATAGATATAAGTTGTCTTCTTTTTCTCCAAACTAGCCACAAAGAGCTATGTACAATTGATCCTAATTATTAATTGATCCTACTCCTAGGATTTTGAACCATTGTAAAGCTTTTCCTTTGAAAGAAGAAGCCAATAATTTGACTATCAAATACAGCTCATTGACCTCATGTATTGCACAGACATTTTCAATATCTTGAATGTGATTGATCGGAGTCGTGTGATTTTCCCTAGTAAAGTATGGGATATTCTTCGATACTGTAACTGGGATTGGGTTTTTTGCATTAAGGGAAAGTGTGGTTCTTCTCATAAATTTGAAAAAAAGATTTTTTTGTGGTGGTGGTTTTTGGTGATCCATTCTACTTGGTCTAAGAAATCTACTTGACTGAATAAATGGCCTATCAGGTGGAGGTGTTGACAAGGTTGTGTTTGGTGGAGATAGTGATCTATGAACTCTTCCCACTCTCCTTCCTCTAACTGGAGATAACTAAAAATATTTGAAAATACCTTCTTCTCTTGCTCTATACCTTTTTTGAATTCTTCTCGTGAACTTGAAAAACTAACACTGCTTAAACCATTGGATATTTCCCTTTGGAGTCACTAGATGTGCTTGTTACAAAGTCTCAAAAGGATGGAAATTACAACAAGAGCACACCAAACTCATTGATGAAATGAATAATTTCTTGTGGTCCCAATGGGTGTTCCAGAACTATTATCACCATATTACAACATCCTCTAATTTTTCATGTGTGTCTGCATGAGCTACCAATGTAATTAGAAAACATGGAATTATCTCAAGGTGTGGGACCTTACAATTTGAGATAACTATCCAGAGAAGGATGGTTCCTCTTCCTAATCTAATGCAATGAATACTTTAATGAAGGAAAATCTAGTAACTACTCCTAATCTATGATTTCCAAGGGACTAGGGGGAGAGAGATAACATGAAAATGAATGAATCCTACACTAAAGAGGTGATATCACCAAAAGAGGGGTGTGAAACATTATATCGAGGGAGGAAAATAGAATGAAATATAGTTAAGAGAGGCTAGGGAAGATTTAACACATAATAGAACAACAATATGAGCTCTAAAGTGTTAGAGAACATGCACATAATAGAAAAACAACAATGGAGAGGCATGATATTACAATAAAATTGAGAAAGGGTTTTAAGAGGAAGCCACAATACACATATTTATTACTTCAAATAATGCACAGTCCACTATATTTATAAAATAGAGGTATAGATACACTTGAATTTTTTTATGAAGGTCTATAACTTAATGAAGTTGAGAAAACAATTTCACATTATTTCAAAGCTCCTAGAATATCTCCCCTTCCAAATGAGAGGTGTTTACAATATATAGAATAATGTGAGAGAGATAGAAAAGGAAACTCAAAATTATGCTCTCACCCACAAACAAGATGCATTAAATTTCTGAAAAGGGGCATGGGCATCCTGTTAAGGCCATTCCCTCACAATGTCTTTCTTGCTGGAGAAGAAATGGGTGACATACTTCATTAATTCTAGTGGTTGGGATGCCTAGAACTGCACTTTTTGGAGCTGAGTACGTTTTCTTTTTTTTCACCCACATAACCCCACCAAAAATAATGTTTC
This sequence comes from Taxus chinensis, assembly GCA_019776745.2. Classification (NCBI taxonomy): domain Eukaryota; kingdom Viridiplantae; phylum Streptophyta; class Pinopsida; order Cupressales; family Taxaceae; genus Taxus; species Taxus chinensis. The sequence goes on along the minus strand of CM034148.1, from coordinate 611,372,028 downwards.
AAGTTTCCATGCCATTGAGGATGTCGAGACCTTTCCAACGATATTAATGTTTGTCACATTTCGAGCACCAAATCAAAAGTTATGCACATTTGAAAATTTACATTAATCCGCACAAGAGATGGCCAACATGCAAATTTGCAAAAAAATTCCAGGGCCCAAAATTGCAAACTACACAATTTACAAAAACTACAAAATTGTGAAAGTGCAAAAAACCTCCCAAGGCCCGAAAATGCAAAGATGCAAAAAATTCCCCATGGCCCGAAATTGCAAAGATACAAAAAATCCCCCATGGCCCGAAATTGCAAAGATGCAAAAAATCTCTTATGGCTTGAAATTACAAAGATGTAAAAAATCCCTCATGGCCAGAAATTGTAAAGATGCAAAAAATCTCCCATGGCCCGAAATTACAAAGGTGCAAAAAATCCCCCATGGCCCAAAATTTGAAAAATATGAAGAGCTAGAATGACTTCTTTATATTTTTGGAAAGAGGGAGAAAGTTCCTATCTAATGAAGGTGCTTTCGGGGATCCTCAATTTTTTAAAATATATAAAAAAAATATGATTTGAAGCACTAAAGGGGGAAAATGGTGTTAGTTGATTAAAATAATGCATTATCTTATTTTGGACAAGTCTTCTATTCCCTCTCTTGCACCTAGGGTTTTATTTTCATCTATCTTGTTGCTTGTGTCAGATCTATACTATAACATTTATTTATCATATGTAAATCTGTAATTAGGGTTTTACAAATTCAATATTTTTTAAATCACATGTTCACCAAATTTTTACACCCTAAATGGATTATGTTATGGAAAGTACACAACGATAAAAATGATGAAAGATTTTGTTAGAGGAAATTATCATGATCTAATTATTTTATAATTAACCATTCATAGCCAGAATAATGCATTAATACTTGTAATAAATGATATATGACATCTGAAATACACAAGAGGATATGAAGACTTATCTGTATAGGACATAATAGAGAAGGTCCATATTTGTAGATAAATGGAAAAGGCATATCAGAAAGTATAAATGTTCTTATATCAAATCTATAATTGTAAATTGAGTAAGGACAAGACCATAAAAATCATGTATGGTCTATATTGGGAGTTGTATGGTCGTAAATAGAAGTGTATAATATTTGAACCTTTGGAGTTTGAGCTCTATAGCTTCTTGTGTGATTTACTTTCCTATAAATGTCATTCACTATATGTCACTCTTGTTCACACAAATTCAGGATGACTTGTGATAACTTATAACAAAATTAAACCCTATAAACCTAAAATAACCTTCATCAAAACATTAGAAAATAAATATGAAAAATTATATGTGTGGTGACATTTGACTACCCTTGGTGGTTCACTTGGCTAAATCAAACTAATGTGGGATCAAGTCTCGTGTAGTTCTCCTAGGTTCTTTTACAAGTGTGAGTGTGATATAATCCAACCACCTATGGTTTCCCTCATTTTTATTAACACAAATATAACAAGATGATTGTAATTTATAAAATATACCCAATGCAATATTAGTTTGATGTGGTGTGCTTCAGTTGCATGACCTAACCCTTTGTTCCTTAAAACCATTTTCCAATACTTAGAGTGAATTTTATCTTTCTAATGCATGGATCTATGACCTTTGCATGCTTGGAAATGTAGGAATATAGATTATTTTACTTAGTTAAGTGTTTCAAACATATATTAAGGACTAATGTAATTGATGTGCAACTAATTTAGAAATATTTTTGAGACCCTTGGGTTCTTTTAGAATGGTATTTGTAATAGGATATTGTAATATTGTCAGGTGAGTTATAAAGTGATATTATATTGCTTATATAGCCTTTTGTATGTGAAGTATTCTAATAATTCCAACCCTAGGAAGATGAAATGACATGATAAACATAATCAAATTGAAAATAAATTTGAAGAAATGAAAGGTCATTACTACAAGTAAGCCAGGACTAAATTTCACATCCCGACACAAATGTATGGTCTAATACATGAAATATGTGATGTAAAAAACGTTATAGCATAATGTATAGGGATATTTTATTTTTTTATTAATTAAAATTTCTTGAATTTGTAATAAAGAATAATTTGGAGATGATAAAGTCAAAAAGATCTAGAGATGTACTAATTGGATTCTGAATGACAGAGTTTATGTTAGTAAGGGACCATATCCAAATTTGGAATTTTAAAATTACAATTTACAAAATTTTTGATGTCTACTACCCTCAGTCTACCCGTTTTTCCTTATGTTCTTTATTATGTCACCACTTACTGGGTATTATCAATACACATAACAGGGTTCATTTTAAGAGACCTCCTGGAAATCGGAGGTGGAGAATACCTGGTGAATATCCCCGGAACCGGTTTCACGGGAAGGTGAATTTTTTGGGGGTTGTATGAAAAAAAATCGCTTGATTATCAAGCACTGTGACAGAAGGCTGCAGACGCACAACGGGAGATTTTGCTGTCGCGCGTCAAAAAAATGCAGTGATGCACGATAGCAAAATCTTCCGTCGAGCGTCTGTAGCCTCCGACCTCTGCTTTCTCATCAAAAAATCTCTGTGTCGCGCATCAATATCTATTATACCTCCTTGTCACGCGTCACTAAGGCCTATTGACGCACGTCAACAGGCCTTAGTGACGCGCGTCAATAGGCCTTAGTGACGCACGTCACTAAGTGCGTCAATAGGCCTTAGTGACGTGCGTCACTAAGCGCGTCGCACGTCACTAAGGCCTATTGACGCGCGTCACTAAGGCCTATTGACGTGGGTCACCAAGGCCTATTGACGTGCGTCAACAGGCCTTAGTGACGCACATCAATAGGCCTTAGTGACCCGCATCACTAAGCGCGTCAATTGGCCTTAGTGATGCGCGTCACTAAGGCCTACTGACGTGTGTCACTAAGGCCTATTGACGTGTGACAGCAAATATCCTGTCGCGCGTCTGCAACCTCTGCCCTCTTCTTGCTCATCGAAAAAAACTCCATGTCGCTCGTCAACAAATCTTTGTCATGCGTCTACTATGTGTCAATATCTACAGTATCTCCTTGTCTGCAAACCCTCCTTGTCACACATCAATAACTTACCCCCTTTTCGCTCGTCTATAATACGGGATATATCATATTGTTGAAAAATGTGAAGTAGAAGTGTTCTACCTGGCGAATAATCTAGGTTTATATAGGGGATATTTTTCAAGGGTAGGCGAAGCCGACCCCTAAAAAAATTAAAGTGTAATTTTTAGGCGAATAGGTCACTGGCCCGTGCCAAAAAATTCACCTTTTTCAAAATTTTCAAAAATGGAATATTCGCCATATTACGAATATTCGCCACTAAAATTTTCCCTGACACATAATACTAGTATTACTTCCCCCCTACTTTCCAATATCATTACTAATTGGAATGGTGGATTCTCTTATTATCAACCTAATATGACACATTGGACACATGTTATGACCATACAAGAGAAATCTTACATAGATTAAGAATATATCATGCCATTACATCACTTCTGTAAAACAAGACAAATAAATGGACCTTGTTTTCAAAATCTATAAAATCATGCTAATTATGGGGGCCATTGGGCTTGATCCCAACATTAATGATATCCTTTATGATGTATATGATATTTTTATACCCTTTACTATACATATTCATTTTCAAAATGATAAAAACATTCAAATAATTGCATAATACAAAAACAATGACATATTTCCAAAAAATACAAAATCTATTAGAGTAGGTATTTACCTTAGCTCATGTTCACCTAGGTACTTTATTTACCTTTATTGTATTTATCCTCACCCAATTATGTGTGTGGATATTTATTTTTATTTATTTAGATATTAGGGGGATATTATCTAGTTGTTAGGTATAGTTCTTTCCTTGATCTATTGTATTGACTAGATCCTTGATGTCTAGTTCTTTCCTAAATCTATGGTCTTGACTAATTATTTACTTGATTTATGGTTTGATCTATGACCTTGACTACTTATTATATTATTATTCCTTGCCTATATAAGAAATTCCCTTTCTCATTTTATTTCATTGAGTTCCATAATAGTATATGATATTATTGCTCATTTGTTTGCAAAGGTTTTATGTAAAGTTATTCTGGCAAATTGCTTTCATCTTATTGATCGTGGTGTTTGATTAGCATCTAAGTTCTTGGCTTGATACAATCTAGTTATTATTTTTTTTATGGTATCAGAGTAGGATATTTCTATTGACATCCGTCTTTAAGTTTCATTTTGCAAACATTTTTTTTATATATTCATATATTCGTGATTTTTTTGTATTTTGTTGTTGCATGTGTTTTTATGCAAAAAGAGCCTTCCATTCGATTTGAAAGGTGGAAAAACCCTAAGATTGACCATTTCTAGAGGTAGTTGTTGTTTTGGTTTTTTTGTTGTAGAGAAACACACTAGTTCACCTCACGGTTCATGTAAGCGAGAGAGAAAATCCAAAAAATCACTATTTGGGTTTTTTTGGGTTTTTCAAGATCCACATTGGGTATTTTTCTTCTATGGTGCATCATTTTTGGGTATGGTCATATGAGGGATTAAAGATTGTGATTCCTACTAGTATGTGCTTAACTCCAACCCTCTTTCATTTTATTTGTGTGGTGAAGAGGAGCATTTTATTTTGTTTTAGTGGCACCTAAAATAAATAGTAGACCCTAAACTTGTAAAGCTTGTATCTTCTTATCGACAACTCAGATTTGAGTGTCGTTTTTTGCAAAAGTTTTTTTTTGCGCTCTTTCCATTGAAAATATTTATTTTGAAAATTGCAGTATAATTATAAAGTGCCATATTGTAACACGCACTCATTATAAAGTGCCAAAACATGGGGGGGCTCTTGTTGTATTGCTTGGGGCTCTTGTTTCATTTCTTGGTTATTACATTTCTTTTGGTGATTTTTTGAGAATGGCGTCTATTTATCTATTAGATCATGGTGAGCCATTAACAACACATAATTACCACACATGGAAACCAAGAATGGAAACAATAATTAAGTGAAAAGGATTATGAGATTTAATTTCTTTAGAACAACCAATGTTTAATAAAGAATATGATAAATTTCAGTACCAGTGAAAATTTGATGAGTGTATGGGTTTGATAGGAACTTATATAAGTGACAGTCTTTTGTTTCATTTAGAAAAATGTGAATCTCTTTTCAAAATATGGGAGAAATTAGAAGATTTATTTAGTAAGGTGGATCATATGAGAGCCATGTAACTTGAAATTGAGATCACCTCTCTTAAACCCAAATATTTCCCAACAATTATAGACTATCTTATCAAGTTCAAGAATTTTTTGACAAAATTGAAATGGAGTGGAAGAGATAAGAAATATGAAGAGTGTTTTTACTTGATTTTATCTAAGTTGAGAGGACCATTCCAATTTTTTTCTTATACCTTTTTCTCTAAGATGAATGCCTTAGGTGACACATTCAAAATGCCTAACTTAGAAACATTTTTTTGAAAGACATACTAGGGAAGAATCCAAATTATCTCACCTTGATTCTTCCACCTCTCAAAAGGCATTAGTTGCATCTAATCCTAAGGGCAACGGAAAACCAAAAAGTAAAATCAAATCCACCCTTTCTCCATCTCAAAGTTCTCCTAAAGCCAAAGAAAACAACTCTAAACCCAAGGAGTCTTCTAAATCCAAGAATAAGTCTAGCCTTTCATGCTATTTTTGTGGGGGTATTGGTCATGAAGAACATAGGTGTTATAAGTGAATGCAAGCCTTAGAGGATGCAATCAAGAAACACAAAATGTCTATCTTCACTCCACCTCCTTCTGATCCACATGGAAAGGAACTTAATGTTGTTGGGAGATCTAAGTCACAACTTGCAGACAGTTGGTTTATTGATTCTAGTACTTCTCATCACATGAATTCTTCCAAGGAGTCTTTTGTTTCTATAGGTTTGAGTTCTACTTCCAAAATTGGGGTTGGAGATTCTTCCTTTCTTTCTGTTGAGGGAAAAGGTGATATACACCTTGATGGTGGAAGTATCCAAGATGCACTATATGTTCCTAACATCACAACAAATTCACTTTCAATATATCAAATTTTTCATTCTGGTCAAGGAAAAATAGTGAATTTTACACCACATGGGGCAAAAGTATAAACTTTGTTGAAGCCTCATTAAATTATTACCCAAGGTATTATTGATCATGGTTCTACACTTTATCACTTTCAAGGTTTTGATGAAACTTCCTCTATAGGGACAGGATTGGTTTCTAATTCAGATTCAAAGAGTAAGCTTTGGCATGAAATATTTAGACATCTCAATTAACAATATTTAAAGGAGTTGAGAACTCATGGTATGGTAGATGGTCTTCCTAGAGTTTCTTATCTTGAGGGATTTTTTCGTGGTTGTGCATGAGGGAAACAACACCAAGATCCTTTTCCTAAGAATTTTTCTAAGATATCTTCTTCACCACTTGAGCTTATGCATAGTGACTTGATGGTTTTTCCTATGCCCTCTTTCAATGGAGCTAAGTATGTACTTACCTTTATTGATAATTTCTCGAGGCGTACTTGATTTTATTTTATCAAGTACAAAAGTGATGTTTTTTCACACTTCAAATTCTTTAAAGATTTGGTTAAGAAACAATCTTCTAGCTGCATAAATAACCTTCATACTGAGAATGGGGAGGAGTACTTTAGTAATGAGTTTTCTAATTTTTTGGTAACTCAAGGCATTATTCACCAGCATTTTGTTCTTCATACTCCACAAAATAATGGCTTAGAAGAACGGAAGAATAGAAATTTGAAGGAAATGGCTAACTGTATGATTCATTCTATAGATTTACCTCCTATCTACTAGCATATGAGTTCTTGTCTTGGTACGATCCGGTTATCATTACTTTTACAATCTAGACTTACACATTACCTAATTGGCTATATTTAATTTACATATGTTTCTTTTCATATTGGTTTGATATATAGTATGTTTTTCTCCATACTCTTCAGACACATTCATTCATGAGGTATATTGATATTGATGGAATACCTACATAAATGATACCTGATAAGAGGTGTTTATTTCATCCCTTCCCATTGAAACTATTCTTTGAGGGTAACTCCTAGACTACACAAGTGATTTTTTTTCAATTCATTTACTTTACACTTTCTCATTACAATTGATTACATATATTTTATATATTATATATTTTGAGCTAATAAGGCTAACACATGTGTCTTGTGTAATACTAACCTATCTTGCTCCATGTGTTATTTCACTACTATTTTTTCTATACTTTCTTGTTACATTAATTTCTTACTTAATTGTGTTGACTAATTGAATTCTTATCTTATATGACCCAAGTTCCTTGATAGTGTTTTGATACTATGGGTGTCCTATGTTTTTGGATCTATCCGTATAATTTCATTAAACACTTCCTTATTTGTATACAACCTCAATTCCTTTTATGTGTTTATCTTATGACATCGTGCTTGTCCCATGTTTTCATCATTATGCCTTCATGTGAATATATTCTATGTTTTCACTTATGTTATTCTGATTTAATATCTCTTCACTATTGTTCTTAATTTATTATATATGCATGTACTATTGTTACTCTTTCTTATTTCATGTTATATGTGGATTTTTTGTACATCATGTTTTCCACCATGCACAACCCCATTTCTAATAATAGGTTCCCAATGGTGGCCACCATCACAACCTTCAATATGATCCAACACATACTATCAAAATTATCTTACATTGGTACACATCTTTCCTTTTGAGCTAAGTACTCAAATTATTTATCAAGTCCACCTCAAAAGGGGGGAATTCATCAAGATATATTCTACATATAAATCCATCATAGGTATATTACAAGACAATATAAAAAAATTTATATGGTAAAGATCCTCATAAATAAGTACAGATGTAGAAAAGTGGAAAAAAATTATATTGGTCAGAATCGTAAACTTTAGGTCAAGACTGCAATATAGTCTAGAACCTACTTATAGTTATTTATATATTCTTATTAATTTATGATAGTTTTAGATTCTTACAGCTATATATAGACTTTTGGTACATATTCAGATAGAGAAGAAATAAATTAGATTATTATCCATGGGTCATGGATAATTCATTTTTTCTCTATTATACTACTTAGATACATTTACAAGATCAAGTTTTGGGGGCATATGACTTATCCTTTGTATTATTTAAAAATTTACGTATTGTGAATTAGTTGTACAACACAAAATAGGGACATGGTGTATCCTCTCTCTTTTTTACTATATGGTTTATTACAGAATTGATCCTAGATCCATTTGCAATGATGTGTTATGTAGGGTTATGGAAGGTATCAAAGAAACTAATTTCTTCATAACTTATCCATCATATCTTCCTTCCCATTTATGGAGGAAGATATCAGGGTCAATAAAAATTATTATAAATTACTCTTCTATATTAATAAGGTCTAGTGATACCTATCTCTCCTCTTTGGTGTTGAGTTACATGTAGTCAAAACTCTCGTTTCTCCTTCAAAATAATTTTTGACTGATCACCCCCAATATTTTGGGTATTTCAGTAACAACCTAAAATCTCCAAAATACAAAAATAACAAGAGCTCATCCCTCCTCAAAATTAAAAAGGTGTATACCTAAGAAAATTATCAAGTAAATACAAAGTGTATATGTTCACTCAGGTATATTTTTCCTTTAAGCATAAAATTTTTAATTACACACCTAAATCGGTTGCAAATGTAGACATTCAAATTAGGTAGATTTTCCTTTGGAAATGATACGTATGTCTTTATTCCCTTTTTAAGAAAAATTCTCACATTCTAAGTTCAATCAACATATCTTACTATCTATTTCATGACTTTCAATCCATTCACTATTTTATTCCATTCATCTAGGAAATATTAATTAAAAACTAGTAATTCAACTGCACAAAATCATTCTCTAACTTTAACATTTATATTACTATCTACCTAGGAAAAACAATACAACTCAAGGCCATAGTGGACTTCGGTTTTGGACAACTCATGTGGTCCTTCCCCCACTTATCTTGAAATTATGTTTTCTATTTTATTATCTTATATGTGTCATTTCATATTCATATGGTCATCCTTAGCATGAAATTTTACCTATAAAATCTCATCTAAGCAAGTAAATATCACTTCATAACTCACTTGACACTTTCATAAGCTCTTATTACAAATATCAATAAAAATTACTGAAATCTCTCTTAAATCTTCTGAAACTATTTGTACATCTTTTGGAGTAGTCACTATTATGGGTTTAAAGCATTCAACTAGGTAAAGAGTTTATCTTCCTTTATTTATAATCATCCAAAGGTCCTAGAACAATGTATTACCAAGAGAAAAGTCTCTCCTTGAGCATTTCCAAAGTTATTCAAAGTAGAAAAGGTTTTATTCTAGAAGCTAAAACACACCACATCACACTACATCAAGCTTGCGTACATTCTCTACTGTATAGTTATCACATTAGATTTGTTTCAAGAGATGAAGGAACACATAGATTTAGATTAGATTACATACACAATTGTAACTACACTTAGATAACTACATGAGGATTGATCCCACTCAAGGGAATATAGTGCATCACTTGGAATGGTTTAGTAGGGGTTGACCACTAAAGGTATTCTAGCCTTACCCATGCACTGATTTGTCCATTTTTATCTAATTTTTTTATGAAGTTTATTAAGGGTGTATAGGGTTTCAACTTGTTATAGGTTAGTACATATTGTGTAAACTAGAGAAATATACAACTCCGAAGATATCTAGACAAGAGAAGGGAACTTTTATAAATTAACTATAAGAAGTTCTAATACCATACAGAGGGTGTATAATCATATAGAATAAATAAATGATTGTACACTCCTTGAGAGAGATAGTTTCCAAGTACAATGTCATAAATTAATTATCTTAAGGTTTATATCATATTGTTTATCTAGTATACACAACTAGGTCTACTTTTTCCACTCTATATAACTAATTCTTCATTTATTGTTATGTTTTTGTTCTATCATTATATAATTTATCATTGTTTTGATTATTAATGTGTTATTTTGATTTTACATAGTTAATTGTAACTTTATTAATAAATAATAACCCCTATAACAAACCCTTACATCTTATATTATATTTTCACATCCCATTTCTCATATATATTTTTAGGTTGTAAATAAATAAATACATGAGTCTTGATCCCACTCAAGGTCATGTAGTGTAGTACTTGGGCTGATTCAACAAGGATTGACCACCAAGGGTAGTCTAACCTAACCCATCCTCTAATGTTTAGGGATATACATGTTCCTCTTACAAAAATTCCCTTCCACATAACCATTACTCATATTGTTCATAGTTTTCTATATATTTATTTTTATGACTACAAACTTCAAATTCATGTCACCTTATCTAACTTAGATGATGGTGAACCTAATTAAATATAAAACATAGTTAATGAACATTACTTACCCAACATCATCACATTCTATTTTCCTACATTTATACTACCCCAAAAAATGTTTCCTCCCATATTATAATCTAAGGAACTCCTTATAATGTCACTTCTTCTATTCATATATATGATAATATCTTTGAGTGCAATGAAATTGATATCACTCATAGATTCATCCCCTCTTTCCTTTAATTATTTTAGTAGAATTGTTATTGCATCCAAATATGATACATTTGAATATGATATACCTAATTTTTAAGATCTTGTAAGTCATTACCCATTATCAATGATGAGTACATAATAACACATACTAAATCAGGACATCTCAATGTTATCCATTATCAACACATTTTAACTAGGATTCATGCCTATACTTATGATACTAATATGGTTTATACATCATATGATTTTGATTCTCCTTCCAATGACACTAGAAATAGTGAATATGAAGAAATTTTACCTAGCATTCCTCCATTTAATCCTCCTCTCCTAGATGCCTCTTAAATCCTTAAGAAAATTTACCACTACACCACCAAGAATAAATATCAACACTATCCTATTTCTGATAGTATTGGCCATTCTATAGATAGAATTGATCTCATTCATCTTTGTGCATACATTCCTGATGCTACCATCCATTTTTTATTTTACATGACCAATCCAATATGTGTTTTTCCACCATCCCTATATGACATTGAACCTACACTATTATAGTTATATCTTGTACATCTATAATTTAACACATCCAATTACATAAAAAATTGTGCTTCTAGCATGACCAATCTCATTAAAAAGAATGAAACTTCATCTTTGACTCATCAAAAAATCACCCTCTATTATATGGTTCTTGATGTTATAAAAATCATTTCTCAATAGAACCTTGATAATAATAAGTATGTGGTACTTGAGATTTATGTTTAATACAATGGTCCACTACCTACCCTTCATAATTATGAGGCTATCCTTTAGCTCTACCTTATATGTGAAGATAATATTCCTCTCCTACATAATAAATGTTGTCTGTACGTACCCAAAATTGTAAGGTATTGTACTGCCAGAACAACGTGACAAGTGCCCCAATGATGATACAGGTCTCCTCGCAAGGTGTTCGGGATCCAGAAAAGCCCTCGGAGAATGTGTTAACATCCCGCATGCCCCACTTAGCCCCCGCGTCCTTTGTCTTCCCCTTTTTTCCTCTTTGCTTGGCCTTTTGCTCTTCAGTTACGAAACCGCCACCCCGCCTGGGCGGTGGTCTCGTGACCGCCGCCCTGATCAGGGCGGCAGTCCTGTAACTGCCATCCTGCTCAGAGTGGCGGTCCTACACACATTTTCTAGAAAGTGCTTTGACGCGACTCACGTAAAATATCAACGTTTCACCAGCTTTCCTTGCCGACTTGGGCATGCATTTATGTTTTTGGTCCCCTGGAATAGTGTTTGGCCATTGTTTATGGTTTTTAGAGTTCAGTTTGGTTTTGATCTTTGGGTGAATGAAAGCTATAAATAAATGGTTTGTGCACAAACAAAGGGTCTGATCTTTTGCTCTCATCCTCTCATTTTCCATAGTTTAGTTTATCGTTTTGCTTAGAGGCCATAGTTTTAGTTCATTTGCAGGCTTAGTTAGTATTGTGTAGCTGTTGGTAAGCCACATATCCACCTTGTGCAAGTGTTGTCTGCCAGGTCTACCCCTCATTCACTTTCAAGCTCTCATTTTCATAGTTCAGTCTTTTGTTCTGTTTAGAGCCATAGTTTTAATTCTTTGCATGCTTATTTAGCATTGTCCAGCTGTTGGTAAGCCACATATCCAGCTTGTGCAAGCAGTGTTGTTGTTTTATCCATTCCATTGGAGTAGAATAGCTTAGGAAGCCATTAAAGTTGTAGGTTTTTCTCTTCAAATAGGATAGTTTCAGGTTCTAGTCACTTTATGTTGCATGACTCGCAATAAAATCCCGCTAGGAATTACATAAGCCAAGCTCTGTACTCTTGCGCTATCCCTCTCCTACTCGCATTTTCAGTCTGCATTCTGAGCTGTCCTTGTCCCAATATCTATTTATGTCGATGCTAGCATTACACACTTTTCTGGATCCATGTGAACACGAAAGAACGAGGAGATCACACTGAGGGGACAAGATCACATACACCATCAGATTCACCATTGTTCTGCGGAATCCAGGTTCTAGCTTTCAAAGTTCTAGTTAGAATCATATCAAATACAATAGTTAATTGCTTTATTTCGGTAAAATTTCTATTCTCGATATTTCCAGGGAAGCTGTGAGGATTAATAGTTTCTAAGAAACTATGATTCACTCCTCACTTCTGAGGTAGGATCGAGAATCTTGCAAGTAGATTAGGAAATTTATTGCATTATTTAGAATAAATCAACAAATCGCATAGACAAATAACTACACTCGGTTATCTTGTTTGTTTTAAATTGTTATTTAGTTGTTATTTATAGATACGTTTAAATAGTTGTTTTCCTTAAACTCTTAAAAGGTTTCTCAGAAAAATAGAGGTTATATATGTTTTAGATTTATTCCACGTAGTTAGAATTTTCTTTGTTACAGTTAGATTTACATTTTATTCTGTATGACAATCACGGGACCTCAGGAGCCCAGGGAATACATATTTGAGCCAATCGTGCCTCAACCAAACCTCATCACAGCAATAGTTGACATAGACCAAAACCTCAGAATACAAGTATTCCAAACAACAACAGATTTACAACTGATCAGTTCTCAGTTGAGAGGGTTAAACATAGAAGACGACCAAGCACACACGTGTTGGTCAAATCAACCAAATTACAGATTACCCTAGACAAACATTCACATGACTGTAGAAGGGTTCGAAAGAGAACAAACCTTTGGTTTTGATCCTTTGGTCCCATAGCCAGGTGCAGGAGACACTCTCACAGATATAGATACTAGTCTAAGGATCCAGGTTGCATGAACGTCTGTGAGATATTTTGAGAAAATCACGCAGTTGTTGGTCCTAAACATAGAAGCTGAGAAAGCATATGATTATTGGATACTAGGAATCAGGACTTGATTTCGTATATGACCATAATAGGACCGCAACAACCAAGAGTCTACGGTTGTGACCCACAAGTCCCACAACCTAACGAATCCATAAGTCAATCAGATATAAACACTGGCTTACGTACACTAGTTTTCCAATCCACTCCACTTCCACCCATCATCATCGAACAATTATCCTTACTAGATATAGCGGCTAACAAAGCTAGAGAATTCTGGACTAAGCCAGAGAATCATCCGTAGAGTCAATTGTTTCCACCATCCACCATATGACCTTATCTGGAGACATACACAAAACTATCCCAGGTCATTTCCCACGTATTCCATAACCCATAGATCGAATCACGCCAGATCTCGATATTGATTGGATCCTTTGAGTAGTCATCCTTGTCGATCGATCTATCACACCAGTCCAAGTTAGAAGGGCCTTCTTTTCCTTAGATTCACAAATTCCATTAGTGCGTGTCGAAGACATTAGACTGCCTAACTAGTTTGTCTGCATCCCATGCATATTCCATCCCCACTGGCTATCTCGGCATGACCTCGGGAGGTTGGGTACGCGGAAGAGTTACCTGTAGATTCCCACGCTCACTTGTCACTTTTCCGGCGTACATTGTCACCTCTCCAATTAACCATATCTATCTGATAATTTCATTGTTGCATCTGATCCCATTAGTGATGAAGTCATAAATATGGTTGAATATCCCTACCATTTCCAAGATGGTTATTCCATGCATGTTGAAATTTTCATTAAAATCTAAATCATTGATGATCCATCCCATGTATTCATGTTAGGAGACTAGTTTCATCAACTCCATGATAAGCATCATGAATACCTTCATAAAAATAATATTTTTTTACTTGGGAATTCTATGACATGCCCAAAATTGATACTAATATTATGGTAGATAATATTATTATCACTTATATTGGTGCTTCACCTGTTAGATAAAATATCTACAAGTTCCCCCTGAAATCAATAATATTTTCTGTAATGAACTTTTCAAGCTACTCAATCGAAAATTTATCTACCCCATTGATAAATGGGTCTCCAACATCAACTCCATTCAAATTAAAATCATATTAGTCATATAAATTTACATTTACTTCCATAACCTTAACTTTTCCTTGCATAAGAATAAACTCTCTCTACCTTCTATTGATGCCACTATTGTTTTTATAGTGAGTTATGTGATGTTATCTCTTATCAACATAATTCCACCTTCACTATCGACAAACTACCATTAAGATATGACACACATATTTCATGATATCAATCAAAAAATAATTTAAATATATTTGGATTACCTTATCATCAAATAAAGACATGCGAAGGATCATGCTCGTGACTTATACATTTCTCTCAAATGCCATCATAAATATAATACGGTTATCCTAAAACCAAGGAAATGTATCTTTTGCATCACTCCAGTAAAACTATTAGGTTTTGTCATATCCAAGTGAGCAATATATATGGATCATTATAAGATAAAGTATATCCTTGGCATACCTCATCCTACATATATCCTTGATATTCACACTTTCCTAGGGAAATTTTGGGCAATCCAACGGTTTGTTCCAAAATTTTCCTATCGCACTCACTTCATCAACAATGTTCTTCAAAATAATGTTACACTTGAGTGGACTAAATATTTCCAACATTCATTTTATAATTTGAAAACTACCTCCTTGCCACCCTCTCATTCCAACTTCCATCTATTAATTGTTTGATCATCCCTTATACCTCATCTACCTTTATCTTTGTTGGATAATTTTTTTCCCATGAGGATGGAAAAAGTAAGAAGCATGTTATCAAATACATTATTTGAAATCTTCTTAATTATGAAACCCAATAAATATGTACTTCAATTCTTCAAAGTTGTGACACTAAATTATTTATCAAACTACATGTGTTATCATTCATATTGATCCTTTTTTTCATTTATTCTCCCATGTTTTCCTTCCTATAAATGGAACTGGTAAGTGGATGGATCTCCTTTTGGAGTTATATTTATGAATTATCACAAAAAAAAATTCGAACTCCAATTCATTTCATCAACTCAATGTCTCTCCCATACCCACAACCCAACACATTTTATATGTTTTACTTGATGATTACATTTTATTCATTAAGCACATGGATCAATCACTTATGATTAAATATTACTACCATAACTTCACTTCTTATCTCAAGGTGCAATCCATCATGGTTGGTGGTGAAAAACCTGAGACCAAACCCATAAAAATAATATTAAACTTGAAGAGGAATAAATCATTTTTAACCTTCATAAAGACACTTGCACTCTTTATTTTGATGGAGAAAAATGTCTTCAAAGAGCTAGGGGAGGTTATGTCCTTACTGATCTATCAAGTAAGACAATTTCATTCTTCTTTTCACTTGAATTTGACGTAACCAACTATAAGGCTAAATAAAAAGCATGTATCCTCAACATGAAGGCCATTCTTTCTTACAATATAACATATCTCCATATCATGTGTGATCTCTAACTTTTTTGAGAATTCGGCGGTACCTATCAATGATGAAGTGATAACTTTAGACAATATCACAACATGGTTCAAAATTTGGCTAGGTAATTCACTTATTTAACCATCAACTATGTTGTTTGAGAATATAATTCCTTAGCCTCATTTTTTACCCATTTTAAACCTTATCCAAATATTTTATAAGGATATTATGCATTCTAGGTCCATAAAACCAATTCCATACAACATTGTCTTAATTATGACCTTGTTTTCCATATATATACATTATTGTTACTGCCCATAGTTCATGGTATAGAGACATCATACACTATATTTCCAATGTAAAAAATACCCTACATATGTGCATTATCATGAATGGACCAAAATTTTAATGACATCCCTTAATTATGTTATTAAGAATAACATTATCTAGTATCACAATTTTGAAGGTACCTTAATTTGATGTTTTATCGAGGATGAGGTTACTTATCTCCTTTAGGAAGTGTATGGGATAACTTACATTGAACACTATGGTGTTCATGTTATAACACGAAAATTATTATATATGGGTTACTTTTGGTCTATTCTAAAATATGATGCATGTATCTTCACTAAGAAATGTCAACTATGTCAATTTTATGATGACCTAGTTCTCTCTCCACCAGCTGAGCTTTGTGTACTTTAGATTCCCTAGCCCTTCAATATGTGGGGATTATATTGCATTAATAAACTTCCTTTCTCTCAATATGGACATATTTTCATTATTACCACCACAAATTACTCCACAAATTTGTTTGAATCTATGCCTCTCACCAATATTAGCTATGTCACAATCATCAATTTTTTCCTTAACCAAATCATTTATTACTTTGGGATATGATTTAGTCTATTTTAGATTCCTAAAAAAATCATGAGGAACATGATAGGTAAGGAGCATGAGGAACATGAAATGTAATGAAAAATTGTTTATCAAATAACACAAGGCTAGTTGTGAACATGGTGATCTTGTTATGATCAAGAATCAGTCTTATGGTAGTGTTAAAATGAAGAATGTGCAATCACAAGAAAGAGTGAATGTAATAATGGACTGGAAATTTGAAATGGAATTTTAGGGCAATAATAAAAGAGATTTATTCATATTGATCCTCGTTCGCAAGAGGAGTCATGATGATTTTCTCAAGAGAAGACATGTAATCTTCTTCTTTTCATGCACTTGGAGACCTCCTACAACACCTGCCTTTCTCAATAATATGATAAAGAGGACACACTTCAACGAACAATTCAATTGGGTTTGTAGAAAAAATTCATTTAGTGCTGCTCATACACAAGAAACACCTAGAGAAGAAAAATTAATATAGTTAAAGTGGGTTTCCCCCCACATGTATTATAGGCGATTTAGATTTTGTGTCTATTTTGGTTGTGATTTTTCCTATTATGTGGTGTGTTTCCCTTTCTAACATGTGATTGTTTTGGTTGTTCTCTCTTGTGTGATATGTGACTCTATTTTCCCAATGGATAAGGTATTGGTCTGTTCCCCCATGAGATAACTAAGTTTCATGTTTTATCCATTTTTCGTTTGTCTAATTTGAAACAATTCCTTGAGTAAGAGCTAGATATTTTCATGCTAAATTTCTAGATATAAAATTTAAAATAATTGTTCATGATAACCAAACCCACACTTTAAATTCCCTTTCCCAGTCAATGTAAACCTTTCCTCTCGCTAGCATTATAATTGTGTCACCATCATTCTAATTGAGAGGAACATGATAACATGATTTTGAAGTGTGTTTCATGTGTAGATAATTTTACCTAGCTTCATTCTATAAGTTACTAAGATCTATGAAAGAACAATGCTTATGGAGTATTCAAAAGGGATATTTTTTGGTGTTTTTGTCATAAGAGAAGATATCTTGTAAGCTTACAGAGAATATTCAAACCATCAAATATATTTTTGGTAGATCGGTGAAGTGATCTATGGTATTTTAGGAATTTTATGTGGAGCCATGATAGGTTGGGAAACTTTCAAGAAAAATTGGGTCTTTTAGGGAAAGGCACTGGGAAAAGCATTCTTTAAAGGAGCTATTCACCTTGTTTGAAGGTTTTAAAAGCCTTGGGAGGTCTTGAGAATTTAAATCATAGGAATTAGAAAGATGAAAAATCCTAATTCATGGTACGATAATCAACATAGAATTACAGGATTATAAAAACGTGGAAACGTGTCCATCAGTGTGGCACAATAGCATTTCTACTAGGTGGAAATTTCTCAAAGGGTTTAGGAATCCTTAGGAAGAGTTAGGATCCTAACCAAAGGTCAAAGTGGTTTAACTTTGGCCCTCCTCATGGTAAATTCATTATATTTGTTCATAATCATTCTACATTTTTGTGGCAAATCCACTTACTAGCGTATGAGTGTAGGTAAAAGTTGAAATTGGACTGAAAAGTAAAATTAAAATATGAATCATGTATTTAAAATGGTATTAATGGATTTAGTGTTTATTTTAGAGTCAAAATCATTTAATGTTTTCCCTTTGAACTCCATTTCTGGCTTCGGGCCCGAAAACCCACTGCTTAGTCTATTTTAGAGTTGAGATCAATGACATCAGCATTCCAAGAAGCTTGGGAAGAGTTTTGGAGGCATAATATCCATTTTTCCATTTGTTCAAGGAGACATGGGGAAAACCAAAGTGCACTCCCCTATTGAGTATTATGTTTCTTCACTTAAGTGA
This sequence comes from Taxus chinensis, assembly GCA_019776745.2. NCBI lineage: Eukaryota > Viridiplantae > Streptophyta > Pinopsida > Cupressales > Taxaceae > Taxus > Taxus chinensis. The sequence continues at coordinate 611,353,332 of CM034148.1, read as the reverse complement.
CAACTTGGGTGTTAGAAACATGTTATAAACTCACCAATTTTATAAAATTTTGCCCCATCCTCATGAAACAAGCACCCATGCCACACTTTGGATGGGATGATGTCCATTTATCCTTTAGTCCTCTATTTTATAGGGTGCAACCACACCTCTAACCTCCACCTGACCTAGGTTTATCTTGTTTGGGTTTAATGTGAGTTAAGGTGTGCAAATGAGAGGGAAAACACATTTGAAAGAGGGAAAATATCTAAACACAAAACGTAACCATTTTTTATCCTAATTTGTGTTATTTTCTCTCCTTCATTACTACTGGTATGTTCTTATGTTACCAAAAAAATAGACATCCTCCATGCTCAAAAACCGTTTTTGCTCATATCTTCTAAACCACATGTCTGTTTGCCACGAGATTTTGACTGCATCTTCCTTGAAAAAATCATTTCAAATGAATCCAAAATTACATCCAATGGTGCTCCAAATTATTTTAATGGAAATTTTTTTTTCCCAAAATATAAATTCATTTTCCAAATCTACAAATTTTTGGCGATTAAAATCATTCAAAAATTGTAGCAAAACATCCTTGTGAATTAAGAAAAAAATGAGACCACTTTCATTCCATTATGAAAATAGGAAGGACCACTAATAATAAGAGCAGGCCTTCCTATGTATCAATTTATATAAATATTAATTGGTATAAATAGTTCATTATCATATTTGACACCACCCCTTACACATCAAGGAAACTCAACTGTGCTAAATTAAGTAACTAGTAATTAAAATATAGTTCTTAAAATAAGGATTACTAACAAAAGTAAGTTTTGAGATATTGGTTAAGAAATAAGGATGTTTAGCCTCTCATGCTGAAGAAATAACACCTAGATAAGTTTGAAATAGTGCAAAACATCTAAATTACGTGACATATTCATGACTTTACACTATGCATTTTCAATTGAATGGAGCAATTCTTCTATTTGGAGGAGAGGAAATTTTACAATGAATAACACATGATATATAAATTTCTTGATATTCATGGGGTTGATTCCATTCTAAAAGGAAATATATATGTCATGGAGGTGAATTTTCAAGCCAATAAGAGTAAGGTGATGTTCTCCATGTTTTAACTCCAACCTGGTGTTCAAAAAGGATTGTCTCGTTTCCATATCAGTGAAAGTATCAAAATAGTATTTATAAAAACTCATTCAATTCCTTGGAGTATGTATACATCTCACAAGAGGAGGAATTTCCAATCATAGTCTTCCGAATCAACATGAGGTTAAAGGTAGAAAACTTCATTCACTCAAGATCCATCGGAAGTAGGTTCTTTTTCAACAATATACTTTCATGTCTCTATATTTTTACTTCTCTCCCTTCTTCTCTCTCCTATCTTCATTATTTATCTCTACTTTCTAATTCTCCATTGTAAATTTTACTTTATGGCTTTTTTGTCCTATTCACTTAAGTGACCATTGTAATTTTCATTGTAAAAGTCCCCTTTTCATTAATAAGAAAGGGGGTTATTTTTATTTCCTAGAGGAACATGTGAAAGGTCACAAGTGGTGGGACTATGAAAGGTTATGTGGGGGGCATATGAAGAGAATAAATTATAAATCTAAAAATTAGAATGGCTTCTCCATTCCAAGTGATTTATTTTTTCTTGGTTGATAGCTCTCATTGTTTTACTACAAGAAAGAAACTACAATTCTTCTATCTTCTTGTCTTATGATTTTCCTCTCCATCTCAACTTTACTTTGTGATCATGGTTAATTGTGTTATATTATGAAATTATACTTGGATGTACTTATCTGTTGTTCCTTTTTCCTTGACATGGTGTCTTCTTATTGTTAACTTGGAAATAATCTAGTTTTATGTCAATAAACTCAGCTTGCTATTTATCAAGTAAAATATCCCTTCTCACTTTCTCCCCTCTCCATATGAACACCCTTTCCTCCACCTCCTTTTTACACACAGATCTAGTGGAGTATTATTGTGTGATCCTCAATCAAAAGGGCACCCACGATGGTTAAAGTAGTGGAAACATGTCATGTTTTGAATAAATTAAGTTTCCCCATTCCTAACTAGAGGGACCTAGTCCTAGAGCATTAGAAAATACCCTGATTTTACCTAGTGAAAAATTATTTTTCCAACATTTTTTAACACCCACAATGGGGCATATTTTTTTTCTCAACACCCTATAAAGGATACACAAAAATCCTAAAAATTGGATATACCAAAAATCAATAAAAAGTAAAAAAAAACATGAAACTTGATGGTTGAAATCCACTATTATTCTCATTTTTTCCCTTTCACATTCTTGTTGTAGGTTTTATTACAATATGGATGAAAAGAGATACACTAGATTGGACATATTAAGAGGTATTGTTGATCTAAAGTTTGAATCTATTCAAAGACAATACTATCATATCCAAAAAAATCCATATTACTTCTCTCAAGAATCATCTCCATCTATTACATCAAGTGATACAACATGGAATCCAATTGAGACTCCTCCTAAATCTCCAGTTGCACCACCTTTAGCTATTTTTCCCCCATAAGAAGAAGAAAAATCATAAGTTGAAGAAGAAATGGAATAACCTCAACCATAAATGATAAAGTTCACATAAAAGATCATAATAAACAATCTAAAAATATTACCTTTGATGTTGAACACTAAATTACTTTAGACATTTGACACTTGATATACATTTTTTTTTAAACGTGACTTTACACAATCTAAAGAAAAACCTTTCTTTTTAAAATAGCTCCTATCTAGACATTGAACAATGGATGAAGCCTGAGACGTGAACAAATACCATAAATGAGCTTTGATTGAAGAAAAAATTCTATCTTGCATGGCATATAGGAACACATGAGGGATGTCTTTGATGAGTTAACAATGAGCAATAGACGTGGGAAGAGATAAAATTCTGGTGCATGCAAAGTAATAGCTCCAACATGATATGAGAATGCAATGAATCACAATTTTCTCCAAAATTGTTATTTGGGTTCACCTACAATTTTTCCTATTGTCTCATCCATAGATCGTGAAACCCACTAAATTTTAGGGAAACCTAGATCCTAAAACAAAAGATACAATCTATTCTTAAAACAGATTTTTTTTTTAAAAAACACTCGTACTCAATCATGAAAAATCCATTCGCATGTTTGTATACCTGATCTAATACCAAATATTATTTTGGTATTAGATTGCACTAAATAAAATTCTAAATAAAACACAGATTTAACACATAAACTCAATTCATTTGGCTCAATTTATTATTGTAGAGAGGTTACAATATATAGAACTTTGATCTCCTACAAAGGTGGAGTCAACTCACGTCATGAATCCCCCTTATCTCTCCATGATCCACATATCTCAATTTCTATCTCATATATCTCTCATAATATCACATAATATCTCTACTAGTTCCCTATAATCTCTAGTGAGTTGTACTATAACTCACATACAACAATAAAATACAACTCAATATGAGATTGTATTAATTTATTCTAAACTACTATATTATTATTAAATGAGTTATTTTATGTTAACTCATTTTAATAATAATTTTACACAATATAATGCTAAAAAATGTGAGCACCAAATAAAATATTCCTAACAAGATCAAGAACAAAGTTACTCACATGATCAGACTACACATTGTTAGGCATTTGAGTTATAATCATGTACCATGGTACACTAGTGAAGGGAAACTTGATGTATTTCTACATGCTATGGAATCTCAGTGGAAGGATGAGGGTGATAGAATAAATATACTAGTATATAATCTACGTGGGATAGTAGCGGGTTGTTAGACTACACACATAGACAACCTATTGGAATGGAAATAAGTGAGAATCACCTTTTCTACTAGGTTCCTAAGGAGCAATGTACCCTCTCAAATATGTGAATTTTATGGGAAGTCCCCTACCTCGCACCACATTTACATTTTGAGAGACTTTGGATGGAGGGGTGGGAGGCCTTGCAACGATCACTTTGAGTACATAATTTCTACACCACCCTAAGTGGTTGTGTTCACGCATGGTATGTTCATGCATAGTTAATAAGAGTAACAACTAATTGGCAGGAGATAACCTTAGGTATGATTCATACTTTCGATTATTTTTCTACTAAAACTTTTATCAATGAAGCACTACAGATTATGAAGCGCTTGAATTTGGGAGATAGTGCGAAGGCTAAGGAAATTCTATTAGATATGTTTGATGATTTGGACCTAGAGGTGCACCTTGACCTTAAAGAGATGGAAGAAGAAGAAATGGTAACTGCCTGAGAAGAAAAGGAAAAGGATAAGTTGGTATGCATGGTAGATGGTGAGGATGATGTGGACAATAACCTAGATGTTAATCATAGTGAGGGTATGCATGAGGTGATGGACATAGTAGTTGCAAAGGAGTGCACGTATCATGAGCCTATGGAAATAAATAAGTTCAACATTGGAACATATGTAGAGCCTAAAGAGGCCATTATTGGTGACTACTGGTCGAAGCAGGAAGTGGAAAAGATTATTGAACTATTATGTGAATTTTAAGAATTTTTTGTGCACACACATGGTATGTTCATGCAGAGTTAACAAGATTAACAACTAATTGGTAGGAGATAACCTTAGGAATGATTCATACTTTTGATTTTTTTTCTACTAAACCTCTAATCAATAAAGCACTGCAGATTATGAAGTGCTTGAATTTGGGAGATAGTGTGAAGGCTTAGGAACTTCTATTAGATATTTTTGATGATTTGGAACTAGAGGCACACCTTGAACTTGAAGAGATGAAAGAAGAAGAAATGGTCTACAACTAAGAAGTAAAAGGAAAAGTGTAAGTTAGTATGCATGGTAAGATGGTGATGATGATGAGGACAATAACTTGGATGTTAACCAAACCAAGGGTACGTGCCTGAGGTGATGGACACATCATATGCAAAGGTGTGCATGTATCATGAGCCTATGAAAACAAAGAAGGTTAATATTAGAACAGATGTAGAGCCTATAGGAGGCCATTATTGGTGACTATTGATCAGAGCAGGAAGTTGCTAAGCATCATTGAACTCCTGCATGCAAATTTCATGAATTATTTCTCACAAGCATATCATGAGTTAAAAGGATTCCACCCTTCTTTAGGGGAGATGATAATAAAAATTGAAGAAGGTGCGTGCTTGGTTAGGAAGAGGCCTTACAGGATGAATCCTAATTTTTGTGTTAAGGTAAAAGAAGAAATTGATAAAATGCTCGAGTATGGTATAATTGAGCTAATTCAGGAATCTGTAAGGGTAAGTCACATGGTCATCAATATTAAAAAGGATGGAAGGATAAGGATTTTTGTCGATTATAGGGATCTAAATGCTTCATGTGTTATTTATCCTTTTCCCACCCCATTTATAAAAGATATCTTTGAAGGTTGTTGCAAGGTGTGAGATCTACTCTTTTGCAGATGGGTTTTCTAGTTTTCATCAAGGTACGCATAACAAATGAAGATCCTTAGGAGAAGAAAAATTTCACCAATGAGTGGGGAATTTTTTTAGACACAATAATTCCCTTTGGACTGAATAATGCACCTATACAGTGTTCTCATGCATTGTTGGTACATGCATTTCAGGACTTCATTCATAATGTTTTTATAGGTGTATCTTGATGATTGGAAAATGTACGGGTTAATTAAAGATCATTGTAAGAATTTAAAACTTATATTTGAGAGGTGTAGAAAATTGAGAATATCTCTCAACATTAAGAAGTGCGTCTTTGTAAAACCTTTTAGCATTTTTTCTTGGGTATATTATTTAAAAATAAGGATTGCTGGTAGATCTAGCCAAGGTCGTTGTGATTTTGGGTTTAGAAAAACCTAACAATTAGAGTGAAGTGCATGGGTTCTTGGGACATACAGGGTATTACTGGAAATTTATTAAAGAGATATGAAAATATTGATGTGCCCTTGGAATAATTATTGAAGGCTAAAAGATAAATTCTACTTTTACGACAGTGCAATAAAAGGAATTTGAAACATTAAAGGAAAGCATGACTACTGCACTTATTTTGCGTCTTACTTCATGTACAAAAAACCCTTTCATGTTCATTTTGATGCTTCAAGGATGGAAATAGGTGCAATGTTGGCACAATCAGGAGAGGGAATTGAAGATAACCACCATTTTTTTTGCAAGGAGGCAGTTGAAACTCAGCAAAGAATAGAATTATACAACTTCTAAGTGTAAGGATTTATCTAAATGGTTTATGCGTTGCACAAGTTCACAAAAATAATTATTGGCTACAACTTTTATTTTATTATACAAACCATATGACACTTAAATATTTTGTCAACAATCCTCTGTTTTCAAGGGCGCATTATCCAGGTAGATACTACTATTTCAGGAGTTTCATTTTAAAGTTGTCAAACTGGGAAAAAGTAACTCAGGATCTGACCATTTATCAAGAATAAATTCTAGTGAGGACACTGTAGAGTACTGAGGACACAATGTCAGATGCATAAATTTTTAGATTGAATAGCGCACCCACAAAATTGAACTAGAGGACATTGCAGTATTCTTGCACACTGGACATTGAACTGAGGGGAATGAAAACTTTAGAAAAGAAGAAATTTGCAATAGGTGTGGCACCTTATCATTTGATAGGTGGGGATTTGTATGAGATAATCATGTGATAAAGTTTGATTTCGGTGTGTTATGGAACATGAGCGTGAGGCTATTATCAAAGAATGTCATGGTGGAATTGCAGAAGGTCATTATGTTGGAGATGTCACCCCGTGTAAAATTATGATGGATTTCCTTTTGGTGGGACACTATATATACAAGGATACTAAGGAGTATGTCAAGGTGTGTGACCACTGTCAGGTCCTTGGGAAGCCTAGAACAAGAGATGATATTCCTTTGTGGCCTATTGCAAGTATTGAACCATTTGAGAAATGGGCTATTGATTTTGTAGGTCATATTTCCCCACCCACGCGTAAGACTAGCACGTGTGCTACATTATAACTTGTATGGAATATCTGAAAAGGTGGGAAGAAGGAACACCTAAAAAATATTGCATAGTAGTTACAACATAAAGATTTTTTATGGGAGAATTTTATCAGCATGTATGGTTTTCCATTGATTCTAACAAGATATATAGACACTCATTTCTTGAATGAGACCATCATAATTCTATTGGTTGAGTTTATGGTGGCAGCACAATAAGACAACACCCTATCATCCACATGCCAATGATACTACTGAAGACTTCAAAAATATTTTGGGACAAACACTGACAAATTTTTTTTATGTTGGAAGGAAATATTGGGATGATAAAGTATCTATTGTACTTAACCCATATATGACTACCTATAAGAGGTTGAATAAGGCCACACTCTTTTCAGTTCATTTTTGGCATCATGGCTATATTTCCTATTGAATTTATGCTACCATCCCTAGGTATTGCGTGCATATGAGGTTTATATGATGAACAAGAATTTGAAGAGTGTATAAACAAATTGATGCAATTATATGAACGACACATTATTGTCTCAGTTGAGCCAGAAGATAGAAAATGATAGACAGAAAGCATGGCATGAGAAGCATATCATGAAAAATGATTTTGTGTTAGGAAAGATGGTTCCTTTGTATATGATTCAAAGTTTGCACACCACCTAGGAAAATTGAAAGATCACTGGTTGGGAAAATTTGTAGTAACAAAGATATTGGAATCAGGTGCACTTTCCAGTTATAGGTGTTGGATGTCACTTTATTTCTTGGTTAATTCAATGGTGAGTAGACTTAAGCCCTACTATAAATAAGTCTTCTTGATGCTTGTAATAAGGAAGTATTGACACTTATATTAGATTTCCCTTTACTGCATTTCCTTTAATGTGTTTTCGTTCATCGTATCTATGTATTTGCCAATTTAGTTTAATGTTTTGATGTAATAAGCATGCTTGCACACCAGTAGCTGATTACTATCTTTTGGATTCATACATAGAGGACCTCACATAATTTTAATGTGGTGTGGAAGGTAGGTACGTGTAGGATAATACATTTAGCATGGTATGGAAGGTTGGATATGAATTAAAGAACCTGCGCTCTAAGGTGACTGTATGGGTGTGCTTAGAATAAAAGGTGCTATAGGTGCAATGGATTGAAGGTATGGTGATAATACGAAATGAGGAAAATTTCTTATATCAAATACCACACGTATAATGGATGAATTCCCATTATACGCATGTGTAGGAAGGTAATGACATGGGAAACATACTTGGCATGAGGCACAATGGTTATTATACTTCAACACATGGAGGGAAGCAAGAAAAGGAGGTATGTGGCCAAGAAGTAGTGGGCATACTAGAAGGTTACGACTAGGGACATGGAAATAAATGGCCTGACATATAGAAGACAAAAAGAGTGAAAATTAATTCCATGTATGGTGGTAGGTGAGGAACAATTAAAGTATAGGATATTTTATGAATTTCTATAAAATGAGTACTTGTGACCCTAATTTTATACCTTGCATCCTTTCATATTCTTGAGTTGTGGAGTGCAATTGAATGAGTGAAGAATTGCAAAGTGTGAGAGAAAGTTGATTGAAGTAGAAAAGCAAGGTGATTTTGGGAAATGTTATTACTATGGAGCTCCGTAGGGAAATGTGTTTGAGCGAGTTGGATGTGGACGAAAGAAAATATTTTTGGAGGTTAGGGTTTGGAGAAGACATGGAGTAATTGCTAGGGCATGATAGGGAAAAAAAGTGTTCAGAGTAGATAGAGAAGATCCAAGAATTGTAAGGGTGAGTGGTGGTAGAGAATTGCAATTTTAATCTTTTAGAAGTACATTATCAAAAAATACAACAATGCACCCAAGATAGCCATGGTTAAGGGGAGACTCGTGATAGAGGAGGCACCATAGGAGTGGTTCATGGAGATGTAATACCCATATGAAGAAATTGAGGGAAGGTATTGGAAATCTCAATTGATAAAATAGCAAGATAAGTTACATAAACCACTCCACTAACAAAACCATCAAGGACATCAGGGATGACACCATCTTCAAGACCAATAGAAGGACTACAGACGAGATGAGGGTTTATCACAACACGATTTATAATTTATTGGAGAGTGTAAGTGTGATGCAGTTTTACGAGTTTCCCTTATTTTCCAAGCCAGAGTGACTGTACTAGTTTCTTATGTCATGAATACACAAGGAATTTTTCTACCTTACGGAGAGAAGGATGCTGATTACTAAAAAAATAATAGAGAAGGTGACAGGGGTTATGTAACTCGGGTTTTGAAATTGTCCATGTGATATTACTTTGATGATGTAGTAGTAGAGGCTACATATATCATGTTTAAGTATTAGAAGGGACACCAAGCCTTATATATTTAATAAACATATAGGACCGAGCTACAAGGGTAGCGATGTGCTTGGTCAATTGCAAACTAGGTGCCTCAAAAATATGGAAGGAGGTGAACAAGAGCTGGGTGTCTATCAGTGCATAAGATGGCAAGTAAAACCTATACTACAACATTGTGGGCTATATTGCAGAAAGCATAATGGAGGAAGCTCGCATTCAGGCCTTAAAAGGTGAGAAAATAACTTGGGGCACTATCTTAATACTTCATTGTATTTTGTGAAATTTGAGTGCTCCCGATGGGAAAAAGGACAAGTTATCAGTGTACCCCATGGAGAACAAGTCACCAACAAAGGAAATTCACAACAATTCACTTATTAAGAGAAAAATTTATGAAAATTAGAAGAAACAATTAGACAAGTGGTATAGGAGGTTACACGATGCATTTGAAGGAGAATGTAGCATCCCATGAGAGTTTCCCAGTGTCTTAGAGGGACAAGCCAAATTTGTAGCCTACCAACACTTCTGTTTGGGTAGATTTTTCATGAAGACCAATGAGAAAATCCCTTGGTGTAAGTTGCCCTCTGCTATTACTGCACATGTTACTTTAAGGATATTCAGTGAACATGTTGGATAACGAGTGTAAATTATAATTTAATGCAGATAATGGTAGATGTTGATATTCACATTTTGTGCAAAACTTATATCTACCCTAACAAGTAGGCATATGTGGAAATAATGGAGTATGATAACATTGATATCACTCCCGAGGTTATGGATGTTGTGCAAATAAATGCTGTGTGTGTATATGTTTACCTAAGACGAAGGTTTAAGGATGGGAAATGCATTGCTGTTGAGGATGTGTCACTGATAGGTCCTCCAAAGAGAAAAAAAATTTTGGGCATGAAGAGAAAGCCTGAAGATACACCCCCAAGATAGGAAAAGGACTTAGAGAATGCCCATGGGAGAGAATAAAAAGTTAAAGAAGAAAATACTGCATTGAATTATGGTAGAAGAAAACTACTCAGTGGGTGAAAGGATGTAGATGTGGGCGCTACACTTTCAAATTTTGTGAGGAGGTCACTGCAAGTAACACCAGTGAAGAAGGTTGAAGAACATAAAATAGGAAGGTGCAAGTATTTTCCTATGAAGGATATTGATTAGGAGGGATCATTATATGGGTTTGTGTGCCATAATATCTCCACACCTATCCTTAAAGTTTGATAAGATGAAGGAATCGGTGGTGAGAAATCACAGTTTGGTATGGAAGTCTCCAGTATGATTGTCCGTGAGGGTGAATAAGAAAGATACGATGGAGGAGATACATAGAAGGAAGATAATGTTGAGAAGATGACTCATGGACGTGAGGGTGGAATAGGAAAGAGAATAAAGAAGGTGCTAGAACACAAAGAAATACAGGTGGACACGCTAGTAGACAGATGGAAGAAGAGATGGTGCAAATACCTAATTTAGGTTACATCAACTACCCTACAAAGATTATTCGCGTGAGGTTCTAGAGCACTCTTGTGATAGAAAAATTATATGGATGGGAGTTAATGGACCCTGAGATGGTGAATGTGCAAACAAGGAAAAAATTATCTTGGATTATGCATACTCACATGGATGAGCCCAAGTTTGATGTGTACGAGGATGCATATGCCACATGAAGAATTAAAAGGGCTCTAGAATCCATACATGTGACAATCAAGCCCATGGATTTCTCTAATGAGCAGGCGAGCAATGCCTTGACAAAGATAGTTGTTGAGATCGCTCGTCAGAATATTGATAAGGTGGTTGTTACCTTGAGAACTTTTCTTGAGGATGAGAAGAAAAAGGAAGAGGAATTCCATCGCTTGAAGGAGGAAAAGGATAAATTAGAGAATAGAGTAGATATTTTACTTGAGATGGCCAAGGATATTGGAGAGGAAATTTAAAAGGCACTGCCACAATATGAAGGAAAGGTAAAAGGATCCTTTCCATCAACCTTGCATTATTTATAGACCTTAGTACATTTTCTAGTGGAAGAAGGGACCAACACGCATGGTCCAAGTGTTGAGGAGATAATTTCTCAGAAGGAAAAATATGTTGCAGCAGAAAAAGAGAGAACCAAGAAGTAGATTGTGCACAACATAGTTGGGTATGATTCCATACTACAAAATTTGAAGAATGAATTAAAGAAAGAAAATATAGTTCTAAGGATATGTGAAAATCCTAAGCAGATTATTAAAACAAGGAAATTACAAGAATAAAATGAAGTCCTCTGTGGAAAAGAAGAATAATACCTTGGCATAAGAGGAGAGGTTGACATTATTAGCATATAAGTGCAACATGATTAAGGAAACTAGGGATCCTCATTATGACAGAATAAAGGAGTTGGGGAAGTTGATAGTAGCATGACGATGGATGTAATTAGATGGCATGATGTTAGGGTTAGCAAATGTAGTACATGAATTTAAGCACAAGGGTGAGGATATGACCCTGGAAGAAATGGATGCAGTTCTTTTAGATATTCCTGCAAATTCAAAGAAGGGGAAAAGTGACTAGAATGAATTGGAATCTTACATCAAACATGATTACCCTGAGATCCTACTACATGCTGAAGAATAAACACGTTGGTTATTCAAATATTCTTTGAATTATACAATTCTTTTATTCTTTAAGTCATTCTTCATTCTTTATTCTTTAAAGATATAAATTAATCAACTTGATTTTTTAGGGTGAAAATGATATTAGTGTGGGATAATGTTGGGCTTGTGAAATATTAACTAAGTATCAAAGGCACATGTGATAGTGGCGTGAAATAAGGGGGTGTGAAAATAGGCATGAGAGGGTGATAGAATTGTGTCATGAGGTTTTCCTCCTAGAGATACAAAGTTCAGGACTTAGTCATTTTGCTTGGATCAGGCTAAATATAGGTTGGAGTGCATATCACACAAAGAGAAAATCATGAAGACTTCATGGCCAAGGAAGATATATTTTGGGAACAAGTGAGAGACATAGAGACATGCATAGATTGTGTTAATAATAGGATTAATATAGAGTTTGATTACAGATTATTATATTATTAGCCACCATGTAGAAGCATGCAGTTGTGGCACATGGCTATTTTGAACATGTAGCCTATTTTGAGAATGCATGGGTGGTGAAGGGAAAGTCCCCACCCCTATAATTATGTAATATATTTCACTGTTTTTAGAGACTGTATGTATGATAGAGTTATGTTGTTGGTATGAGTTTGTGCGCATGATAATATCAAAGTATTGTGATGTAATCAGAGACTATTTTGTGATGAGTTAATATGATGGATCATTATGGATGGATATTGGCTACTAATGTCTCTATTCATGGTACTTGTATGGTAAATCTGATCTTAATTGTTATATGAACCTTTATACTTTCCTTATTATTTGTGTTTCCAAATTGAGCTCATAGATCTTGTTATTTTAATGGAACATATACTTTTATTATGGTTATTATGAACATGCATGCTAACACATTGGAAAGGAATTACCAAAGAGGTACCTGGTAGCTTTACACACTTCAGGTGAGTGTTCATATCTTTCTGAATAAAGTGTTAGTGCACCTAAGCATTTAGGTATAAAAATAAAGACTACACCGCGGAACATTATTCCCCGCAGGGGGCTTAATCCCACAATACAAAGAAATATGAAGGCTAAAAAATTGTGGGGATATGTAACCCTAGTTGATTCAAAGAAATGGACCACGAGAACCCTACAACACTGGAACAAGGGAGAAAAACACTCCTAAAAACGTGAAAATGAAAAGTGAGGAATAGTATTGCGGGGAAATGACTCGATCAAGCTACGAAAGTAAGTAGGTATCACAAGTCTTAGTAAATAAATGTTGAGAGCCTAATTTTATCACATGCAAACACCCACAAAGAAAGAGAAGTACAAATAGTGTTGTAGGGATCTGACTGGCACTTTGAAGAAATGTGTATTTGAAAATCCGAAGAAAAACAACCTCTAAAACCCAAAATATAAAGGGAAAAAGAGAAGAGTTATGCGCAGTTGTGACATGACACTAATTTGAAATAATAGAGAGTCAAAAATGTGTGAGTAAAGTAGGTTTGAAAACCTATAACACAAAGGAGAGCCAATATTGACACCTCACAAACACGCATAGACATAACTCGACCCTCACTTCACCAAATCTCATCAAAATATACTTGTTGGTTTCATATTTCCATGATCTTCATTCAAAAATCATAAGAAATGTAAATTTGGTGGGATTAGGTGGGAAAAAAAGGGAAAAAAACACTTCTAACATTCAAAGCACATGTTCTGGGTAGTTGAAAATGTATTAATAGAGGCATGGGGGCATATTTCTTCTCCAACGAGCTAAAGGACATGGGGGATGAGTTCTACAGGTCTCTCATACTCATTTCCAGATCATTAATGAAATTTATTAGTGGGTGAAGGGGGAAATCTAGGATTTTATATATATCTCTCTCTTCCTCATTTTATCCTATAAATTGTAACACTTCTCAGTTTAGAGGGGGTATTATGGGATATGGGGAAACTATGACCAATTGTTTTCTCAATGTCTATGAGCTTCGAGCCTTCACATGGACTTTGCAAGTGTATTTGTGCCTTTATTTCCACATATGTAATGGATCGTGCATATTATGGAGCAATAAAAATTGTGTATTGTGGTGTCTCTCAACACTTTTTCATTTTTATTGCATTTCCTTTCCTCTCCACTATTGTTGTTCTATTCATTGCATGTTTCTTGTTTTCCATTTTTATCCCTGGGTAAAAATGGAAAATAGGGGGAAAATAAAACCTAGGCATTTGATCGAAGCTTCATCAAAAGGTCTGGAGTGTTTCAGGAGAAAATAATGTTTTCAGGAAGGATTGGGAACATCAAAATAATTTTTCCTCTTCTTGGTTTTGGAAGGGTAAAATTTTTCCTAGGGTGGAAAGGGGACTCCGACGAGCCCACACTTGACCAAAAATGGGTAAATAAAAAAATTGAAAATCCAGCCTCAAACCATTCCCTCATCTCCTGCATAGCCTCTTGACTCTGGAGAATCCAAAAAGTTCAAGGAAAAATTAAAATACCTAAGAAAAATGGAAAAAATAGCCCATCAAGGACTCAGAAGCTAAAATACCTCGTCGAGCAACTCAGTGAGCTAACGTAATACAGGGGAGAATCAAGCTCCAAGGTAGCTTGGGTGAGCTAGGTTATAAAATGGAGGGCCCGAGCCAATGGTCAGCTCAATGCATTGAGCTAGGGTTTAATCAAGATGACAAGATGACACTAGACAAGCTCAGGATTAACTCGCAGGCATGGCGGCTAAGGCCGACTTGAGTCAATGGGTGAGCAACTCAATGGATAGGTGGAGGAGATCCGTTTGGATCCAGATTCGTTAACCACAACCTAGAGGTGAGCTCCGTGTCGAGCCAAGATAATAATCAAAAAGAGGAGATGGAGCTTAGCTTAGAAATGTTGGGGTGAGTTTCAAAGGGGGTGAGGTGCGTCAACACATAACTAGGCAACGAGGTGCTAATCGAGGGGCTCATTTGGGAGAGTCGGAGCTCATTGGTAGATGAGTCACGTTGGAATCTAAAGGGTTTAGAATTCTAAAACCATTTGTGGCAAGTTGGTGAAATTATATTGGCCAAACCTAAAAGCCAAAGTTCATCGAGTCACATCGTAGGTCAGCACCGAGTTTCTCAATCAACGTGTAAGACATTTCGGAAGTAGAGATCAAAGACACATCGCTGAATTGGGTGAAGTGTGGCATGGAGGTCTGAACTAAATTTTTTGATGATTTCAGACATCAAGTTACGAAATGGTCAAATCACTCATTAGGTTTCATGATCGGAGTCAGGTTTTGGAGTTAGTGGGTGGTTTGCCATGTCGAAGATCGTTCAGGCTCCAAAATCCAAAGTGAAGGGAGAAATTTTGGGCCCACCGCGTGAAGAATGAGTTATATGCCACATAGGTGTTAGAGGGGTCAATGCATTAAAAGGTGAGTCAGACATGCCATGAAGTGAAAGTTTTTGGGGAAACCCGGACAAGCTAGCCAAGTTGGCAAGAAAAAAGTAGAAAAAGATAGGATTTCAGTGATAAGGGAGAATGCGAGGATCTTGCTAATGCAAGAGGAGAATCTTAGAGAGCCATCTCACTAACCTAGAAAGAAAGATGGATGGTGAGATGCTAGATAGGACAATACAAGACACGCCTCAAATGTAAAATCTGACCATGTGTATCCCACAAACATGTAAAGTGCCTTGATAAAATATTAAATATTATTTTAATATTATTAAGGAAAAATATTGATGAGGTATGAGGGATATTTATTCTGGGATAAGTAATGATGCAATAGGCATGGGTGACTACAAAGAAGTATGGATAGTGGTATGGCTCACCTGATCTGCTACAATCATGCCTATTTTTAGGAAATTTTCTCTCCTTCTCTCTCACATCAGAAATTATATAAAGGAAAAGGGAGGCATATCGTAAAAGGAGTTAGAAAAATTTCTCCACTTATTCCCTCTTTCCCTCAGCTGGGCTATTGTGAATTTGGTGCTTCAAGCCTTCTTTCTAAGAATTGTAATGGCAATTCTTACCTCTTCTTGTTGTAATGATGTACTATGCATTTTATGGAGAAATGGAAATGGAGTTTTATGATTAATTATATATCCTTGCATCAATTTCCATTGCTTTCACTTGCCTCTCTCCATGTTACAAGTATATTGTACATATTGGTATTTTCATTTCATGCTTGGAAGTTATTGTGCTTAATTGAAGTGGTGCATTGTATGTTCTATGGTTTGTGATACTTTCCTATCCTTCCCATGTTCATCTTTCTCCATTTGCAAACTAGGAATTGTCTAACAACCCCTTCTCTTGGTGTTATCATCGCTTCTAGTATAGGATTTATTTCATGCAATATATCTCTCCTTGTATCCTTGGAAGTGTTAGGGTAGGATTAGATTAAGTTTTTTTCATTTAGGAGTAGTGTAGTGACAGGTTTAGGAAGAAGAAGCCAACCTTCTCTAGAGATTTATCCCATTCGTAATGTCCTACACTTTAGGATAACTCATTGTTACCCAGTCACATTGAATGCCTCAGTCATAAATTCTAGTAATTTCGGGGGTGTTGTGATTCGGTGATAACACTTCTCTCATATATAGGTTAATTTTATTGTGTTTCATGGAGGTTTGGTGGTGAATGAAGACTTGGGACTGTGTCATAGTTGTCTGGCATCTCCCTATTGAATTTTCCTTCTTTCTTCTCCCTTAGTAAGATATTTCCACACACTTTTCTTGGTGTTATCACTACCCTTAGCTTAGGATTTCATTTTCATGCATCTCTCTGACCCTCTCTCTCTCTCTCTCTTTAGTCCCTTGGAATTGGTATTTAAGGATTAGTTATCTACATTTCCTTCCTTAGGATTATTTTAGCATTAGGATTAAGCAGAGGAATCTGGCCTTCTCCAAAGTTTCATCTCATGTAGCAAGTCCCACAACTTGAGAGATGATCTCATGTTAGCAAAAAGTAGGGATATGTAATGTGAAAATCCTAGGTGATAATTTTTTGTGATAAAAACTTTGGCATGCTTGGTGGGACTAGGTTGAAGAGCTTTACATATTCATACCAGTAAGATTGATGTGTTCTTAATGGTATTCAACCTTTGGAGGTATGTTCTTAACACATATGATGACTCCACTGATCTAACCAACCCATTTTCTCATTTATAGACCTTTCCTTTCACCCTTCCTTTCATTTTGTTATTTCTACTTCATTCATGGCTCTTCATGGAGCTATCCCATTCCCTCATTTCATTTCTTATCTCATCCATTTGCAGCATATGGATGATTTACCCAAAACATCCATGATAAACCTTCCTCTCTTTCATGGAAATAGAGATCAATATCCTATTGATCGTGTCCAATACATAGCCAACCACTATGCCATTCACAATGTCATCGAAGAATTTTTTTTCCTTAGACTCCTTTCTCTATCATTTAGAGGGAAAAAAATCGTTTATCATATTGGCTCCACAATCCATTTCCACTTGGAATAAGATGGGAGAAAAAATTTGCAACCGGTTCAAGGTGAGTGCAAATGTCATTGTCCTCATTGAACATATCAGTATAATATAGGGGCTTCAATGGAGTATATCTCATATTTCAACATCAGATTTAAGAGGACTTGGCATAGAATTCCTCAAGAATTCATACCCTCACAAGGTAGGGCATTCTTGTTTTATTTAAAGGCCCTTGATTCTGATTTGGTTGTATTGATCCAAGCATTGAGAGGAAACACTCTTCCTCAGGCATTTGATATTACCATATTAGCTGAGAAGAGTCTTATTCGGGATGGCCAAAGGAAACCATTCTCATTTCTCCCCTTATTCCATCTTCTTTTATATCTTTAGTGTCTAACAATGCAAAAAACCAGCAGCCCCTCACATATGTTTCATCCCCAACTAGTCTCATAATGTTTGATGATTGTAGAAAAATTGAAGAATGGTATGATTATAATTGGGAAGATGAGATTGCACAAAATGGGAAAAGGAGGGAAGCCACTTCAAAAGGAGGTCAGTTAGAATAAGAGGATGCTCTTTTCGAGGAAGTAGAGATATTTGTAGAAGTAAACCAAGGCTTAGATTAGCTTATAAATAGTATGCTTTGTGAAGAAAGTCTGAAGGATGTCCCCATCCGTGGGGATGAGATTCAAAGATATGGGAAAATCATAAGGATTAGTCATTGGTTTAAAAGGCCCCTAGCCCAATCAAGTATCTAGCTATCTTGGAGATAAAATTAGAGTTTCAATTGGTCATGCTCATTTCAGAGCATGAGGAATAGTTTTAATGTACCAAAGGTCAGTAACAATGCCTCCCAAATCAAAATATAGAAAAATTAAAGGAGGTATTTGTCTTATTTGTTGATAATTTGTGGAGAAGGATGGAAAACAAGATTCAACATCTAGTTTTTCACTCTTATTAAAGGCCATGTCCATTACAAAATCAATTACATGGTCTACAATTGTGAGGAAATATGGATACTTTTCCCTGTCAGTTGTAGGATTTTTTTGAATTCCCTTTGCCTCTGCTTAGATTAGGGTATGATGGTTTTTTTTCCAGTAGAAGAAGTGTTTGTGTACACTCTGCATGTTTCCACTTAGAACATGTATGATTTTCCATCTTTGTACAAAAATTTTCTTCCATTGTTGTTTTTTCACAATTCATTCAAGGCAATTTTCATGGTGGAATTATTTTTTTAATCCAATTCCAAGTGTATACAAATCAACATGTGTTCCTAAACTCTATAATGTTTTATACTTGCCAAGAAATTAGTTTATTTTAGCTCTTCATACTTTCCAGAATTAAAATTTTGGGACAATATTAGATGTTCATTCTTCATACCAACATATCAATTACAGAGGAAACAAGTGAAATTTTAGATTTAGAACAATTTTCCATTCGCAAAAACCTTGATTTGGAAAATCCTTATTATGAGAATGGTCAATTAAACAATAACAGATCATTTTCAAGTCTAAGAAGTACTTCAAGTGGTCTCAAGGGATTTCTCTTCAAGTTTAGATCAGGCATCATGTTATTAGGATGACCCCATGCCCAATGGATACTTCAAGGCCATTTGTTAACTCATCCAGAAGGCAGATGCCCACACTTGCAAAAACTAGACAACTTGATAAATAATGAACTTGGTCGCTGATAGAGCTTCAATGATGAATTTAGAGAAAACAAGTAATTTTCATGTTTTTGGGGCACTTCAGACCATTTTAAGGCATTTCTCATTGTTTCACTTCAACACTTAGCCAAATTCAAGAAAAAATGAGAAAATGGAGAAATTTTTCTTTAGGGCACTTCACTTCATATTTCCTAACTCCTTGATTCAAGAAAAATCCAAGGCGTTAGTGAAATTTTGGGAAAATTTAAAAAAATGGAAAAAAGGCATGTTTTAATGTATTTCGGATTGAAGGGGTGTGGATGGAATAGTTACGGGTGGAACTAAGGATCCCCACCCTTGTTTTGGAGCCATAGTGTAAAGGATGAAATGGAGTGCAGGAAAATAGATGAACTGGGCATTAAGGACCACGCGGGAACTAGTTCCCATAGGGCATAACTTTTTTAAAAACCATAGAATCTTGTAACAAAGTATTGGCCATGGTAGTGTGTTGTGGCAAAGGTGGGAGTTCCTAACACAAAGGGTTGTGGGGAAGATTCTTCCCTATGAAACATTGTTCCCCGTAGGGGCCTTAAGCCTACAAAACAGAGAAATATAAAGGACGTAGATTTGTAGGGATACACCCCCAATTACTTTAAATAAATGGACCTTGGGAACCTTGTGGCACTGGAACAAGGAAGAAAATCACTCCTTAAAAAGCATGAAGAAGAAAAGTGAGGAACAGTGTTATGGGGAAATGGCTCGGTCGAGCTGGGAAGTAAGTGGTGATCACCATTCCAAGTAAAGAAATGTAGAGAGCTTGAGTTGAGCACATGCAAATACCCACAAAGAAGGAGGAAAAATATTGTTGCGGGGATCCGACTGACACTTACTTCAAAGAAATGCGTATTTGAAAATCCAAAGTAAAGAAACCTCTAAAACCCAAAATACAAAGGGAAAAAGAGAAGATTTATGCAAGGTTGTGACATGCCACTAGGTTAAAGTAATGGAGATTAAAAAACATGAGTAAAGTATGCTCGGAAATATAGTGTTGCGGGGATCCGACTGAAACTTACTTCAAAGCAATGCGTATTTGAAAATTCAAAGTAAATAAACCTCTAAAATCCAAAATACAAAGGTAAAAAGAGAAGAGTTATGCAAGGTTGTGACATGCCACTAGGTTAAAGTAATGAAGAGTCAAAAACATGAGTAAAGTATGCTCGGAAACCCAAAACACAAAGGAGAGCCAATAATGGCACCTTGCAGACCCGTATGGACATAACTCGACCTTCACTTCACCATATATCATAAAAATATACTTGATGGATTTGTATTTCCATGATCTTCATTCAAAAATCATAAGAAATGGAAATTTGGTGGGATTTTGTGGGAAAAAAGGAAAAAAATACTTCCATCATTCGAATCACACATCCCAGGCAGTTGAAAATGCATTAATGGGGGCATGGGGGTAGATTTCTTCTCCAAAAAGAAAAAGGACATGGTGGATGAGTTTTACACATCTCATATACTCTTTTCCATATCTTTAATGAAAGTTATTGGTGGGTGAAGGGGGAAATCCGAGATTCTATCTCTTTCTCTCTCTCTCTTCCTCATTTTCTCCTATAAATTATAACACTTCTCATTTGAGAAGGGAGGATATTCTAAGATATGTGGAAACTTTTTCTAATTGTTTCTCAATGTTTATGAGTTACAAGCCTTGACATGGACTCTGTAAGTGTATTTTTGCTTTTATTCCACATATGTAATGGACTGTGCATATTATGGAGCAATACAAATTGTGTATTGTGGTGTTCTCTCAACCCTTTCTCATTTTTCTTGCATTCCATTTTCTCTTCATTATTGATGTTACATTATGTGCATGTTTCTCTCATTTGCATGTTAATGTTGTTTCGTTTCATAGAGGTTTGGTGGTGGATGAATACTTGAGACTGTTTCATAGCAGCCTCACCTCTCCCTACTACACTTTCCTTCTTAGTTCTCCCTTAGTAGGATATTTCCACACCCTTTTCTTGGTGCTATCACCACCCTTAGCTTAGGATTTCATTTTCATGCATCTCTTTTTTCCTGCTCTCTCTCCTTTATCCCTTAGAATTTGTAGTTTAGGAGTATTTAGCTACATTTCCTTCCTTAAGAGTAGTTTAGCATTAGGATTAGGTAAAGGAATCCAACCTTCTCCATAGTTCCATCTCAGGTAGCAAGTCCCACAATTTGAGATATGGTCCCATGCTAAAAAAAATTAGGGATCTGTAATGTGCAAATCCTAGGGTGTTACTTTTTTTGATAACATGGAGTTTAGGAGAAACAAAACCAATGAAAAAAGAATAAAAAACCTATGGAAAAATCTAAGGTCAAATCATGAGTCGGGTTCACCAAAAAATTACACCCTAATTACATTTAACATGAAACCTAATTGATTTTAGTGAATTAGTACACTAAAGGATATAAGGGTTAGCAACAAGTAATTATTCTAATTAATTAACTTCCAACATTAATTACAATAATTAGAATAATGTGTTTATACTTTTAATCGATATGCTAAACAAGATATTAAGTGGGAAATATTAAGGAATGAGTCCACTTAGGTGATTACACATGATTCTGGGAAATAATGGGATCAATCAATGCTAAGACAAGGAGATATGTAACTGATGATGCTTCGTATTGGAGCTATGATTATAAAATATTCTATGGTATGATGATATAAATCTGTCAAGATCGTATGTAAGGTCTTAGACCTTCTTAGTTATATGCTTTATAACTTCTACACATTGTCAGTTTCCTAGAACTATTTGTTGTTTTCTATAGACATGTTTATTATAACCCTTGGTATCACACAATTTGGTGGCATATTCCTCTTTATAATATAATATTTAATTATTATCCTAAGTTTCAAATCCCTTCTCATTTTCCATCCCTTTTAATTCTTCCCTTTTACTTCCCTAACCACCTACTTACCCACATTTTATCATGAATCCCAAATGAACTCAAAAATACCTTCCCTATCCTCAAAAACATATCTCCATGCTCATATCTTGCATTGATATCTGAATTATCCCCATCTTGGAGGTAATTGGAACCTCTCCCACACATATTCCTACATATCTGCCAAATTTTCAATGATTGTAGTAATCGTCTGTGATCGTATAAGTATAGACTCTTCCCTTTGGTTTGAAATAAGGAAGTAATTGCATCAAAGTTTTGATCTTTTGAGAATTAAATCTTAGCCAAATGACATACTCAGACATTCTTGGATGATAGGAACAACCACATTTTAGGTGTAAGCACATTTGACAACCATCAAGTATCTCACATCCCTCCTTATACGTACTCTGTTCATCCACCAATTAATCAAAGTAATCTTTTCATTGGTTTTATATTCCATAGTGTGCATTCTATATTGACTGATTAAAAAAATAGTAATCCATTGCTATTCATCATCAGATGCATCTAATATTTTTTTAACAATATACATTTTGTTCTACAGGAATCGCCAATGATTTGTCCCAATCACTAGTGATTACTGTTTTTCTTACTTTATTTTTAATATTTGGTCACTTTCATCATATTTTATCAAATATTTGTTAATAATCTACTATCCCAAGCATGTATCTATTTAGATGGCATTACCAGGTTTCCTACATCCTATTACCACCATTCATGATCTTGCAATCATTCGATAGACATTCTTTTGAGAGCAATATGATATTGCTCACGATTTAAGCGCATGTGTTATTCTTTACACCTATGATTCTAATGATATTGAAGATCAACTGGAAATCCTATGTGAAGAGAGCAATCAGGATGACTAGTATTGGGAAGACTATTTTAAATAGATTTGGCAATACACTTACCTCTCATGGATTACCTACTACTAACAACATACAGAAGAAATTTTTGAAATATAGTTCAATTATTTGATATCATCTTTAGTATATTATATGTATTAAAACATTCATAAATATATTCAAAAAACAATTGTGTTCTTGCATCAATTTATCATCACTTATATGTTATTGTGTTTGATCATTTACCCATATCTTAAATGGTAACATGCTTTGAAACCCACACAAAGAATCCCATTGGTTCATGGGACTGGACTTTTTCAAGTAGCTCATCATACATTATCTAAAATATATTTTTTGGTTTAGAGTATTTTCTTTGTAGGATTTGGACTCCCATAGGAGTTTGGAGTGCTCACATATGGATCAAGGATTCTCTCATCATTCATCCATTGCAGTTTTCTTTAAACCCTTCCCTAAATGAGGTATAGTGGTATGTTTACATTAAATTAATTTGGATCAAAACTACACTATTACATCTTGGAATGCCCAATGGGACTCTGTTCCCTTAATTTTTATTTAATTGTTTATTTTTTAGTAATCTTCTTTGTAATTGTTGCCGATTAAAGTAAATCACTAGTGATTATCCTAATCATCAATGATTTTGGTCATTTCTGCTTCTTTACTAATTAGTTTCAGTGTTTCCTGATTATTGTTTTTCTTTTTTGTTTTCTGGTTTTCTAACTTTTTCTAACATTGCAATTTTGTAGTTTTTACTCCTGGCTTTACTCTGAGGCAAGGTACTACTTAGATTGGTCAACAACGCATTATGTTATATAAAAAGGAAAAGTATTATCCAGTTTTTCTTCTTGTGAGTCTTTTTGCTTTCAGTATTGCATTTCTCTTCTCCCCCATTATTTGTTTTTTCATCATCAAAATATCACACATCATTTTGGGATCTTAAAATGAAACTTTAATTTTATTTTTCATACTTATTGATCACTTATCTTAATTGGGTTGTTAACATTCTACATATACTTATTTTTTTCCTTTTCTCACACGCTACCAAATCACTTTAACAATCAACACATCAAAACACTTCCTCCTAGGTGATATTATTGGGATTTCATCACCGAATAGGGAAACTACCACTATGTTCTAGTCATGCAATAAATTTTTTGGTTTTCAGTATATTGGCCAAGCACCCAACACCCTTAACATTGTGGTGTGTAAAGTGCAGGGGTAGGCCCCAATATCACGCCATGCACTAGTAAACATCATAGATTTGGTCCTCACAGACCTTCAAGTATATTGAGGACTCTATCCTAAACAACATGAAACCATCTCTAGATTACTTTTAGGTTCTTTCCTTCATTATCTAATCTCCCATTTCTCACATTTTTAATTATTTTCAGATAATTAATTTATCCCGATTGTGTGTGTTTTCATAACAACCATATTTCATTTTATTTTATCATGTTTTTCCCTTCCTAAATGGTTCTAACACATCAACAATCTAGAAATATTACTTCATCCACATTTTTCCTTGATATGACAGTTACCTCATCTAACACATTGGTAAATATCCAAGATTCACCTCATTCCTAGTTATTTGAATCACAAGTTATCCTACCTCATACACCCCCTTCCATGTGAGTATTTATTTTTGGACTTGCAAATCACCCTAGCTTTCCTATGAGTTTTGAAGAACTTCTAGATCAAAATTCTATATTTTTACAACAATATTTGGCCACCAAAGTTATATATGTTCATGATCCTTTGACCCATAATGTCGCATAGGGCCATCACCCCCTCCTTCTCAATAAATTCCTCCTATTATAAATTTTCAAGTTGATCCCAACACACAGATGGTTTCCTTAAGTGTTAATTGACCATATTCTCCCCAATATCCAACAACACCCTTTGTCGGGGGTTCATCTAGTTATTATGGCATACCTGGACTTCATCACCAATTCAACAAACACACATTAATCAAATTTTTCATCTAGGTTATCAACATGTAGTTATCCAATTAATTCCTTACTCCATTACTCCTGTATCTATTCCTCCTCCACCACCACCATCTATAGGTCTCACCCCTCCATCACTTCCTTAAGCTAATTTATTTATCGTCCCTTCATCACATCTTGCCCATCTCCAAAATTTGGTTGTATCCCTCCCTCCCTCTTAACCTCCTATTAATACTAATACGATCATGACTGTTCAAGTTCCCCCTCAAATATTACCCACTACATCCATTCAATATGTTGGTAGTGCACCTTTTCAACAGCCCCAAACTTTTATCCCACCTCAACCTCTTCAAAATCCTCAAACCTTTATCCCACCTCAACCTCTTCAATAGCCTAAAATACCAATACCACCTCAACCTATACATCAGCCCCTTGTTGCTACCTCCATACCTCAATATTATTAATACATTTTATCTCCATTTATTCATATTGCACCTCAAACTACTAATCCTCCCTTCACTAACATCCTATAATTTAAACAACCTCGATATCAATATATTCCATCTCACATCGTCCTTAATATTTCCAAACAAACACAAATATTTCGTTTGATGGAATCTTTAAAACCTTCATGAATAGGAGGGTCAATTTGGAATTTTCCTTGTCCTCATCAAAAAATCAATTGCCATATGAAAAAATATGCAGTGAACCCATCCATCCATTTGTTCCCATCCAGCTATATCTGGTTCATTAGGAACTCCCAAATTTTACCTTATTTCATAATAAAGAAGATCCTCAACACCATTTGAGAGTCCATCGTCATGTATGCTACCTTATAGCTCATAATGATGTTCTCCTCCTTTTCACCTTCCCAATTTCATTAGTAGGACCTGCTCTTGATTGGTATGGAAACATTTCACAAAATTCACTCTTTACATTCACACAACTAGCCCAAATATTCTAAGAACATTTTTCTATCAATATCTCATGTAATATATATATATATATATATATATATATATATATATATATATATATATATATATATATATATATTACAGACCTTTTTGACATCAAAAAAATTGAGGATGAACCTATCATTGATTTTTCGCTAGATGGTGTGGAGTGATTAAGAAGTTATCATTATCTCTTCCTCGAACTGATTTGATTGAATTATTCTCTCGGTATTGCACTAAACATATTTCATCAACCCTCAAAATTTAATCCTTCCAAACTTGTAAAGAAGCCTTTATTTATGGCCCGCAAATTAGAAACCCAAGCTTTTGAAGATGTTAATATTAAGTTGCGATCCAAAAATTCTAAACAAAAATTTTCTAAATCCTCTTCCAACAACAATAAATCTAAATGTCAACACATGCTATAGTCATAAAAACCTCATTTAAAACACATATAATACCAAATAAGTTTAGAGGCCACCCAAACCTCCTCGTAAATATACATCCTTAGTAGAATCTTATAGTTTAATTTTTGTTTAACTTGTGGCTACACACATGATAGAACTCCCCCCAGTTCGACCTTTCGACGATTCCCATCCTAAACCCACTTAGTATCAAGAATAATAATAATGTAAATACCAACAAGTACAAGGTCATAACATCTAAGGGTGTCACACTTTCTAATATATTATCCAAAAAATTATTCACCAATGTGATTTATAGCTTGATAACCCTATTACACCTCTAAACCAAGTTTTAGGAATTTTCAAATAGCCTTTTCCAACCATTCTCTTAACAATAACACCATCCAAAATCAAGCCTTTGGATATAAAAATCCTTGAGCCCATACCATTGGCATCATTCAAAAATCTACTACAATGGATCAAAATCCTTCTGAACCTTCTACATCTACTATAATCGATAAAATCCAAACTCTGGAACCTTCTATATCCACTATTATCAATAAAATACCTTTCGAATATTCTATATCCACCATTGATGATCAAATCCACCTACTATGCTAGTGAATCTTCTACACCTACTACAATCAATCAAATTCAACCTCCAAAACCTTCTACATTCACTACTATTAACTAAATAATTTATGTATCTTCCATACCTACAATAGTTGATCAAACCAAACACATAGAATCTCTTATATCCATTATTGATAAAACAATTTAATTTCACACATCCAATTTGCTTGATCAAATTGAGCCTCTTGAAACATACACATCTATTTCAAAACACTCTGACCTCACTGTGACCTACCTAGATGACCATTCTAATGTAAAAAACCTCACTTAGTCATATCGTATGATAACTCCACCTGTCACGATAAATATATTGCCCAAAGCCTTTGTTTCTCTTTCATCACAAATATTAAAAAAGGAATCTCTTATAGAAACTAGCATTATCCCCACCAAGGATAAAACATCTCAATGTCCAATCAAAAATCTCAGTAGTCCCATTCAAAAATCAATGCTCCATCCTCATAAGAAAATTAAATTTCCATTACTTAAACCTAAGCCTACTCTCCTACCTCTTATTTTGGGGCCACATCCCTCCACCAGGAAGGATCCTATCATCACTACAAGGTCTAATTTCACCCCTAAATCTACATCTAAATCCATTATTCATAACCCACATTCAATACCTTCTCCTCATATGGTAACTAGCAATGTGCTTTCACCTATGCATCTACTTCAAATAGCACATGAGGGTTCATACATTGTGCTTATCCAGAAGATTATTCAATTAGAATCCATAACATTACCTCTCATCAATACCTTAAATCCCTATGAATGGAAACATTCCAGGTTCAACCCTAATGCCATCTGTGTTTAATGTAGGACACCAGAACATGACACTGAGCACTGTAAATATTTGCAAGTTTTCCTTCAAAAGTGGATCAAAAAATATGAACTTTCAGATCCTTCTACTCCTCTAAACAATCATCCAGAGTCAAAAACTAAACACCAAGACAAAATCCCCTGCTTAGAAACTCCTAAACCTATGTTGATCAAAGATTACTTGGAAAAAATCACACAAGGATTCCGCGTGGGGTATAATTCCAGGATTGAAGTCGCGGATGGACAGGAAGGACCAGCATGCGGAAGGTAGGTTTTTATTTTAGGACTTAGCCAATTTTGGGCATGAGAATCTATTTTTAGAAGATGGTGTGGAACACATCAAGGTTACAGAGAAGTGTGCACCAAACATTTTTTATATCTTCAAGCATCTATGCATGGAGACAAGCTAAGAATAGAATGAACACTTCAATTATTTGTAAGAGGATTATAGATAGTGCACTTACATGTGTGGATATAACTATAAATGGCGTGTGGCTATTAATAGCATATAACCTATTTCTGGAGTAGTTAAGCGGTGAAGGGAAAGTCCCCACCCTATATATATGATGGTTAGGTGCATGGTAAAAGAGAGATTTGTATGTGTGTGTGGAAGAAATGGATAGATGTGTATGTATGATTTTGAACACGTGTATCAGATCCATATGCACTTAAGATGAATCGATAGTATAGTAAGGAGCTTCTATACTTATTAATAGATGGAGGATATTGGCTAAATCTAAGTGTCATTCTGTGTAATTGAGTAGTGCATGTTAGTATTTAATCATGATTACTATTTAAACTTGTTCTTTCATAGATTTTTGGGTAGCATCCACTATAGAATGATAGATTAGTCACGAGTCTTTATATATCTTCCTTCATCATGTTATCATCCTGTATAGCAACCCTAAAGAGGGACCTGGTACCTTTGCGTGCTTCGGGTGAGTGCTCTGTCTAGGCTGAGTGATGTGCCAGCGTGACTAGGGTGTTATCTTGCAAATTCTAGTTTACATCATTGGTTTTGTTGCTGGGACCTCTTTTTTAGTTGTTTTCAGGATGGTTCATGATGAAGATGTACCAGTTAACTCTAGTAAGTATTGAGGAATGGATACACGATCTGGAGGAATAATATGCATGACGGTTCAGCAGTGGATCTAAGTTTAACACACGCACTTGAGTAGAAAAGAACTGTACAACTTAAATGAGAGATTTTTCACTATCTTTCCAGTAGAAATTTTTGACTGGCTTACAACTTATGCATCTCAGTGGAATTAAAGATATCACACACTTGTTTGGACACAAAAATAATTTCAGGATCTTTATGATGCTGATCTAATTTGGAATCACACGGTGGATATGTGGTTTCATGGTGTTCTAAATATTTATATTATGGAATATTAAATTTCAACCTACTCGTGCCTAAAGGTAGCTAAATTCTATTTTTTACAGTATCCAAGAGGAACATATTTACACGATATTCCACTGGTGATCAAGATCTTGATGGTAACTTTGAACCTAGAGAGTAAACTGATGGTCAACTAAAATTCACCACACACGAAGGTAGGAATAGGTTTGGTATTAAGACGGTGGACCTAGCGGCAGAAAAGTAAAGATAGGAAAGGTGGCTTGAGTATAATGAGGCGCACAAGAGGGAAATAGAGAAGTAGCATTCTGTTGTAGGAAGTATGGCATTGAGGAGAGAGATAGCTTGTGAAGGATTTACGGCTCACATAAAAGATGTGGAGCTAGAGCATCAGGAACTCCCCCATCTTGGAAAGCACGATAGAGATCCCTTCTTAGCCTCATATGGAAGTACGCCAGTAGAGACTACTTGGGCCATAGGCATGCATCTTAATCCACCTGGTGACCTAGCCTTTGCGCTTGGTTTTTTAGTATCAAGTATGACAAGTAATCAAAAAGCTAACTTGGGAAGTAGGAGAGAAGGAGTAAGCTAGGGATTAAGTACATCAATGGTAGGATAGAAAGCTTCAATTTTATATGGAGGAGCATTCTTAGGCGCATCATCCACATAGAATGTGAGTGTGCAAAATGCTGGATTCACCTCTAGAAGTGCAGCTAGCTCACAGACTATAGGGGTTCTGTATAGTACTACTATTGGAGCATAGGGGAGTACATCTACAAGTCCTACTCTAGCTACAAGTGGAGGATCAAGAGGTATAGGTGGTTCTAGTTCAGGTGGATTTGGTGGTTTTGGAGGCAATGGAAACCTAGGGGGTTATGGAGCAGGTGGTCAAGGTCCGTAGAAACCACAAAATATCTACATGGAGATGTCCCTTCATCTCCTAGAATATAGAGGTATAGATGATGCTACCAAACATGTGCATATGTGTGAAATCTTGTGGCATGCTAAAAGGATTATAGCTGTTGAGTGAAAGGCAAGTCAATTTGCTACTACATTACAGGGGCACATGCACATCTGGTATGGGAAATTTGACCCTGATCAAACTTGCATGGATTATGCATCACTGAGGGATGATTTCTTAAAAGAGTTCCATATTCCTGAGTTTGAGCAGAAGAGTATAAGTGCACTCAAAGATATCAAGAAAGGCACTACTAAAAGTGTACGTGAGTATGATGCTCATTTTAAGACACTTATATCTAATTTATCTTATGATATAAACACTAGCCAACATGCACAATGGTTTGTTGGAGGATTGATTACACCTTTTAGGAGGGCACTATCACATAAGACATACATGGATCCACACAAATCATTGGAATCAACTTTGCACATTGAGGTAGTTAGGAGCATTGACACTGGAATTAGTCCATTTCTAGAGGCACAAATTGTAGCTATGAAAAAATAGTTAGAAAAGCTATCGGCAAATTCAGCCCATGAAATGCCCTCAGGAATTTGGTGTAAAGATTGTGAAGTGGAAAGTCACACCAAGGATAGTTGTCCTCGCAGATCTGTACATTCATTATTATTGGACTTTGAAATTTTCCATTTGAATCATGATGCTAGTCACTTTCCTTTGTTACAACGTGTGATAAGGAAGAATGTATCTTGCTTTGGCAAGATTTGTAGGTCCATGACCTATGATACTGAGGATTTTCAGTTGATTGGTCAAATCCATGATGCTATAGACATTGGAGTATGATAGACAAGTATAACAGATAATTATAAGGGCAGCAATGAGCACCAGAATCGGGATCATAATCAAACACGCTATGACAGGAATGAGGGGCATTTTGAAGGAGGTCATGGAAGAGGACAAGGATATCATGGTGGATATGGAGGATGAGGCCATGGTGGAGGAAGAGGTTAGTTTTCTCATGGAACATGTTATACGTGTGGATCCCCTAATCACTATAGGTGTGAATGTCCTTAGAACAATGCATGTTCTTACTACGGGAAGAACCATAGCTATGAAGAGTGCCCAAAATTATATGAGCATCTGAGTAAACAACATAAGCATGAAAAAAATGCGTTGGGATGGTTTGAATCCAATGCATGGTAGAAGACCAATGGATGCCCAAGATAATAGAAGGACCTGAGGCATTGATAGTAAAGATCACTATATGCGCTGAAGTTGTGCATGCGTGAGAGGTATTACATCAAAAGCCTATGATTACCAAGGAGGAAGTTTTGCACGTGAGGTATCTAGATCTTATTCATTATAAAGAAGTTTACCAAGGTACTATGGAAGTGCTAAGGAATATTCAAGGTGAGATACAGTACCTAAAGGAACAAAAGAAAGTCTCAGAGACAGTCCAAACTGATATCGATGATCTACGGGAGGTATGCAAGATGTTGCACTAAGAGAAAATTATTCTACTATTGGGAAGTTGGTTCAAAGGGAACACTCTGCATGCAAGTATTGAGACTAGACAACATATTATGCATGCAAATATTCCCCCTGATAGTATTGATTATGATAAGGAAATTACTTTGAATGTTGTTGTGGATGGGTGGCTGTTGAGAAACATATTCATTGATACAAGTGCGGAAGTAAATGTGTTGACATTAGATGCTTGGGTACAAATAGGGAGGCCTTCATTCCATCCATCATCTAATGTGTTGTTCATGGTGAACCAGACTAAGGCCACCCCCAAAGGAGTGTTGAAGGATGCATTAATAAATATACAAGGGGCCAAGTTTACTGGGGATTTTGAGGTATTAGCACTTACAGAAGCAGACAATTTTCTAGCCTTGCTTGGATGCCCTTGGTGTTATGAAAATAATGTTGACTTAAGATTCAATAAGGGATATATCAAATTTGAAAAAAAGGAGGAGAGGAATACGATTCCATTGATAGATGGGAAGTCTACACCCTATGTTGAGACTCTCAGTGAGGGGGACTTAAACAAAGTCTATGTACGCATTATTTAGGACCCAGAGGTCAACGAGCCATCAAAAGAAGGAATTCTACAGTGGGAGGATTCTCATTCTATTAGTGACACTACAATTATTGCTTGTGATAATTGGGCTCATGGTACATATTAATTAGTCAGGTGTGAGGTGAAAAGCATGGTTACGTGCATGAATAGATTTTGTTCAATACGACGGATAGGAAGTATAGTACCATGGTATATAGGAATAGAAGCTCTGCATGCCTTTTTGAAGGCAATGGAAATGTAATGGGAAGATCCAGTTACAAGGAGAGAGATGTTAGTATATACACTACGTGGGATAGTATCACGTTGGTGGGTAGTCCACAAAGATAATCTTATAAATTGGGAAGAGATTGGAATAGCCTTATCTACTAGGTTTATAAGTAAAAATGCACCTACGCAAATCTGCACTTATCATGGTGATAGAACTATTCAACATCACATTCAGTAGTGTGAGAGACTCTAGACAGTAGGCTAGGAAGCATTACCATCATCACTCTAGGTACATAATTTATATTTCACACTCCAAGGATGCACACGCACTTGGTATGTATATGTAGAACTACATAGAGAAACTGAGAACTGGAAAAATTTGACTGCAAGTATGATTTAGACATTTGATTATTTCTTGACTTAACCTTCAGTAGCAGAGGCATTAAAATTTATCAAGCGCTTAACTATGGGAGATATTGCAAAAGTAGAAGAACATATTCAGGAATTATTTGGTGAGACAGAGTTCAGAGCATGTTTTGGAAAGGAAGAAGAAATAGACTCCAAACTACTTGAGTGCCCTTGCCTTGAGAGAGAGAAAGGAAAGATGGTTTACATCGTGGATGACAAGGAAGTTGAAAACTTGAATATTGAGCATTCACACGGGGTACACGAGGTCTTGGACTATGTAGACAAAGACACGCATGCCTACCATAAACCTATGAAGATAAAGAAGGTGAATATAGGTTCGGAGGCTGAGCTTAAGGAGGCCATAATTGGAGAACATTGTTCAAACTCGGAGGTAACAAAAATCATTGAATTACTCAGAGATTATCAAGACTTATTCCCTAGAGGATATCATGAACTTAAAGGCATACATGAATCACTTGGGGAAATGAAGATCAAACTTAAGGATGATGCATGACCAGTTAGAAAGAGACCCTACAAGATGAATCCTAATTTGCGTGAAAAGGTAAAGGAAGAAATTGATAAAATGTTCAAATCTGGAATTATCAAGCCTCTCGATGAGTCAGAATGGGTTAGCCCAATGGTGATCAGTATCAAGAAGAATAGGCAGATTACGATATGTTTGGACTATAGGGAGATGAATGTTGTATGCATCACAGATCCATTCCCTACACCTTTCACGGAGGAAATACTGGAAGAAGTTGCAGGGTGTGAAATATATTCTTTTAAAGACAGATTTTTTGGGTATCATCAGGTTCAGATAGATCAAGAGGATCAAGAAAAGAAAACATTTACAAATGAATGGGGTGGTTTTATCTATATTGTAATTCCTTTTGGATTGAAGAATGTGCCTGTTGTATTCTCGCAAATAGTTGTTCAAGCATTCAAAGATTTTATTCACAACTTCTTACAAGTTTACCTAGATGACTGGACAATATACGGGCTTATGAAAGATCATTGTGACAATTTACACTTAATGTTTGCACGATGCAGACAATTGAGTATCTCTTTGAATATAAAGAAGTGCATATTTACTATGCCATTTGGGATACTATTAGGACATATCATCTGCAAGGAAGGTTTGCTAGTTGATCCAGCCAAGGTTGCAGTCATTTCAGGCTTGGAAGTGCCTACTAATCAAAGTGAGGTGCACGGATTCTTAGGTCATACAGGGTACTACAGAAATTTTATAAGAGGGTATGCCAAAATTATAGCACCCTTGGAAGTACTACTTAAGGGGAAAGGTACATTTTATTAGGGAGAACTGCAGTAACATGTGTTTTAAATATTAAAAGATAGACTTACTACCGTGCCCATTCTGTGCTTTCCATCATGGGATAAACCATTTCATGTACATGTGGACACTTCTGGTATGGCCATTAGCACTATGTTAGCCTAACCTGGTGAAGGGAAAAGCAGCTCTAGACCAGACCATTTATCTAGAATCAATACAGGAGAGGATGCATAAATGTTTGAAGAAACAATGTCAGATGCACAGTTATACAAGTTACAATGAGCGCCCATGGAACTAGAAGACATTGTTGTCTTTCTACGCACAGGTATAGCACCAAAAGGGATGAAATCATTAGAAAAGAAGCAGCTTGTTATACGCATGACACCATTTATGTTGATCAGTGGTGACCTTTACAAGTTAGGCAAAGACGAAGTATTACGCCATTGTGTGTTAGAGCATGAGTGCAAGGATATCATGGAAGAATCTCATGGTGGTATTGTAGGAAGCCATTATGCAAGTGATGCGACTACCCAGAAGATCTTTATTGCTAGATTATGGTGGGTGACATTGTATAAATACTGTTAAGACTATTGCAAGGTGTGTGATCATTGTCAGTGCCTAGGAAAACTAGGACAAAAAGATGAGATGCCTTTGAGACCAATTAATAGTGTTGAACCATTTGAGAAATGGTCCATTGACTTTGTAGGACCTATTTCACCAGTTATAGGTACAAATGGATCATGTTATATCATTACTTGCATAAATTATCTCACATGATGGGTAGAAGTAGCACCTACCAAAGACTGTGTGGCAGCTACAGCAGTTAGGTTTCTATGGGAGAATGTTCTTACATGATATGAATGTCCTCTAAGATTGACAAGTGATAGAGGTTCACATTTTTTGAATGAGACAATTAGGATCCTATTAGATGAGTTTATGGTTGCACACCACAAAACTACACCTTACCATCCTCAGGAAAATGGAATTGCGGAGGATTTTAACAAAATTTTGGACCAGACTTTGACAAAAATATGTGATGTTGGAAGAAAGGATTGGGATGACAAGGTTTCAGCTGTGCTTTGGGCATATAGAACAACTTACAAGAGATTGAATAAAGCCACACCATTTCAATTGGTGTTTGGTGCGGAAGTTGTTCTTCCTATAGAATTTATGTTACCTTCTTTGCGCATTACGCACGTTGGAGGCCTAGCTAATGAACAAGCTTTAGAAGAACAGATTGTAAAGATGATTCAAGTAGATGAGCACTGAGCCATAACAAGATGGATTTAGAAGCAGGAAAAAGATAGGCAGAAAGCATGGCATGATAGAAACATAAGAGATAAAAAGTTTGAGATTGGACAATGGTTCTTCTTTATGACTCAAAGTTTTTGTGCCATCCAGGCAAGCTAAAAGTACACTGGTTGGGGCCGTATGTTATAACCTCTATACTTGACTCAGGTGCATGCTAGTTAGAAGCACTTGATGGAACATGGCTACTCAGTTACTTTAACGGGAGTAGGCTAAAGCCCTACTATAAATAAGTCTTCTTAGTGTTTGTAATAAGGTAGTGTTACCATTTAGTCTAGGTTTTCAATTCGGTATTTCTTTAATGTATTTCCTTTATTGTCGTTATGCTTTTTCAATTTAGTTGATGTTTTTTTAATAAGCACACTTTCGTGCATGAAGCTAATTCCTATATGAAGAGTGTTTATGCACAGAGGACTGCACATACCTTTAGTGTGGGGTGGTTGTTGTTATCTAAGAAAAAGATTGATGGACTTGAAAGGTGAAAGAAATAAGCTACTACATGTGTGATTTAAAGGGGATTACTTCTCGAAAGGTGACCAAGTATGAAGATGGATGAAGGAACAGTATAATGCAAGGTAAGCAGAGGCCATGATAGCTACCAGGAGAAGGTGCAGTGATGAGGTACTCAGGCACAGGAGCATGCACTGAAGAGAATTCTGTGACCATAAGGTAGGAAGGCATGCTAGAAGGTTACATTTGGGTTTGGAGATGTACCGCACAGAATGAATGGATTTTTTCAATGAATGAAGGGATATTTTGTAGGTGAGGAGCAATAAATTCATCAAACTTTAAAAAATTTATATAAGGAAGGGATGCAGATTCATTTTTACCGTTGCATCTAAGAATATTTTAGAGAAGAGCCAAGTGCAAAGAGCCAAGTGATCAAATTAAGGTGCGAAGGGTGTGAAATCAAGCATGACAACCAGATCTGTGCTTTAAGAAGCTTGCATCCCCGATGGTGAAGGGTTTGAGAAAAGCAAGGAGACAGAAAAGAGTTAGGTTATAAGGTTTCCACCTAGGGTAGAGTTGGATCAAGCTAGGGTTTGGTTCACATAGTTGTAGGAGTGAAGAGGAGACATTGGAAAGGTAAAAATGGCACCAAAGAAGGCATCTGCAGCAACAGTAAAAGAAAAGAAGAAGGTGGTCGTTGAGGAGGAAGAGATTGAACTTGAAATTCATTTTTCGGAGATGCAATACCCAAAAGGGGTTATTATTGTCCAAGAATGGGATTCACCCATTAGAAAAAGTAAGGTGAGTGAATATAATCACAAGACGTTAGAGAACAAAAAGGATCTCAACTCCTTACTCATGGTTAGAACCAAAAAACGCATGACAAATGACATGCCAGTATATGATGATGCGGGTGAAAATATCTTGAAGAAAATTGGGGTATATCAGTTGTATGAGCTGCCATACTTCAGGAAATATGAGCCCTTGTACCAGTGGCTCATGAGCAGGGTTCATGAAGAATGATTCTACTTTACAGGATGTAGAGCTAGAATTTCTTCTGCACTTCATCAGTGATAGGTCTGAAGACCACATGAGAAGATATAAAAAGTGACCTCACAAAAAAAGATGTGATTTTGAAGACCAAACATGAGTTGGGATCCCTGAAGGGTCTGCGCAGAATAGACATAGAAAAATTAAAGAATTGTCCAGTTGTACAAGCTACAACACACTTGGTTACCAAGTTGAATGATCAGGAACGGTGGTCACAGGTAAACACCATGTGGTTGTATTTGGCATGGAAGATGTTAGAAGGGACAGTGTACAACATTTCTAGCTATATTACAGATAAAATAGTCGAGGAAGCATGCACAGGAGGGAAGATCAACTTTGGGGTTGTTCTGCTATCACTGGTCTTCATGGAAATTAGAGTAACAGATGGACCAAAGGAGAAAATATGGGAATACCCCATGGAGAAAAATTCCTTAGCTGAAAGATTCATAAAATATCTATGCAAGGGGACTATGACAAATGAGGTGAAATAAAGGTCAGAGAAGTGGTATGATAGGCTCCACATGACATTTGGAGAATAATGGTGCATACCAAAGGACCTACCAACAGTGGTAGGAAAGTAAGTTCAGTTTGATGTATACCATCATTTCTACATCATGCGCTTTCTAATGAAGGATGAAACTTGGTGCAAGTTACCTTATGCCTTCACTGCAAGGTATTTTTAGGAGTGTATTCATAGGTTTACCAACACGTGCAGATTAAACTTCAATACAAACAAGGTAGATTGTGACTACCATACACTATGGAAGAAGTATGTATACCCTGGCATGAGCACCTACACAAATAGAATCATTTCTGAAGTGATGAACATCAAGATAATAAGCTTGGTTATAGCAGATTTGGGGGCAGCGCTAGTGTATCTCCAGTTGAAGCCAAAGATGGAGAACAAAAAATATGTGGAAGGTGAGTTTTCACTTCCATCACCACCAAAAGGGAAGCACAAAATGGAGAATGTCCCAGCACCTAAGCCCTTAGAGAAAATTGAAGTGCAGGATGAGGAGAAAGAGTGTGAAGATAGTGGCAGCTTAGAGCATAGGGGTAGGAAACATCCTACAAATCAGAGAGAAGATGAGCACGCCATTACACTATCTCAGCCGTAAGAGGGGGAGGAAGAGGACTTGAATGTAGTCCAAGGGGAGCACAGGTTTAAAAGGGTATTTAGGAGAATAAGGACTCAGGGTGTTACCCCAATCTTTGTGCACAGATCACCCCAACTCTCCCCTCAGAAGGAATCGAATGCACTAAGAAGGAGGAAGTATTAAGTTGAGCGAGGAGGTGGAAGAGTCTGAGGAGAGCATGCCTACATCCCCTACACCCCCAGAGCACATAGAAGAAAAGGGTGAGGCATAAAAGGAGGAGGATGAAGAAGAGAGAATACTAGAGGAAACAACTGCATGACAAACACATGACATGGAGACGCAAGCTCCAAATTCAGAAGCTATAGTTCGTAAGTAGCATAGGTCTAGAAGGGTGAGTGTAGAGCACATTCCACCAGCCATGGGGTATGTAGAGGACACAAGAAATATTGTTCACGCCTGCTTCTTGAGAACAATAGCGCATAAGGATATATTTGGCTGGGAGTTGATGGATGAAGATATGGAAACCGTGTGAACATGAAATCAACTATCCTAGTCGATGCACACCCACATGAACGAGCCTGATTTCAATGTATTTGAAGAGTCATCTATGTCAAGGTGATTGAAGAAGGCACCCCAGGCTAGACAAATGAAAGTAAAGCCTACTGTCATGTCAGACAAGCACGTCAATAATGCACTAGTGAAAGTTTCAGTGGAGGTGGCCAGAAGAAACATGCATAAATCTTCCACAATCAAGGCATTGTGTGAAGAGATGAAGATAAAGGAAACAGTGATAGCATGCATAACTCAGGAAAGGGACTTCACTCAGAAGAAGAATGAAGTATTCATAAGCATCACAGAGGATATTGGAAACAATGTAATCAGAGCTAGGCCACACTTGGAGCCCAAGGTACCACAAACATTTCCTTCAGTGAAACAACATGTGGGGAAGTTGGTGGACTTGGTGTTAGAAGATGAAACTCTGCATATGAAATTTCTAGAACAATCATAGAAGGATGCTGAATGGGAAAAGGCCTTGCTGATGAGAAAAAATCATATCTTATGAAGGGTTGTTCTAGGCAATACAAATTATCTTTAAGAAAATGGATCAAGATTTGAATATATGCACAACTCCATAGGCGCTCATCAACATTAAGACCTTAGAAGAGACCAACGAGATCCAAAAGGCCATAAAATATGAGACCTTGGGCCACACAGAGAGGTTGGAAATGGTTAAAAAAAAGTGCGAGGCCTTAGCAGCAGCATAAGAGCCACACAAAACTTGGCTGAAAGAGCTTGGCAAACTAATTACACAAAAGATGGACATTTTGGAAGGAAGGATGACATCCATGTCCAATGTTGTGTTGGTTCTAAAGAATGAGAAAGGGGAAATTACGTGAGATGAGTTGGAGTCCATAGTTGTGGACATCCTAGAGAAAGTGGAACAAGTAATCAATGAATGGTAGGATTTGGAGGTTGCAATAAAGGAAGAGTATATAGAGCTGATACTACAAATTGATACTGAAGAGGTTGCTTGATAACCTCATATAAATTCTTGATTTTTCAACATTATTCATTCTTATTCTTTCATTCATATTCTTTCATTCAAAATTTGGAGATGACCATTGTCGAGGACGATAATGAGATTAGTGCAGGGTAATGTTGATCAAAGAATACTTGGCAAAAATCACATAAGGAGTCTGCGTGGGGTATTAGGCTAGGATTGAAGGTGCGGAAGGACAGGAAGGACCCGTGTGTGGAAGGAAGGTTTGGATTTCAGGACTTAGCCAATTTTGGGCGTGAGGATCTATTTTTGGAAAATGGTGTGCGGAACACATCAACGATGCAGAGAAGTGTGCACCAAGCATTGTCTATATCTTCAGGCATCTATGCATGGAGACAAGCTAAGAATAGAATGAACACTTCAGTTATCTATAAGAGGACTATAGATAGCACACTTGCATGTGTGGCTATAACTATAAATGACATGTGGCTATTAATAGCATGTGACCTATTTCTAGAGTAGTTAAGTGGTGAAGGGAAAGTCCCCATCTTATATATATGATGGCTAGGTGCATAGTAAAGAGAGATTTGTATGTGTGTGTGGAAGAAATGGATAGATGTGTATGTATGATTTTGAACATGTGTATCAGATCCATATACACTTAAGATGAATCGATATTATAATAAGGAGCTTCTATACTTATTAATAGATGGAGGATATTAGCTTAATCTAAGTGTCATTTTGTGTAATTGAGTAGTGCATGTTAGTATTTAATCATGATTACTGTTTAAACTCATTCTTTTATAGATTTTTGGGAAGTATGCACTGTAGAATGATGGTTTAGTAATGAGTATTTATATATCTTCCTTCATCATGTTATCATCCTATTACAACAACCCCAAAGAGGGACCTGGTACCTTTGTGCGCTTCGGGTGAGCACTCAGTCTAGGTTGAGTAATGTGCCAGTGCGACTAGGGTGTTATCTTGTAAATTCTAGGCTGCATCAACCTACCACATTTAAACCATTAAGTTTTGTAATCTCATCAGGATCCTTCTTCTCCCACTAAACTGCCCCTTTAGATTCACACTATTCACATCACCACTAGAGCCCATGCATATGACCCAAATCAAGACAAACCTAAAGTCATCATTTTAGGGCTCCTTCTAACAATACCTCACCATCAACAACTAGGCCTAAGGTCACAATTTCATCTTCTCTTGACCCTTACACTCCTACATATGTTTTGAAAAAACTCAAAAGTGATATCGATTACCTTATACAATATGAATTGCAAAATAGTTCCTTGGATTCTTCTAAACCACCAACTCCCAAACCAAGGTGTTCATCCCTTCATCCCCTCGTGCTCAGATACCAGTAATAGTATATGATACAATCCTCAAATAATTACACCATGTACCCATAAATATGTCTCCTAATGAGCTTATCTAGAGCTCCCCCCAAACATCGTCTAGGACATGATTAAGGCTCTTAAAAACATATCAGTCCAAGAATATGACTCTTTCCCACTGGCTCATTTTTTCGGCACAATACAGGATTCTACCTCTATTGCATTTGATGATGCAAAAATCCCTACTCTCTAACCATAATAACATGACCTGCCACTCTTCATCATTTTCCAAATCAATGAAACCTATGTCAAAAGAGATATGATTGAAAAGCACACTAGTATTAACATAATATCATCCTACACCTTTAAATAGCTCAAGATATTTGATAATAACATATCCCAATAAGCAACTATCCTATGTGCATTTAATGACAATGTCACTCCCAAAATATGTATAGTTATTTTACCCACCCATATAAATCTTAAACTCCTCCATGAACTCTTCTACATAATGGAAGGATATTTCCAATATAACATCCTATTTGGGCATTTGTGGATCCGCACTACGTTCTTTGTCCCCTCTACCTTGCATCGATGCTTAAAGAATGAATACAAAGGGAAAATCCTCATGTCTCTCACCGATCCTCATCAATTTAAAACATGCCACACAACATATCACCCATTTTCTATGTTTATTACTTAGAAGAAATTTTCTCATGAGGATTCTACTAGCACTACCATCTATGCATCCAAATTTCCTTATGATCAAACCTTCGACAACGTGCTACAATTTCTCTCATTAGGGGACTATCAACTCTTGGATCTCAATGACCTACCCACACTAAACACTTGTGGAAAACCCAAAAAATAACCTATGTACCAATGTAATATCAGTGACATTGTATCCTTTGGTCCTCTTTATCTAAAAACCAACATCGTTTATGGAGGCATTGATCTACCTCCCTCCAACCTCAATAACCAACCCCAAATAAAATGTTTTACAACAATTTTTTACTTCCTCTACAACCCATCCTTCACTAATACTTATTTAAATCATTGTACATTGAAGGGTTTTTGCTTAGGACATTATGAATAGGGTACCCATGAATTTATTATTGACGAAACATGCAAGCCTCATGAAATATTTGCATTGGGTTTTAAAAATCCTTCATATGAAGAATCTGTGAACATCACATCTGAAGTCATAATAATATAACTACCCTCCCAAATCTGCCTAAAAATTTTACGGAAAATATTGTATCCATTCCCCCTAACATTTTTTATACAACACCATTATATTAGGACCATTGACCTATCAAGATAACAACACAATTACAACTATTCCATTATTTTTCCCTGACATGATAGAAGATGATTCCCCCACCATTAATATTCTTCAATGTCTCGATGATGATTCTATCCTCACCTACATGTGAATGGAAATTCACCATCCTTGGAAAACTCCACCTCCTACTATGACCACCTTATCTGATAAACCCACTATCAATATCCACATAGGAACTTCACATAATGCCGTCATATCCAAGGTCATCCAATCACTTGATCCATAAGAATTACGATACTTCTCCACTTTCTTATCCAAAACTAGTCAATATTTTGCATGGTCATATAGTGGCATGCCTTTCCTTGACCCTAATGTATTCATTCATAATATCGTCACTATCCCATATGTTAGACTAGTTAAACAAAAACTATGTAAAATGCACCCCCACATTTCTCTCCTCGTTAAAGAATAACTTCAATGTCTTCTTTCCACTAACTTCATCCTCGCCATTGATTATCCAAAATGGGTTTCTAACATAGTAATTGTGACTAAATCCACATGGAAGTTACAATTTTTTACTGATTTATGAGATCTTAATATCGCATGTCTAAAAGAAGATTTCCCACTACCTAATATTTACCACCTTATCAATCTTATGGCAGGTCAAGAGATGTTATCCCTTAAGGATGAATTTTCTGGCTATAATCAAATTATTATTACACCTGATGATCAACATAAAACATCCTTCATCACTCCTTATGGAACCTTCTACTATCAAGTAATGCCTTTTGGCCTGAAAAATGTAGGATCCACTTACCAACATGTCATGACCTACATCTTCCATGACCTCATCCATAAAACTGTAGAATACGACGTGGATGATCTTCTAGGAAAATATAAACATTGACAAGATCATATTATTTTCCTCAACACTATATTTTCTCGTCTTCTCCAATATTTCCTTTGACTTAACTCCTCTAAGTGTTTTTGCAATGTATTAAATTATAAGCTCTTAGGATTTATTGTATCTGGTCAAGGAATTGAAGTAGACCCTATCAAATTTAGATCCATTATCAAAATGTCACCTCCATCTAATCTAAAAAAAAATAGTCTTTAAGGAAGACTCCAGTCAATCCATCTCTTTATTTCACAATTATCCGATCAATTCTATGCTTTCCCTCATCTCCTTCTTAATGATATTCACTTTAAATGGGATGAAATTTGTCAAGAGGATTCCAACCAACTTAAACAATACCTTATATCAACCCCTGTAATCACACCTCCATGTGAGGGAAAGCCCTTCTATTTATATATATCCACTACCGTCCATGCCCTTGGGGCTATGCTCATGCATCAAGATGAGCATGGTAACTAAAAATTAGTTTATTACATAATCTAAACTCTCCATGAATACGAAACCCACTTCACATAATCTAAAAAAACTATGTTGCACTTTATATTTTTCAACTTCCAAACTTCATCATTATCTCCTCAATCAATAAACTTGCATTGTCAAAAATGTTAATCCTCTCAAATTTATGCATTAAAAACCTTACCATAATGATTGGATCACCCGATGGCTCATGCTCATGACTGAGTTCAACCTAGATTTCCTTCCACAAACATTTATCAAGGGGAAATTTATTGTTAATCAATTAGTCGATATCCCTCTACCTAGCAATTATATTCCTACTGCGAATTTCAACAATGAATTAATTAATTCATTTGATCATGAAGATAATCTTCATGTTGATATTACTATTTTCTTTTACGGCTCTAAATTCGAGAAAAGAGGAGGGGTGGGAATTTTCATCATACCTACTTGGGGCACTCTTATTATTTTATCTTTTAAATTAAATTTTGAATGGAATAATAACATAGTAGGATATGAACCCTTAATCATGGGTCTTCAAACTATTATCATGCTTGACATTAGAATCCTTGATATCTATGGAGACTCTCAACTCGTCATCCATCAAATCACTGACATTTACCAATGTAAAACCAAAATGTTATAAAAATACAATGTCGTTGTTGACTTCCATTTAGAATCATTAGATAGTTATATGATCCAAATATCCCCCCGTTCTTCTAATAATTTTACAGATACCATGGCTTCTCTCACCTCATTCAGAACATGGTCACCAAATGATTCCAAATTATTCATCGTCATACACAAACTTGAACAACCATCCCATGAAAACAAAATTCCCTTTTTCAATAACATCAAAAATAGTCAAACAGATATTTGGTATACATAGACATATGACTATCTCTCTCAATCTAAATTTCCCCCTCAATTATCTAAAAAAGGCCAAATGTCTTTCAAACAACATGTTACTCACTTTTTCATCC
The DNA here is from genome assembly GCA_019776745.2 of Taxus chinensis. Taxonomy (NCBI): domain Eukaryota; kingdom Viridiplantae; phylum Streptophyta; class Pinopsida; order Cupressales; family Taxaceae; genus Taxus; species Taxus chinensis. Next base: position 611,309,099 of record CM034148.1, on the reverse strand, counting down.
TAGGTGGAATCCTTTATAAATGAGAGTTTGATGATATTCTCCTCAGATGCCTTAAAAACCATGAGTCTATCTAAGTAATCCAATAAGTCCACGAAATCATATGTGGTGCACACTTTAGTGGTTTAACCATTGCTAAGTGTATATAGTGAGTGGGATATTATTAGCCAACTCTTAATCGTGAAAGTTTCCAATACATTAAAAAGTGTTTAAAATTTCAACAAAATTCTAATCTTACATATGTCCCTAGTCAAGCATTACAGCCTGCTCAAGACTTATGGACTTTCTCGTAATGGGGGCTTGATCTTAAGGGCCTTATTAACCCATGCTCATCATAGAATCATCATTCAATCATTGCTTCCACATAATATTTCACTAAATGGGTGGAAGCAATTCCCCTCGCCTCAACCAAAGATAATAAAATTGAAGATTTTACCTATCATTATATTATATGTCTCTTCATCATTCCTCAAAAACTCATCACAAATAACGGAAAGTAATTTAAAAATAAATATCTTAAAAATATTGTTGACACTTTCAACAGTAAACTTAGTTTCTCAATGCTATACTATCCACAAGCCAATGGAAAATATGAAGCAACAAACAAAACACTTAGAAAAATTTATGTAAAAACCACTGACAAAACTAGTAAGAATTGGGATCTCCATATCCCCTTCACCTTATGAGCTTATTAGAATAGAATCCACACACCCACAATCACTACTCCATTTACCCTCATTTACAGTTCCGAAGTTGTCCTTCCTCTATAAATTCAACTACCATCTCTTCATTTTTCTCTCTGTGACCTCATATCTAATGAATATTATCACCAAGAACTCTTAGCATAACTTGAATTATTAGACGAACGTCGTATGACAGCTCTTGAGAATCATTACATATACTAAGAACATATCAAACAAGCATATAATAAACATATTAAACCATGTGACTTTAATATTGATGATATTGTTTGGAAAGAAAATCAAAATGTCACTACTTTATAAAGGAGTCAATGTGGAAATTTTGCTCCAAATTGGCTTAGACCATATATAATCACACACAACTATATAGCTAGGGCATATCGTTTGGCTTCCCTTGATGGTAAACCCAAAGTGGAACCTCTTAATTCCTTGCACTTGCATCCATTTTATTGTTAACCTTCTACTCACATGACTTTAATCATATATTAGTCTTTCTTTTATCACCTCATCCAAATTTCCACAACTGTAATGATTTAAAACTATGAGGTCTTTTGTTACCTTGAAATCATGACCTTAAATATAGACACTAACGGCTCTACCTAAAGAATCTTCTACATGGATAAGCTCCCCTACTTACAGCAAGGAACCCCACAATCATTACCCCCATCATCATTGTAAATGGTGTATGGTGTACATACTTACCTCATCCCTTCCTAAGTGGTCTTCTAGGACTTCCTTCATCTTAGAAAATTAAAATATCCATGAGATGGTCAAAATAGAAATATATACCACTCCCTCAAAGGATGGATATCATCCATGTAAAATTTCTAATAAGTAGACCACTCCTCTGAAGGATGGCTACTCATAAAAATCCAAGTTATAAACTGATCCCTTGAAGGACAACTATATGATGTCCCTAAGATTTCACTTGGAAATCTTTGGATACCCCTTTAAAAATTTGGTCTTTTTCCTTGTGAAAGTTTTGTGGTCATGTTTTTTGTGTCCCCATAAATAAGAATTTGTTATTTAGTTTTTTTCCTTAACTCTTTTGGTTTCTAAGATTGCTCGGGATTCCTTCAGGAGGTTACAATAGGTTGCTTTGTAACATTTGCAATATACCCACTTGTTCAAAATTGCTCAAAATCTCCAAAAGCTAAGTATGGAACTCACACCTAAACCTATTCAAGTTTTCCAAGTTACTTTACTATAGAAGTTGCAGTAAGTCCTCAATGAAAACTTAATTTTTACTGCACAATGTTAGGTGGATTTACACTACTACTTTACTTCTTTAAATCAATTAAGTAAAGTTTTCCTAAATTCCAGTTCATACTACTGTCAATGTATTATGGAAAAATGATGTTGCTTTACTTTAGAAATCAATCAAGCAAAGCCGATAGAAAAACCCACAACCCAAGTCCCTACCTAATCAGCCTTTTTGAATTACTTTACTATCCAAGCAATTTTAAGTAGTCAAGTAAAATAAAATGAAAATACCATATTTCTGCTTGAAGCTAAACCAAATTGGGTTTTCGAAGACACTTTACTCCATTAATGTGAGCAAGCAAATTAAACCGTGAAACCTGCCCCTAAGAAAATGATGACGTCGTAATATCCCACTTATCCCCAGTGCATTTAATGAGGTGGAAGCTTTAAAAAGTAAAAAAAATACACATCATTTCCACCTATGCATTCTAGATCGGTGCCCCATCTCGAGTAAAAGTAGATTTTTTATTTTCCCCTTCTTTCTTTTTGGTTTTACCTTGTGTTTTTTGTAGTTTGTTTTGTCAAACATCTATTCCATCGTCTGATGTTTTTCATGTTCTGAAAATATATGTTTTTTCATTAAGCCATCCAAGAATTGGTTTAAATTTTTTTGAGAACTTGTGATTTACAAAGGCAAGTTCTATTCATGTTTATTTTGTGCAAAAAACTCAAACTTTTGAAATTCCCTAGTATCTAAAGCAATGATTTTGACCATTTCAAGCATATTCTTGCTCATTACTCACATTCATATTTGGTGGAACCCTTCATATCTCTTCCTTGGCATGGAAAACTTAATTACTAAGACTTAATAATTCCCACAATGCTTTGTGGAAATCTAACACTTCACTGATTAACTCGTATACTATACGGGTTTTCAAATAGTTGTTGTTGTATACATTACATAGAATCGACCCCCCCCCCACCCGTTACTGAAGGCCTATGCTAGGTGGGTTTTCAAAGTTTTGATGTTGCTCCATGTGTTGCGGAAATCTGACCCCTTATTTCTTTAATCCTATAACTAAGCGGGTTTTTCAAATTCTCTTACTCCACAGTTTATTTTGTAAAACTGAACCACTACTACTTGCTTACTTAAAACTTCAAGTAGCTCCACCTTGCAAACCCGCATTTCAATGTGAATTTTTTATATCTTATTTGTTTTCTTACTTAAATCTTGAAACATCACTTGCAAATGATTTTGATAACTTTGATGACCAGATAAGCATTTGATATGCTCACAAACTTTAAATTACCATAAAATCATTACAGAGGTCAGTAGTTTGACTTAAATTCTACATATTAAGAAGGAGCAGGTGTTGACATCTCAGTAGTGTCCATACATAGTCTTACTTGAGAGAAAATAAAACAAATGTATGAAACATAAGAGAGGTTATTAGAATCAGGAGAGGTAGTTATTATTCAAGAAGACCCTAGTCTTGCAGTTGTGGGAAAGGCTAAAGCAAATCCCATCAGTGAACCACACAAATGAAAAATGAAGTATGAATACAAGGGTTATCCAATTGAGTCATGTATTGGATCTAAGATTGTGGAAATCAATGATACTGATATGGGACAAATATCTATTGCTGAGTTGATAGATAGGTCCAAAGAAGTAAGAAAAACACCCCTGATGTAAGACCTAAACAACGGTGGATTAATACAAGTAGCCGAAATCCTAAGTATTTCTTAATTACCTGAATTTGTTTTAGTGTGTTAATTTTTATGATCCTCTCACTAGAAAAGTAAAGGATACATCAAATAATTTACTGGTGAGAATTGATACTTAGTTTTTCAACTACTATTCGAAGATTCCAACTAAAGCAAAGGTGAAAGAAGTGACCATAGAGAAATATATTGAGTAATGGGAGAAGAACACAGCTGATTGCATCAAGATCATGAATAATAGCTACTTGAATAAACCAAAATAGGTATCAAGGCTCCCCAAGACCATAGTAAGTTCATGAATGTAGAGACTCTACCTCCCCATATTTCTCCTTTTTCCCCACTAATAAATCCTCCTCCTCTACCAGAAGATGATCAACTTAGCACTCAATTTGAGGAGGGTCATGTTACTACTATGAAAATACCTTCATTTCAATAAGTATCAGAAGCAAAGGGAACTGGAGGAGATGAAGTAGCAGTTATAGTGATGAAGGGTATGGAAGAGGGATAAATTAAAGAATAATATGAAAATCAGACTTATTAAGAGGTTGTGCAAGAGACACAAGTGCATGTTGAGGTAGAGACTGTAAAGCAAGTTGAATTAGATACAATCAACAAGACTACATAGGAAATGGATTTAGAGAAATAGTTTATAGATTATATTATCATAAACCCTCTGCCTATCTGTATTCCTTCTATTAGTATTCAAGATGATGGCATCCTTGATGTCCTTGAGGGTCTGCTCAGTGTGGTGGTTTATTTCACTTATCTTGAATTTCATCAATTGGGACATCCCATGACCTTCCTTCAATCACCTTCTCTAGGTATTGCACCTCCATGAACCACTCGTGTGGTGCCTCTTTTGTTACAATATACCTCTCTATGGCCATAGCTCTCCTTGGTGCCATTGTTCTTCTTAAGTAATAACATGCTCTAAAAACTGCAAATTTCCTACTACCTTACCCTTTCTCTCTTGAATCTTGTCTATTGCTTCAAATACCTTGTGCCCTAGTGTACCCTAGCTACAAATCCATATCCTTGAAACCCTATCCTTGTCAAATTTCCTTCCCCACATGCCCCTAACTAGCTCAAACACCCTTCCATGTAGAGTTATGGTAATTTTGTGTCTCAAAATCACCTAGTTTGTTGCTTGATCAACTGTTCTTCACACTTAGCACTTTCAATTTCTCTAATCAGCTCAAAAACTCAAAGGAAAACTCAAAGGATGCAAGGTAAAATTAACATCACAAGAACCTTCCTTTATAGTTTCATCAATTTCCTCCACATTAATTTCTCCTCAACTACCACCATACGTGGAACTAATTCCAATCTTTCTCTCTTCCACACATCTCACCATATTCTTCCATGCCTCATTTGTAACCTTCTGGCACACCCACTACTTTTCAGCCATAGACCTCTTTTCATGTGCTTCCCTATGCCAAAGTATCTAACCACTTCGCCTTATACCAAGTAGTTTCCCATGCTCCTACCTAGGTCGCGTTACACTGTGCATCTCCATCTATGCATGTTCTTTGTAATCTGAGAAAAATAGCTTTAAAAATATCTTCAATCCAAGCACTTGTAACATCTTTGTTCTATGCACACCAATCTATCAAAGGAGGTTCAAGTTTCAACCCATATATGTACATGTATAATACTTGTTTCTTCTCCACCACATACTAAAATTATGTGAAATCCTCTACGTATGAATCCAATAGATAGTAATCATCTCCTTACATGCAAGTGTGCTTATTATAACAAGACACTAAACTAAATCTATAAACAATAACAACAACGAAAGGAAACACATGAAATGAAATGCATTAAAAGGAAATATAATCTAAATTTAAATACTGACTTATTATAAACACAAATAAGGATTATTTATAGTATTGCTTCAGCATGCTCCTATTGAAGTAACCGGGCAATAAAGTGCCATACAGCACCTGTAACTAGAAAGAACCTAATTCCAATATCTTTGTTATAACAAAGGGTCCCAATAAATGAAATTTCAATTTCCTTGGGTATCACACATACTTTGAATCATATAGAAGAACCATATTTCCCACCTCAAATGTTTTTTTCCTAATATGTCTATCATGTTAGGCCTTCTGTCTCATTTTTTTTGTCTTCTGGCTCCACCGATCAATAACATGCCTTTCATCTAACAATATTAGTTTTTCGATGCAATCTTCAACATCTTGGTCATCATCTAAACCTATGGTGCATGCATGGTAGTTTTTTCTTAGTGTGGTGGTTTATGTCACTTATCTTGCATTTCATTAATTGGAACTTCCACGATGTAACATCCACTTTTTGTCACTTCATCGCTAGAATTTTTTTAATAATAAATAACTTTATGTAGCTGATTTAAATACCCATATATTTAAATCTACATAAACCTTAAAGAAATCCATTTCAAATAACTATCATGAACCATGTGCAGCTGTATGAGAGAATGTTGAACCTACTCATTCTCCCTCAATGCTCTATACAAGCCATTACATAAAATGTATCCTTTGGTTCTCCTTTAACAAGGATATGATATATAAGTGAAAACCCCTAAGTGTGTACCTAGATTCCACCTATGAAAACCACAGGCATCTCACAACTTAGATAATGGTGAAATCTCGACAGTGTAATCAGCAGCTTACACCACTTTGCACAAATTTTCTGAGTCATGTATGCCATGCTCAATTCTATGACAACACACTCATCCATTGGAATCTTGTCATCTCACCTTATTCACTTGTTCAGTTATATGGATTCACAAATGTTAATGTTGTAAACATCTACAAGCCTTGAATGAGGTAAAAACTAGTTTAACCTACACAAAGACGTACATCTATGTCATCCTATGATGCCTATGGGAAAGAAAGTGTTCTCGTAACAATTCACCTTGTTACTTGCCCACATATCTTCCCATAGCCATCATAGGTTGATATAAGGGTGCGTACCTAGGAGGTCCAACCTGTCTTGTAACTCTATCAAGGTTTGTACTTAGGACAACACCATACTACAATCCAGTCTCTTGATGAGACAACTCATTACAGATGCTAAAGGGCAGTATCCTAATGGTGACAATCATCACCATAGGGATATGACTGTGTAGTATATGCAGTGAGTTCACCCGCCTAGAATCCTATATTGGTGCATGGTGTTTAATGTTTTCAAGGTAATCATTATAGAACAGCCTAGGATTTACAACACCTTCTCCATGAATGGGTCATACCTAAGGTCAAATTGAGTTGATCCCAGGACCCCCAATCTCTATAACATTTTAATTACCTTTTAATATCTCATACCCATGTTAACCATTGATAGAAATAATACTATCAATGTCTATTACCATTATTATAGTTTCAAAAACTATCCTGGACTTTAACATTTAGGATCATGTTCCTTATTTCATATTCTAGGGATATGTACTTATATGAAGCTAAGTATTTAGGTATGATTCATTCCTTGAATTAAGTACCATAGGCTATCAATGCCAACCATCTTTTCAGTTTAAGCACATCACTTTTCTTAATTGCAGCTCAGTAAAGAGCGTTCATTTATTTTACTATCTCCAACAAGTAAGATATATCTGGGGTATCCTATATGATAGATTTATGAACCACTTACCCATTTATCTTTCCCTGTCATATCATTTTAAAATACCACTCTCTAATTCTCTTTAGAGATAATTACAGTATTGACTAGGGATGAGATTCAAATGCTATGTTCTTTTAACTTAGTAAGCATGTTCCATATTACTTCCATTGTATCTGACATGCTTAGGTGCTCATAATGATGCATCATGGGACAACCCCTAATTAAAAACATTTCATCTCTTTGAGAAAAATATTTCATAACACAATTTATCACAATTATGCAATTCCTAAATAGTGAAACCATACTCAATATATTTTCATGTTAGATTACCATAAGCCCTTCTCTTGTTGCTTATGTGTATCATCCTTGTATAGGACTTAATTTGATTTCACTTAGAAATCAATATTAAATTATTATATCTTTGATAAGAGTTAGTATAACCTAAGTTTATAAAACAGCCATAGCACAAAAGTATCTTCCTTATCATAACCTTTCCATGGTTTCATGATAATCCAGCTGCTTTCTTAGCAGTGGTCATTAAGATTAGACAATATTACTTCTAGATATCTTTTACTGGTTGAGTACATTTTATACAAAACCTTTGGAGAACTTAACACAACTTTACAAGTAGGTTGATATATTGCACTTTATAATGAGGTAGTTATCCATTAGCAACCTCAACTATTTCCAAGTATGCTTAACATATAATTACTTAGAACAAGATATTTTTAGGCAACGTTCCTCCAATAGTCCCTTATATGATCCTTAGAATCTCACACATAAGATGTGTATAGAACTTACTACATGCTTGATACTAATGATTAATACAATAGTATTGTAGATGTTGATTTCCTAACTTGATAGATTTACGACTCATAACTCATCAATCGATAATCAACCACTTATAAAACAATATATAGCAGCAGGAAATCTGTCTTAATTACATTTATGAGATAAATACAACTCATGCCTTTAAGCATGACCAAAATATTTCTTTTAAATGAATAAAAAAATTATATTCAATAGCAAGGCCTTTCCTGTTTCCAAGAAGTATTTCATTTAATAACATTCAAATCAGTCATATCTTCAAGCTTTCCTTGATCAAAATTATATACAAAATTAAATACTTCACCCTTCCTTCTCTGTGTTTATCTGCAAAATTGTTAGCATGAGTCAATTCACAAGAACTGATCATGATAAGCACCAACTCACCATAATGACATAATCTACTTAATTATTTCATAGAAATAACCCATATTATTTTTATGAATCAATATTGCAAAGCTTAAGTAGATAAACAATTCTCTCAATAACATGACAGAAGCAAGCAATTTAATGAACCACGGAAGAAATCAATTTCAGACTTAATTTTCCATACAACTACTTCAGTCACTCAGAAATAGTCATACAATTCATAAGATACATGAGAATTATAAGTATTCAAAGACTATTGTATAAGAGTATTAATATAAATCACTCATGCAATCTCATACTTGCATGCCTGAAATTGTTTTACTCAACAATTAAGTAACCATATAAATATCAAGAACACATTAAAGAAATCTCTCAAATCTTCACAACAAATCTAACAAGGATTTAATACACCCATAAGGATTACTAATGGTTTAGGCAATAATACCAAAACATTGAGATTATTTGGCTAACGAATATGATATTAGAGCGTTTAACCTCGAGGATAAGAGGGCGAGAACATTCATGGCATCCTGCCATATAGCAATTAGGTATAACTTGAGTAACATGCTACTTATTTAATACTTACCTCAACTTAAGCACTTATTGAACATTCTAAGACTAGAAAAGAGTACACAATTCCCTTCTTCAGATATTTTTCAACATATCAAGACCGAATAAACACTAAAGTCTTTAAAAGTTTGGAAGAGAGTAGGTACCATGTGTTGACAAGATAAGATAATTGTTACTTAACCCAAAAAGTTCATCTGAACTTTTAATACCCCATGAATTTTCTCAACATGAATTGTAACTTCTAGCAACCCACTTTTTCCCGGTAAGTCAAGAATTCACATGAATAAAAAAATGATCTCCTAACCCATTCTACTGAACAAGGCTAGATCATACTGAACTAAATTCATGACACAACCAGGAAAGGTCAATAAGGAACTTTAAAAACGTCAAGGAAACCCCATAATTAATAAATGAAACCAAGTACAGTTTGTTATAAGAGAAAGAGTCACTTCTGGGTTTGCTGAGATACCACATAATTCAAATCTGAATCATTACACCCGGAGAGGATCTGTCACATCTCACAGACTCAGTTAAAGGATGAATCTAGTTATCATCTATTATAAGAGTAGGAGTATATAGCTTACCATTTTGTCCCAGAATGGGTTACCATACAAAATTGATGCCTCCAGTTTCTTAATAGAACACATAGTATGACAATGTGATCAACAAAATTCTATCGTGTTAATTACTACAGAGGGGTAATACCACCAAACTTCACAACCCTGAAGCCAAGATAATTCCTATTTTGGGACAACTTTAATCCCCAACCCTACTTAATGACTCAAATTCCAACATTTAGAACATAAACCTAGTAAGCCCATATAAGAGTGTAAGGGTCAAGAAATCAAACTCTACTATCATTACCAGCCCATACATTGAGATGAGGCATACTCAATAAAAGGAAATGTTTAACACCTTTTCAACCGTAAAATCTAATGTATAAACTTCTAGAAGATCAGCTCACTTTTTTAGGATGGTTTCCTAATGGTCAAAAGTGAACTGCATCTCTTACAAGAGGAAGGATATTCTTAGTTGAAGTTTACATCACTTTCGAACTCAACAAGAATTACATGAAGAACCAAGCTTTAGTAATAATAGTGAATAAATTAGCCCACTAAGTATCATACAAGGTTTTACAGGAGAATGTCCATCCTCCATTATAGAGACTAATATGGAACATAAGTGATGATATTTTAACAAGTTGGACTTAACCATCACAGTAATCAAATCTCAATATAACCTTTCCACAACCGGATTTAAACCCCAAAGGAGTCAGAATAGTTCTAGAGTTTTAAGAAGCATCAAGGAGATCAACATGAAATAATAGAATCAAGTATTTAGATCTTATACAATCTTAAGTTGCAAACAAGATAGAATAGTTAACTGTTAGGAAACTCAGTGATTCAGTCGATCCATAATAGTGGCTCTGGAGTAGACCATAACGCCATTCAAAACTACTTATTCAAGGGCTGAAGAGGAAGACCTTGTAATCATCACAAATGTCCTTATTATCTATAACCTGATGATAATATTAAATTCAGTTGTTTTACTTCAGTACAAATACTTATTCAGTACAAGACCAATGCCTCCTACGACTCCATATGCATAGATTTCTTTAAAGAATCAAACCCAATTGCATAAATCCCACAAACACTAGGTCAAGGAAAGACATCTATAACAAAAACTCACACAGAAAAATTTCCAGAATACCACAATACCTTGCTATATTTATTCATATCCTTGAAGAGATGGGTAACAAATTAAACAAACATTTTCTACAGTATGGGTAGATATCAATTCACAACTGCAAGAATATTTCAACAATGTTGGTGTATCATATCAAACCCAGTAATCATTACAGCAGCAGTCCTCAAACATCTCAAGAGTGAATTCTTTCCTTAACAATAATAAACCTTATTGGAGCATGTACTTAGTTAATCACTTCTAACAACATACATCACAAAGCCATAGCAATTTGTACTCTACAACTAAAGTATTAAATGATTCTACATCTCTAGAAATTATAAACACAAAATTTCATACAAGGAAAGGTTATTTTTGTGAAATTACTAAATAGAGCAAGAAATTATGAAAAGTTCAGAGTGTATCATGCCTGTTACGCTGGTGTTTTCTTTCCTTACAAAACTTTCACGATTACTCAGGAAAATCCCCAAACCTTTGAAATGAATTCCTTCATTCAACAGATCACAAATTTTCCATGATGTTTTAATGAGTCTGGGAACTTGTTGTTCCATCTACTCAACTGATGTTTTCTTCATGCAAACTCACATCAACACATAGTTAAACTTCTTCCTTGCATGCTGAGCTACTACGAGTTTCTAGCCATGAAATGAATCAATACCAAAAATTTCCCCTTTGTTCCAATCCATCCATGCACTTCCCGAGGAAGGTGGGCAATAAAAGACATTAAATGCAGAGTTAATGGAGCTTGCCACCAATTTACAAACCAACTATTCTTAGCTCTCCCTTAAATTTAGCAAATTCATACTTCATGCCATGCAAGGTGATTTAGATAACTAAAATACTTCATCTCAAAATCAGTTGGCAGAGATAATTAAGGTATGTGAGTACAACTATTAGGTGGTGGGTGCCACCTCATCAACCGTTTGAATTTGGGCAACATTATATCCTTTTTAATGACCAACCAATATTTTATACAAATAGAAATTTGGATGTCCTTTCTTAGTCATAACTTAAGGCTTCATACTATTTTTATATGCATAAACATCCTTTCAAATAGCTAAAGTAATGTCCAATTCAATCTTCTCAACGATAGGTTCTTATGTTAAGTTTAGAACTATACCACTAGGATTAGATTGTCCTATTTTTACATTAGCTAATAAATCTTCAATAATAGTTACTTAACTACTTTAATCTTATCAAATTCCCTTTTCAAAATCTGTATGTGTGTGTGTGTGTGTGTGTGTGTGTGTGTGTGTGTGTGTGTGTGTGTGTGTGTGTGTGTCTATATATATATATATATATATATATATATATATGTATGTATGTACACACACACACACATATATGTACATAATGTATATATATATATATATATATATATATATATATATATATATGTATATATATGTATATATACATATATATATATGTATAATATATATATATTCATGTATAGATATATACATAGATGTTATAATGTTAGCGTTGATCAATAAAGTTGCTCATGTATACTCGTAGGAGTTGATGCCATTAATTCTTAATAATTAAGTCCTTGACTGACGACTATAGCCCCTTTATCCCTGGAAATACGATCATGATGGCATTAGTCATCAAATGGGTAGACTATCAGATGGTCAGTTTAAGACCTATTATAAACCAATAGGAAGTCTTGATCGCATTTCAAATTAAGTTGTTAAGTGAACTATCAAAATTGTCAAAGCCTCAACATAACTTAGTTATAAAAACTATAATGTTAACAATTTAATAGAGATAAGCAACAACATCACAAATCACTTTCGAGGCTTAAATTTACACCAAGGAACTTATGACATACAACATTACAAACAACGTAATGTCACCTTAGCAAAAATAGTTCATCAATAAGATAGACCCCGGATTAGCAGGGTTCTCATCTAAGGAGATCATCCTTAGCTTATTCATGATATTGTGATTACATGTTCACATCAAGTTTCCATTTAATTTTTTGATACGCAAGGGTGCCAACAACATAGGATTAAAACCAAATGTCCTATCATTACTTTGACAACAATAATGAAAGCACAGGGCGTTACATACGACATTCCTTCAATCACCTCCTCTAGGTATTGCATCCCTACAAATCACTTGTGTGGTGCCTCCTATGTTACTATCTCCCTCTCTATGGCCACAGCTCACCTTCGTGCCATTGTTCTGCTAAAGTAATAATGTGCTCAGAAAGCTACATATGTTTTACTCCCTTACCCTATCACTCTTCAATCCCCCCTATTTCTTCAAATACCTCCTGCCTTAGTGTGCCCTAGTTGTAAATTTGTCTCCTTAAAACCCTAACCTTGTAAACTTTCCTTCCCCACATGCCCAATTATCTCAAACACCCTTCCACATGGAGATTTTGTAATGAGGTGTCTCAAAATCACCTGGTTCGCTACCCAATCAACTACTCTTTAAACTTCACACTTACAACTGCTCTTATCATCTTGAAAAATCAAAGGATGCAAGGTAAAATTAACATCACAAACACCTTCATTTATAGATTCATCAAATTCCTCCAAATTAATTGTTCCTCAACTATCACCATATGTGGCATTAATTCCACTCTTTCACTCTTCTGAACATTGCATTGTATTCTTCCACACCCCATTCGTAACCTTTTGGCACATCCACTACTTCTTGGCCACATACTTCCTTTCGTGTGCTTCCCTGGTACGAAGTACCTAACTAATACACCTTATAACAAGTAGTTTCCTATGTTGTTTCCTACCTCACATTACACTATGCAACTTTCCATCTATGTGTGGTCCTTAATCTAAGAAAATTTCCTTTAAAAATACCTTCAATCCGAGCACCTGTAACATCGTTCTTCTATGCACACCAATCTTTCAAAGTAGGTTCAATTTTCAACCCATATATGTACCTGTATAATACTTATTTCTCCTCTACCCCAAACTAAAAGTATAAGGGGTCCTGTGCGCATGAATCCAATATATAGTAATCATCTCCTGGCACACAAGTTGGCTTATTACAATAAATTACTGAACTAAATTGATAAAACATAGAAATGATAAAAGGGAACACATTTAATGAAATGTATTAAAGAAAAATATAATCTAAGTAGCAATAGTGCCTTATTACAAACACCAAAAAGACTTATTTATAATAGGGCTTCATCCTACTCCCATTGAAGTAATCAGGCAATAAAGTGTCATACAATGCTTTTAATTGGAAAGCACATGATTCTAATATATTTTTTACAACAAAGGGTCCCAACCAATGAATTTTCAATTTTTCTGGGTGGCACACAAACTTTGAATCATACAGATAAACCATCTTTCCCACCTCAAATGTTTTATTCCTTATATTCCTATCATGCCATTCTTTTTGTCTGACCTTTTTTGTCTTCTATCTCCACTAAGAAATAACAAACATTTCATCTAACTACATCAATTTGTCTATGAACTCTTCAACATGTTTTTCATCATCCATTCCTCCTGCATGCGCAATACGTAGGGATGGTAAGTTAAATTCAACAGGTAATACAACCTCTCCACCAAACACCAACTAAAATGGTGTGGCCTTATTTAACCTCTTCTAAATGGTCTTGTATTCCCAAATTACATCCAATACTTTATCATCCTAGTATTTCCTTCCAACATCACATATTTTTGTCAATGTTTGTCCCAAAATCTTGTTTAAAGCTTCAGCAGTGTCATTGTCCTATGGGTGATAGGGTATAGTCTTATGGTGTGCCACCATAAACTCATCTAAAAGAGTTCTGATGGTCTCATTCAAAAAATAAGTGCCCCTTTGACTTCTTAAACTCAATGCACATCGATACCTGCTAATAATGTTCTCCCATAAAAATCTTGTTGTAGTAACTATTATACAATCCTTTTATAGGATCAGCTTCTTCCCACCTTATCAAGTAGTCTGTACAAGTTATAATATAGCGCGCATCAGTCCTATGTGTAGGTGGGGAAATAGGACATATAAATTTGATAGCCCTTTTCTCAAAACGTTCAACACTTTCAATAGGCCTCAAAGGAATCTCATATCTGGTTCTAGAATTCCCAAGGTGCTTTCAATTGTCACACGCCTTTACATATTCTTTATTATCCTTGTATATAGTCTCCCACCAAAGTCTAGCCATCAGAATCTTCTACGCGGTGGCATCTCTTACATAATGTCCTCCTATAATTACACCATGAGCTTCTTGCATAATGGATTCATGATCATTCTTTAAAACACACCGGCACAAAACCTCATCACGACCTAATTTATACAAGTCTCTACCTATCAGTTGGTAAGGTGTCACACGTATTGCAAGTTACTTCTTTTCTAATGTATTCACTCCCTCAAGTGTCTGCACTATGTGTAAAAAGATTGTGATATCTTCTAATTATGTGGGCGCATGATTAAATCTAAATATTTGTGCATCTAGCATTGTATCCTCAATACTTTATGCATCCTCACCAGAATTAATTCTTATCAAATGATCAGGCCCTAAATTACTCTTTCTTGGATTTACAACAACTATAAACTGAAACTATTGAAATATTAGTATCCAGCTGCAAATGCACCCTTCTAGAACATGATTTTTTACTAAATACTTAAGTTCCATATGATTTGTATAAAATATAAACGGTGTCACCAATAAGTATTGTCTGAACTTGTGCAGCGTGTAGATCATAGATAAATCCTCGTGCTTAATAGTTGTATAATTTTGTTTTACTGGTGTCATCTTCCTCCTTGCAAAATAGATAGGGTGGTATATAATTCATTTTCCTGGTTGCACCAACATTATGCCAATTACCATCCTAAAAGCATCAACATGAACATGAAATGGTTTTTCCCATGAAGGAAAGCGCAAAATAGGAGCAGTGGTCATCCTTTCCTTCATTGTTTCAAACACTTGTTGTTATGCATCATATCAATAGAAGTTTCCTTTAGCCTTCAATAATTCCTCTATGGGAGCGACAATATTTACATAGCCTTTAATGAATTTCCTCTAATACCTTGTATTTCCAAGGAATCCACACACTTCACTCTGATTGTTAGGTTCTTCCAATCCCAAGATCACATAAACCATGGATGGGTCCACCAACAACCCTTCCTTACAAATGATATGCCCAAGTAAAGTCCCAAAACTTGTTGTAAAGATGTACTTCTTAATATTTAGAGAGATGTTCAACTGCCTACACCTATCAAACATAAGTCTTAAATTTTTAAGATGGTCCTTAACCAAACCATATACTATCCAATCATTTAGATACACCTGTAAAAATTAAGAATGAAGAAACTGAAATTATTGCACAACAATGTGAGTGAACACTTCTAACGCATTCTTCAATCCAAAGGGCATCACTGTGTGTGAAAAACTTCCCCACTTAGTGGTGAAAGTTTTATTTTCTTGATCTTCCTTTGCTATGCACACCTGAGGATAACAAAAAAACCCAACTGTAAAAGAGTAAATCTCACACCCAACAACTCCTTCAAAGATATCCTCTGTGAATAGGGTGGGAAAAGGATCAATGACACACGAAGAATTCAACTCTCTGTAGTCCACATAGATTCTTATCCTCCCATACTTTTTAATACTAATAACCAAGGGACTTACCCATTTAGATTCCTCAATAGGCTCAATTATACCAGACTTGAGAATTTTATCGATTTCTTCCTTTACCATAACACACATATTAGGATTCATCCTCTATGGCCTCTTCTTGATTGGGCATGTGCCTTCTTTAAGATTTATTATCATATCAAACAAATAATTATGTACTCATTTTAATTCATGATAGCCCCTCAAAAATAAGTCCTGAAAGATACATTGTAGCTCAATAATCTTAGCAACTTCCTTCTCCGACCAGTAGTCACCAATAATCACTTCCTTAGGTTTTTCGTCTATTCTAATGTTAACCTTATTTTTTCATAGGCTCATGATATGTGCATGCCTTCACATATTTTGTTTCCATCACTTCACATGTACCCTTAATTTGGTTAACATCCAAGTTGTTTTCCTTATCATCCTCACCATCTACCATGCATTCTAGCTTACACTTTTCCTTTTCTTCCAAGGCGAGGACCATTTCTTCTTCTTCCATCTCTTCAAGGTCAAGGCCCACCTGTAAGTCCAAATCATCAAATAAATCTAACAAAATTTCCTTGGTTTTTTCCCTATCTCCCAAAGTCATGCACTTCATAATTTGTAGTGCTTCTTTGACTGGAGGCTTAGTAGAAAAATAATCAAAAGTATGAATTATACATAAGGCCCTCTCCTGCCAATTAGTTGTCACTCTTGTTAACCCTACATAAACATAACATGTGTGTGCAACTACTTAAAGTGGAATAGAACTTATGTACCCAAAGTGATAATGGAAATTCCTCCTACCCCTCCATCCAAAGTCTCTCACAATTCTAAATGTGGTTCAAGGCAAAGCAATTCCCATGAAATTTGTATATCTGAGAGGGTACATTGCTCCTTATGAACCTAGTAGAAAATGTGATTCTTACTTCTCACCATTCCAATAGTTCATCTCTGTGTGTAGTCCACCAATGCGTTGTTGTCCCACGTAGATTATATACTAGGATATTTCCTCTATCACCATCATCCATCCACTGGGCTTCCATAACACTCAGAAATACATCAGGGTTCCCCTCACCAGTGTACCGAGGTACCTGGTTATAATTCAAGCACCTAACCATGTGTGACCCAATCATGTGAGTAACTATTTTCTTGATCTCTTGCCTAACTACCTCATATGTCCTAGGCACCTAGTTGTCACAAGAAATACTTGTGGTATCACTAATTGAATGGTCATCATCCCATTGTATCACTCCTTCCTTAGATGGCTTAGCTACCTCAGGATCTCTGATTTTGCATGTATATAACTTGTTCAAGTATTATTTGCTCAAATTATCAACATACGGAGCATCCTTTACGTATTTCAAAGGTATAATGACATGCTCTTCTTTGTTCTCAAAGATAATGTACCCCTCGTTGAAGTGTAAATCTGCATTATTCACATAACACCAGGGGCACCCAAATAATGTCAAAAAACTATCTGCTTCAGCTAGCTCCAACACTTCAAAGTCCCCAATAACCTTGGCTCCCTAAATTATAATAGTCACATCCTTGAGTACTCCAAGAGGCATGGACATAGTTATTTTTTCCACGTATAATATATTTAAAGAGGGATGCAATGGTGGTCTTCCCATTTGATTCCATGCATCTTACATAAGCACATTAACTTCTGCACCTATATCAATAAAAATAATACTTAAGATCCATCCATCAACAACTGCATTAAGATTAATTTCCTTATCATACTCATGATTGTGTGGGGGAAAATTCTCATGAAGAATCTACCTCTCACGCTCTGGACCAATACGCAATATCTTTTCTATCAACCACTCTCGTAGAAAAGGTATGATGTTATCCTAGCATAACATTCTGCATACCTCCTTCAAATCATCTACATACTTCCTTGGCATTTCAACATTATTCAATCATTCTATCACACATGCCTAATCCTTCAAGATCTGAGTGTTTCCCTTTAGATCCGTGATAACATCCATAGTTTTCGGGTATACTTATCTCTAATGTGTAGCATCAAAGTACTTAGCATTAATCACTTCGTGTTTTGTTATTATAGGATTATACTTCATAGCTTCACATGCATGCGCAACCTTAGCACTTGTAGTAACTAACACACGTTGTAATTCAGAATTAAAACCTACCTTTAACATCCATTGATCTCTAACTATGCGATGAATCTTAATCATTCCGACACCCTTTATCTTTCTTGTGTTTCTTTCTCATACGCTCATATAATTCAAAGCATTATTTAAACTTGTGTTGTTCTCCACACCATGAGAAAACCACATACTGAGGGCACTCATGCTAATAATGATTAGGAGATCCACATACATAACAAGTTCCTCTAGGAAATCCTCCTCTGCCACCACCGCGACCTTGGCCTCTATATCCTACAAAAAATCCTATATTCCCGTTATCCTCATTATTGTGCCCTTAATTATGTTGTTCTCTCTACTTTTTATATCCACTTACTATATTATTTTGGTGCACACCAGTCTACATGGAATCATGAATATGATCAATCACTTTGTAGTCAACAGTGTTATGAGTATGGGTTTTACAAATCTTACAATACATGGACATGTTCTTTTAGATTACACACTATAAGAGGGGTCATCTACTTGCATCATGGCCCAAATGAAAAATTTCACAATCCAACAACATGGTGCATACCAACTTGTGAGGGCGGCTATCTTTAGTGTGTCCTTCAACCTTGCAGTAAGTACACTATATTCCATTGTGTGTCTCATGAGATGAATTAAAAGAGATATTCTCCAATAGTTTCTCCATGCATGTAATGTGTGCTTTAATAAATGGTCTTACTTCAGTGTCCACACTCCTAACTTCCACAATGAGTAGAAATTCTTCTAAAGTATTGAGCGGATCTAAAAATTTATTATGAGAAAGTACCCTTTTGAACGGATTCAATAATCCCCTAATAAACCATTGTTCATGATGACTAGGATGTATGTCATAAGAAAAAATTGATAATAAAGTTTTAAATCACGTGTCATATTCCTGAACACTCTCAGATAAGCCAAGATTAATTTCCTTAAGTGCGTTAATACTTTTTTGTTCAAACTCAAAGATATAGAGCTCAGCTATAAATGCATATCAAAACCATCATAATCCACTATAGTTTGGTGTAGGTCATAATTTCTGTAATAGTTATGCGCACGCCCTTGAAGAGTAGTGGAAAATTGAATTTATTTTCTATCTGAGGATGTGATTCCTTTAGCATGCCATAACAACTCACATTTGTGCACATGCTCTGTAGAATCTTCAATACCCCTATATTCTGGTAAGTGAAGATACATCTCATAATACACCTCCTATGGTTGATGAGGGTGTGGACCTTGTCCACTAGGTCCAGAACCAGAACCCCCACTAGTATTTCCTTCACCACAAAAACCACCTCATCCACTTGATCCTGAGCCTATTGATCCACTTGATCTAACTCCTGTAGTGGGAAAAAAACTTGTGGATGTACTTTTTTGTGTCCCAACTGTAGTACTAAACTGAACTCCAAAAGTCTAGGAAGTGGTAGTACTTCCATATGTATTCCCAATTTTCTACACACCCACACTCTGTACTGATGACACACCAGAAAATATTCCTCCATTTGGTCCTCCAAACAACAAAGATGATGTCACCTGTGATGCCATAAAAGTATGTGTTGTCTGATGTAATTTTATATTCAAAGGAAAATGATATCTACTTAAAGCTACTGGATTACCTACAGTCTCATGTTTATCAATCACTAATTTTAAACTTGAACACAAAGCGTAAGGGTTAGGTTTCCATGTGGG
Organism: Taxus chinensis; assembly: GCA_019776745.2. Lineage (NCBI taxonomy): Eukaryota > Viridiplantae > Streptophyta > Pinopsida > Cupressales > Taxaceae > Taxus > Taxus chinensis. Next base: position 611,289,012 of record CM034148.1, on the reverse strand, counting down.
ATCTGATGTGTATCTGTGGTCCTCAATCTTTCCTCATTATACACATTCTCATCAGAATCCAAAGGATATTCTCTATTGCACTTTCCTAAGTGAGGGAGAGTTTGATGCTCTAGTTCCAGGTCTTCCACTTGATCTTTAAATCCTTCATGACACAAGATCCTCTATAACTCCATAGACTCCTCAATATCATTCTTCTTCACCAATTCTCTCCTCCACAATTCATTAAACTTAAGCCACCTTTCTTCTCTTTCCATTTCTGCCACAAGGTTTTCCATCTTCATCACGCCTGCTCCTACCCCTGCACATGGTGGTGTTTAGCTAGCCATAGGTAGGCACTCTAAACTCAACACCAACATCATTATCTTAATTTCCAAAGCAATAGTGTGGATGTAAGATCCTCTGGCCTCGTGCAAAAATTCAAACTCAACAACCTCTAGACAATAATACGTAGAAACAATGTACTCTAGAGTATAACTACGCACAAAACTAGCCCACCAATTATCTACAGCATGCATCCAAGGTTCATCTACATAAAAAAAAACATGGTACTCTTCCTGCATCCAAACTCTTGGTGTGTAACTCTATCTCTTCTTCAATGCGTATGCAGATAACCACTTGTACAATTGTGTAGTAAAGTTGTACAAAAACATCTCATAGAACTCATGATACAAATTATCTTCCACCCACATGCATGCATTGAAATCATTTTCAGAACCATATCTTTGGGAAAATTGAACTTGTCCTTCAATTACCAAATCTTCAATGGCCACAAGAGTCAATCGATATGCCATCATCATGTAACATCAAGGAAAATAGTTTCAAAATAGGTCTCAGCAATGGAACCAAAATGTGGTCTTTATTTTTATACCCAAATGCCTAGGCACGTTGGCACTTAATTCATATATATATGAACATTCACCTGAAGCACACAAAGCTACCAGATCCATCTTTGTTACTGTCTTTCCAAGGTGTTAGCATGCATGTTCATAATAACCATAATCAAGTGTATATTCCATCATAATAATCCGATCTATGAGCTCAATTTGGAAACACACATAATAAAGAAAACATAAAGGTTCATATAACAATTAAGATCAGATTTACCATACAAGTACTATGAATGGAAATGTCAATAACCAATATCCATCCACAAATATCCATCATATTAACTCATCACAAAAAATAGTTGAATACATCATAATACTCTCATATAATCACATGTGTAAATTCATACCAACAGCATAACTCTATCATACATGTGGTATCCCAAAACATTGAAACACATTACATACTTATAGGAGTGGGTAATTTCCCTTCATCACCCATACATTCTCAAAATAGGTTGCATGCTCAGAATAGCCATGTGCCAATAACTACATGCTTCTATATGGTGGCTAATAATAGAGTAATCTATAACTAAACTCTATCTTAATCCTATTATTAGCAAAAACTATACATGTCTCTTGGTCTTTAACTTGTTCCCAAAATAGATATTCCTTAGCCACAAAGTCTTCATGCTTTTCTCTTTTTGTTCTCTACACTCCAACCTATTTTTATCCTAATCCAAGCAAAATAGCTAAGTCTTGAACTTTGTCTCTCTGGGCACAAAACCTCAGGACACAATTTTTTCACCCTCTCCCACCTACTTACGTACCCCCTTCTTTCGCACCACTATCACGTGTGCCTTTGATACTTATCCAATATTTCAAAAGCCCAATAAAAAGGTCCTACTACAAGATAATACAGTAGAAGAAAATCAGGAAATGGTGGTACATTCTAGTGCAACAGTAATGAGCCAAGAGATAGTAGTAGATTCAAGTTCTCCTACTTCTACAAGTCAGGGCTTCTCATCTTTGTTAGCACTGTAAACAATCCATGAGAATAAAGAAGTACAATATATGGTGGATCAGCATCCTAAGTCCTGAGAGAAGAGAAAGACATAGGTTCTTCTATTGGAATAAGTTCTTCTTCTTCTTCTCATTTTTCTAGGCAATGTAATTTAAGTAATCAAGATGAATTGTAAAAACTGAATTAACATGCTTAAAATCCATTACTTCAAGTTATTTTGAAAAAGTAAATTACTTAGGAATAGTTAGCATGACATGCAAGGTATTTGATTTTGTTTTGAATTTTAGAATATTCGAATATCATACATGCCAAGAAGAGAAAATCAAGGAGAAAGAATCTCAACTTTTTGTAGTTTTGTAGCTAAGCACGTGTGGAAGACATAATTAATGTCTCCTATTTGTACTATCTTTCTAGATACCATAAATTTAGGAGGGATCCTATGGGTTAAAGGACCAAATATTTTTTGGCAATCATCTATTGTAATTTTAAGAGTGAAATTAAATATTACAAACTTTATGGTGACATTATTGAATGTTCATTGTGTAAACTAGCTGGAATTGAATAAGAATAAGGTGGATTTCTAAAGAACTTTGTTTTTTTCTTGATTGATAATACTTAGAAAATGTTCCAAGGGCCAAGTAAAAAAGATATATCAATGAAGCTCAAAAAAAAAAATACATCCAACAAAATGCAAGAGTCAAAAATAAATTCACTCAAAAAAATCCCAAACATAGTTCCAAAAAAACTCCTTACCTAAGACACATAGAAATTACATCAATAAAGACCAAAAACTAGATACAGTCAGCATAAAAGCAAAAAAAAGTCTACCTAGGAAGACTTTCTCCTTGTTCTTGAACTAGGTCCCTCATGCTTCATCTGACTTCTAAGAGATTCACAATCCTTTGAACTATTAAGAAATAAATTCATCCTCTTCCCTTTGTCCTAGGCCACTTCTCCCTGCATGATTTCTATCATCTTCCCCAAAACCACTATCCTTGTGTTGGTCCTCTGAGCATTCCTGATCAAATTCTAATTTTTTTCCTTAATTTGTCCAAATGTATCCTCCAAAGCCTCAATTTTGTTAGCTAAAAAATTTATAAGACTATTTCCTTCCTTAACACCTAAGGAAGTTCCCCCATCCAGATTTTTTATAGCCAAATTTTGGAAAGAAGAAACTGCATCTAACTATTTTTTAACCTTCTCCTTCATCTCCATTAATTTAACCCTATCAGCAAATGAAATATAGTCCTCCCAGTCTTCACCCAAATTTTTTCCTGAAACCCTAAATTTTGGTTTAGGCGTACCAGCTTTAACAAAAAGAAAAATTAGTCCCTGATGGATAGCGGCTACCACTTTTTCATCTTAAAAATCCCTAGAAGAAGCTTGCATATAAATTTACAAGAAAAAGGGAACAATTATTTTCTTATCCCACCTAATATGAATAAGCAACATGAATTGATTGTTATCTAATTTTGCACACATGGCAAGATTGGACAACGGGGTCCTATCACGTTCAAAATGAAATAATAGTCCCAGGAACCCACCTTCGGTTATTAACAAGATACAATAATTAAAAATAATTCTTAAATTGCATATGAAGAGATCACCTAGCATTGAAAGGCACCCAGTTTATCTCAACTCAGTGAAGATTTTGGGGTCAAGTTGATAGAGAATCTAGTGTCAAATTGATAGTCATCTCGGAAATCATCTCGGTAGAGACTCTCAGTTGTAAGAGCTCGATGAGGTCTTGTTAATACAAAATATAGCTCGTTGAAAATTGACGAATGAAAGGAACTCTATAAGGATCTCGGTAGAGATCAATGCATGCGGAAGTAAAGGCCGAGTCAGGGAGATTCAAATTTCAAGCTATCAATAAAGTCTCAATGAATTGGAAAGGTTCAAGCCACAGGCGGAAGCAAAGGCAGAGATAAGGAGTTCGACTCATCTTCGTGACTTGTTCATTTTGGAGATCATGTGGTGAGCTTCTTTTAGGACACATTCTACAAAGCTAGGGTGATTCAAACGCAAGCCAAGGCATTAAGAGTTCCATAAAATGAATGGATATCGTTGTGTAAACAGAGATACGTGATGGAGCCTTATCAATGAGACTCATCAAGCATGATGGATAATTCAAGGCAACTCGTTTCGTGTGGATGCATTAAAGATGGTTTCTAGGATACAATTCCAGGGCTCATTGATTAATGCAAAACTGGGAGGCCTACTCGAAATAATTTTACAATGGTAAGCTCATAGAGGCAGAAAGAATGTCAGGCCAGGGTATTAGTGAATACAGTATATATATTTTTGCTGATGTTGTTTAGACCTTCCTTCGCCGAGCATTTGGTGCACAGGTAGTTGACATGTTGCAGTATAGTAAGAGTTATTTTGAGCACTTCCAATAAGCAGGTTGTCCAACTATGTTGTTATCTGTTCAACATCGAATGCATCCTCAAATTCAGCATTTTCCTTCAAGATATTTTTATGAAAATCGATTAAATGACAGTGAGAGTGTTACCGGGAGACCTAATGAAATTTATTACAAAGATTTTCTATCGAGAGCTTACTTGTTTTAAGATGTAACTCATGGAAGTGAATCTCATAGAGGTGGAACTGTTTCATATTAGAATATTCATGAGGCACAATTTTCTTTACAATTATATGACCATCTTCAACGAGTCACAAAGTTGGCAGGCATAAAGGTTTCTGTTGAAATTATCACACCTTACAAGCTACAGCTGAAATGTTTGCACTGAGAGTTTAATGTTATCCTCAAATCTGTTGAAGGAAAACTCGGCAGGAGGAAAATCATGGGAATCTGAGAAGCCTAATGCCAAGTGGATTTTTGTGGATGGCAAGCCAAAGAAGAAGTTCCATGCGGGGAGCTTTGGGCCGGTATGACCAAGTCAAGAAGCGGAAATTGGGAACTGACCTACCAAGGCAATGTATGGCAAATTAGATTCATAAGTCCGAGATCCCCACACATATCCTGCAGACTTCCTTGATACAAATGCCATGCTAATTTGACTTGGCAAAAGGAGGATTGGGCATGGAACGGGGAGATTCAGGCAAACACTGCCAAGCATGGAAATATTGGTTTGGCAAACCATGACCAAACTTCCGTGAATGGGAGAAATTGGGTCAAATTGCTAAGTGACGGCACGATCATGGCAAGAGAATGATATTTCCACACATGGGAAATATTTCACTTGATTTCCAAGTGGATTTTTATGAATGGCAGGCCAAGCTGAAAATCCCGCGCGCTAGTGGGAATTGGGGAGAAATCGGATCAAACTGCCAAGTGAAGATAATATGATGGCTATCCGTCATGAAAACCCCGTAGCTTGGATTGGTCCGAGTCTTTTTGCGAGTTACCAAGAGAAATAAAGTGGCAGTTGCAAATTGGGCATTGAGTAATCTTCCGATCGATAAGGGAGGATGATGGTGAGATGGTTGAAGATGGGTTGACGTTGGAAACAGTATCCAGTTTCAGGCTCACAAAAAAGAAAACGCCTTCTCATGGAATACCGTAATTGCAGCTTACAGAAGACTCAGGTTTCCTTACAACAACAGATAGATGCCCAACCTGATCAGTTCACCTTTGCTAGCATACTTCTCCCAACTCTGATTCGGGCTCTGATCATTCAGGATGCGAGGCAAAATCCCATGCACAGGCACAGGCATGTTGTAGTATAGTAGAAGCTATTTTTAGCGCTTCAAGCAGACAACTGCAGGAAAAAAATATTCACTGCCGTATACGATGGATTGGAGTCACACTATTCAAGGCTTCATAAAATTTTCCCGAGTCAGGAGATGGAAGTTTATTACCGTGCAGAATGAAACGATTCATATTGCTCAGCATGTTTTCTCCTAGAAACTAATTGAATGTGAAGGTCAACTCTAAAATACCTGGTTGGCCGTTTTGCATGCTACATCCTTCTTACTTGTAAATGGTCTCTTTGAGAAACTCTAAGGGCAGAAGCAATATTTATACCCTTCCATTATGTACGTCCAATTAGACAATAAAAATATTCTTTTACCAGGTTCAGAGAAACTTGTTTTTAACAATGAACGATTATACTGTAGTTTCAAGCTAATTTTAGCTAACTTATTTCTATTAGCTTTTATCCACGACTAAGGAAGAATCCATATGGTTGTTACCTATACATTTTTCCAAGGTCCTCTTGGTTGCCCCAGTTGTTCAATGTATTTTTTGAAGGGCTTCTTTTATGTGTTGCAGATTGTAACATAAAGGATCTTTTTAGTTTCTAAAAAAATGAGTATATGGTGTAGCTCACAGCTACGTATGCCATACTAAGATTCCAATAGTGGCATAATTGTTGATTGGAGCCAAGATTTCCGAATGCACTGCCAAAATACCGAAGGGTTCTTTGACCAAAAATTAGTCTTAAGGGTGTCTATCGACATGTTACGGGCATGAGCCTGGGTCATCATCATGGCAGCATTAGGTCTTTATTGGTAATGGCATTTTCTCATCGTTTTGAGGGTACAAATTGTGCTTATTATGGAAAAGTCAAAACATTCTTACTACAAGTGTTATATGATAAGGAAGAACTGTGAGCATTGTGGTAAAACCATTCTTTTTAGAAATATTGGGTTAAACTCGGTATTCAAGTGAGTTTGAGCCCAGGAAAGGTAAGATCATTTGCTAGATGAAGAGCTCGGTGACTTCACAGTGAGCTCGTGGTGATGTTTCATGAAGTTTGAATGAGGAATGCATAAATGGGCTCGAGTTAACAGAGGAAAATGATAAGAATCGAGTTTGATAGCTCGCCATTCGAAGGACTCAATGCAAAAGAGCCCGATTACCAAAGCAAGGAAAGAGTTAGTGTGGGGTCAAAAATCGAGCGCAACACCGAGTTAGAGGATTCGAAGCTCATCGAGTTTGGCTATGTGCAGACTCTATCCACATGGACCTCCCTCCTCTTCAAGTCAAACGGGTCAACGGGGGGGTCCCGACATTATGTTAATTAAATTAATATTTTTTATTTAAATATTTTAATAATAATATTTATTATTATTATTTAAATATTTTATTTAAATATTCTTTTAATTAATTGAGAAGACTTGGTCATCAAGCAATTAATGACCCATGATGGAACCTTCTCAGGTAGTTCAACTAACTATAATAAATACATCATGGGCCTTCATTTTAGGAATGTAATTATGACCATTTCCTCTTCTTTCTCACATATTCTTCTATAAATGTAAGTTGGAAGCTCATTTCAAAGGGTTCCAACAGTTCAGACAAGTTGGACAGTTAGATATCTCAGGCAAGTGTATACTTTTCAAGAATCCTCTCTTCTGCAAGTTGTTCTTGTGTGTTGAGAGAACTTTCAAGCCTCCTCTTCAAGACTGTAATGGCAACTATTGCCTCTTCTGAATGTATGATGCATTGTTCATGTTATTGAAGCAATAAAAGTGTGTGTTTTGTGACTAATCTCGGTCCTTTCATCCTTCTGTGCTTCTTTGTGCCTTTCTCATACTTGCAGGTACACTGTGCAAGTTTAAGTTCTATTGCAGGTTCTTGGAGTTATGTGCTTATCGAGTGGTGAAGTATTGCATGCAGTTGAGTTGTGGTGTCTGTTCACCCTTCTTGAGTTCATCCTTCTTCACTGGGAAACTGGTATATTTCTCGGTCTGATAAAGTTTAACAAAGGGAACGCGTGTCTCTTAGTTTGTGGTATCATGTACCCTCTCTAAGTTGCAGTAGGTGAAGTTGACCTGTGGTGCACACACCCTCTTCAAATTAACCCTTCCTGAGTCTGAAGACACCCTTTATTTGGTGCATCACCATCCCTAGTATAGTTTCATTTATGTAAATCTCTTTCCCTAAAACCCCATGAAAATGTTAGCATAGGACTAGATAATCATTTTTGTTACACTAGGAGTAGTACAACACTTAGTTCAGGAAGAGGAAGCCGGCCTTCTCCGGAGGTTCACCTCAAACCCAAGTCCCACAGCTTGAGAGGTGATCCCATGTGTCCCAATCACACCGAACGTCCTATTCACATCCTGGCCATTCAGAGGGTGCAGTGATTTAGCGACAACAGTTTTTGGCACGCCCGGTGGGACTGAGAGAGTTGGTACTTATCTTCTCACTTACACAAGTCAAGGTACCTGGCGACTCTATATCTCTAGATTCCAAATCTCAGTGCAGTAACTTATGTGAAGAATTCAGACAAGAGCTTCTTCAAAGAAAGGAAAGTATCAGCATATCAAACTTTCCTTGTCTTCTCCAATGAGAAGTAGAAGAGGCATTTCCACATCCCCAGTTGCAGATTTACCTAGTAGGGGTCATTCAATTCCTCCTTACGGAAGATTTCCTCCACCAAGGAACAATCAACCTTTCGTTGCTATGGCGAGGAACCAAGTTTTTCCCCCTTTCAATGCAAGTAGTCCTCTTATGTTGGCTCAACGTGACCCGATACCTATTGCGGCACTCAAAAGTTTACCCTTCTACGCGGGGGAAACTCACGTTACTCCAGTGGAGCATATCTTTGATGTAGCCAGCATCTGTACAGTACATAATATCACCGAAGACAATGTTGCAGTTAGAATTCTTTCTACCTCTTTCAAGGGAAAAGCGCTTCAATGGTTTCGCGGGTTAGGTGTTGGCACTATAACCACTTGGGATGAGTTGGGAGAAAAGCTATGTAAACAATTTGAAGACAAAAGTGATCACCTATCACTTTTGGAACAACTTACTACCATAAAAAGAGCTTCCCAAGAATACATGAGTGATTTCAACTTTCGATTCCACATAACTTGGAATAGGATTCCGGTGCTCGTAAAGCCTTCTACGCATAATGCATTCTTGTACTTTTTGCGAGCCTTGAATAGTGATGTAGCAGTTATGATCCAGTCCATGGGAGGGACTACACTGCCTGATGCTTACGAAGTTGCCATAAGTGCAGAGAATTCTTTGATTCAGGCTGGAAAGATAGCTCCACGACCACCAATGCCCTTTTCTCTAGATCTTACGAATCATCAGCCTATCATTGCTCCTATTCTAGTAGACTCCAAGCAACCATCTCAATCTTCCCCTGCCTCTTCAAATGACCTATTTGAAGTCAAGTCACTACTGCAAAATTTTGGAAATGAGCTCGTTGCACTCAAAAGGCAACAATTTCAATACAATCGTCTATATCAGCCACAAAATCAGCAGTATCAAGCTAACCGTTATCCTTTTTAAGGGAACAATCAGCCTCGAAATCAAACTACAAGTCAAGTTGCAAATGTCAGGCCCTTGAACTTTCAGAACCCTCTTGCAGCTAGCTCATCTAGAGCTATAGTACCTGTTCAAAATAATCTAGTTCAAGACTACGAATGGTGTTATCCTTGCTCTCAACCTCACAATCAAAATCTTTGTCCTAATGGGGTTCTTAGCTAGGCCCTTATGGTTCAAAGTGTATCTGCCCCTTCAGAGTTAACAAACAATTCATCTACGCAAGAAGCAGCAGATCAACCGCAGGCACCTGAAGAATCTGCTTTGCTAAACTGGAAAGAAGAAGATTTTTGTGGATTAAATATATATTCTTCATCAGTGGCAGCAAACACTCGTTCCAAAAAGAGAGCAATGGAGCCTCAACCTCTCGAAGCTGATCTAGCATCCACTTCTCAACCTGGGTTTCAAATGGCAGTTGATAAAAATGCGGGAAAGAAATCACTAGAAACACTGGTTAGCCACACCGCAGGGAAAGATGGTTCTCCAGGCATCACGGTACCCAACAAACATTTTCCAAAGGAGGACCCCAATGCCCAAAAAAGTGTCATCAAAGTTAGAGCAATTCCCTTCAGCATAGTAGAACAAATGAAGAAAACCAATCTGAGCGTTACCATGTGGGACGCACTCTCGATCCCTTCCCAAAGAAACCTGTTGCGAGAAGCTCTGAATAGTTTTAGTACAACCAGCGGATCACCAAGCCATGGAGTGACAAATGCTACAAATTTGTGTCAATCGGAAGGGAAAATCATTCCTACAGAAAACAAACCACCACCATTCTACATTTCCCTGATCATTGGCGACCACCTGGTACATAATTGCATGATCGATTCTGGTGCCAGTAGCTCTGTCATGCCGAAACAAATTACAGATGTACTAGGCATACAATATGCACCAGTTACAAGAGGGGTTGTTCAGCTGGATGGCACAACTGTTAAGACTGTTGGGGTTATCAAAGGACTTTAACTTACCATTCATGCATGCCCAAGTTTGTCATTCACCCAAGACATATCGGTCATTGATCTCCCTCCTCTCTTTGCCATCTACCTATCACGGGATTTCACTGCCAAGATGGGCGGTTACCTATCAGCCGATTGGTCACATATGATTCTCAAGACTCGACTACGGAACCAAAGTAACTATAAGGGCAGAACCAATCTACCATAATCATGTAGAACCCTACACTGCTAGTGCCATAAATGGAAATTACACCATCGGTGATCCAGAAGAGGAAGATGCTGATCATGAACCAACCACCCTTGTTGAGGAAGTCCCTGATACTTTGCTAGATGAAGTAAGTAGAGATCATCAGTATGATCCCTACGCTGATGTATTGGCAGAAGAAGAAGCTGGTTTGCTGGTCTTGGAAGAAACAGGATTAGGTACTTACTGTATCCATGAAGAAGATACGATCATACCACAACTTGTCAAAACACCAAGTGATTCTAAAGGATTGTGGCAATTGTTCTTCGATGGCTCAAGAAGTAAGAATGGATCCAGTGCTGGTGTTATGTTAATTTCTCCAGAGGGAGATAAGTACTTCTCATCTTTCCTGTTGCAGTTCAGTTGCACTAACAATGTTGCTGAATACGAGGCTCTTGTGCAAGGAATTCAGCTAGCCCAAAGGAAGGGAATCAAGGCCCTGACTATTTTTGGAGATAGTGAGTTAGTTGTTCATCAAGTTTTGGCACGTAGTGCATCCAAAAATGATCTTTTAAGATCATATAAGAATCAAGTCTGGGACCTGATTGAAGATTTTGAAGCTTTTGGAATCCATGCAATCCCTAGAAATCAAAATCAAGATGCAGATAGGCTTGCTACAATTGGTTCACAATACAACATACCAGTTGATATCATGAAAGAAGGGCAGCAATTTGTTAAAATGGTGGTTTGACCAGCAGTCCCTGATAATGTGAGTAGTTGGCAAGTGTTTGATAGTGACAAACAAATTGTCCTCTTCCTACAAGAAGAGGCAGAGTTTGCTACAAAGAATCAAGATAAGTTGCAGGAGTCATATGGTGAGAAAATTATCCAATTGAAAAGCAACAAGTTACCAAAAGGTTTAGTCACTTTGGAATCCATTTTCAATTCAGATGACCAAGCCACAAGACAAAGCCCTAACATGGTGGTCAGAGAAGAATATTTTGAGGAAGTTGAAGTATCAAATGAAAAATTTCTTAAGATCGGAAAAGTGTGTACTTCTGAGGAGAAGGAAGCTTTCATCAAACTTTGTCAAGAGTATCATGACATCTTTGCATGGAGCTATAAAGATCTGCGTGGTTTTGATCCAGGTCTAGCACAACATACCATCGAACTGGATCCTAATGCTAAGCCAGTTCGTCAAAAACAGAGACCAATTAATCCCAAAATTGAGCCACTAATGAGAAAGGAGCTAACCAAGCTCATCGAGGCCTGTATAATTTTTCCCATCAAGCATTCCTCATGGGTAGCCAATTTGGTGCCCGTGAGGAAGAAGAACGGAGAGATCCGGTTATGCATAGATTTTAGGGATTTGAATCATGCATCATTAAAAGACCATTATCCTCTTCCATCGATGGAGCAGATCCTTCAAACGGTGGCAGGAGCTCAAAGATTTTCTTTGCTCGATGGATATTCAGGTTACAATCAAATCCTAGTCCAAGAATCTGACCAATTCAAAACGGCTTTCACTACCAAGTGGGGCATGTATGCCTACAATAAAATGCCATTCGGATTGTCCAATGCCGGGGCTACTTTCCAAAGAGCCATGGACATGGCATTTAAGGGACTAATCAATGATATTATTTTAGTTTACCTTGATGATATAACTGTATACTCTAAGCATGCAGAAGATCACATCACGCATCTAAGGAAAGTTTTCCAAAGGTGTAGGGAATTTGGGGTTTCACTTAACCCCAAGAAATGTATTTTCACAGTGCACGAGGGAAAATTGTTGGGGCATGTGGTTTCAGCAGAAGGATTATCAATCGATCCAGCCAGGATTCATTCAATTATGTCCTTATCTCTCCCAAGTCACAAGAAGGGCCTCCAGAGTTTTCTGGGAACCATAAATTTTGTGCAGGAGATTCATCCCTCAATTCGCAGACATTGGCTAAACCACTGACAGCCATGCTAAAGAAAAACATGCCATTCTCATGGACAAAGGAAGGACGAGAAAGCTTTGAAGCCATCAAAACAGCCATTTCTCAAGCTCCCACACTTGTGAACCCCAGGTTTGACAAATATTTTATCCTTTATGCTTTTGCAGGTCAAGAGAGCATTTCAGGGATCCTCACCCAACAAAACAACAACCTGATGGAGCAACCAATCGCTTTCTTCAGTCAATCCCTCAAAGACTATGAGTTCAAATACTCATTCATTGAAAAGAAAGTCTTTGCGGTTATTCGAGCTTTGAAGAAATTCAAGCACATGTTGTCCAACAACAAGATTCATCTGATGGTGTCTCATCCAGGTGTCAAGGAGTTTTTGCTGAACAAAGAAATGAACGAAAAGCGTGCTGGATGGATCACGAAGGTAATGGAGTATGACGTGCACATCAAAGTCACTAAACTTTTCAGAGGTAAGGGTTTATGTCAGCAACTTGCAACAGACATGGAATCAAAAAGTAATGAGGACGTGACACTCCTAAATACTGATGAGAATGTTGATCAAGCTGACTGGTTATCCAAAATGAAGAATTTCCTCTTCTCGGGAGCATATCTTGTAGACATGGATAAAAACCAAAGGTGAACTTTCCATCTTCAATCTATCCCATATGTTTTGGTAGATAGCGTTCTCTTTCAAAAATATTTGAACGGTGTCCTCCTTCGGTGCATAGGACCAGAACAGGTCAGTAAGATACTAGAAGAATTTCATAATGGCCTATCTGGAGGACATTATTCCGCATGAACAACAGCTACCAAGATCATGCGAGCTGGCTACTATTGGCCAGATTTATTCAAGGATGCCCATCTTTGGGTAAGGAAATGTAAGGAATGTGCCTTTTTCACAGGTAAGCAGAAGCTGGCAGCTCTTCCATTGCATCCAATTCAAGTGGATCAACCCTTTGTTCAATGGGGGTTGGACTTCATCAGAATGATTAATCCTCCATCCAGTGACGGACATAAGTGGGTCCTTACCGCAACAGACTATTTTACTCGATGGACAGAGGTGGTAGCATTAAAAGAGAGCAATGAAAAGGCAGTTCTAGATTTTTTGGAGGGTATAATGACGAGGTTCGGTGTTCCGTTTACAGTCATTTCAGACAATGCGCTGGCTTTTCTTGGTATGAAATTGAGTGAATGGGCTGTTAAAAATGGGGTATACCTCAAACTTCATCCAATTACTATCCTCAAGGAAACGGATTGGCTGAGTCTAGCAACAAAAACCTCATAAGGATTATTAAGCGCACAATGGAGACTAACAAGAGGACTTGGCATACACAGCTTAAGACTGCCTTATGGGCAGATCGGATCACACCTAAAAGGGCCATCGGAAATTCTCCTTTCATTCTTGTATATGGAAGAGAGGAAAAACTCCCACTCTCATTGGAGTTACCTTCTTTGGAGTTAGCTCATCAACTTGAAGTTATAGAGAGTGATCCTCTGACAGTAAGGTTTGCTGAACTCATGGAGTTAGAGGAAGTACGAGATAAGGCTATGAAAACTTTGGAGTAGCATCAGGCTCAAGTTAAGAAATATTTTGACAAGAAGGCGTCTAACAGGCATTTTCAAGAGGGAGATTTAGTTCTCAAATGGGATGAAGACAGGGCCAAACCAGGCAAGCATGCCAAGTTTGACGCTCTCTGGAGTGGGCCATACATCATCACAAGTTGCAAAGAGGCAAATTCATTTCATCTATCTAGGCTCAATGGAGAAGAACTACCCATTCACGTGAATGGGATACATCTCAAAGCTTGTTTTTGAGAAGCGTTCCACCCCTTGTACAGTTAAATTAGGTGTTTTCCTCCAAGTGCTTATGCACATTGTTGTGTGTTGTTGTTTTTCTTTCCTTGTTGTTGTGTTTTGTGTTGTTCTGCACATTGTTTCATCATTGGAAGGTGTCAAGGAGAAGAAGGTTCAAGGTTTCCATAAGAGTTTCAAAATCTGCTTCATTCAAAATTTTGTAGTGTTCCATGGATGTCAAGCATTCAATAGATTCAGTATACTTCATGCTTAGCATTCCAGGGAGGTCTAGGATATCGGCAATGCTCAAGGAGATTCTGGGATGTGTCAAAGAAAATCATACTACTTTCAGGATTCCAACATAGACTCCATGCCCAATGGATGACTTAAGGCTACTGGAATCATGCTTAGCAGGCAATCATCCCCAAGAGGTCGCCAAAAATGTTATCCAATTTTGCACACATGGCAAGATTGGACAATGGGGTCCTATCACGTTCAAAATGAAATAATAGTCCCAGGAACCCACCTTCGGTTATTAACGAGATACAATAATTAAAAATAATTCTTAAATTACATATGAAGAGATCACCTAGCATTCAAAGGCACCCAGTTTATCTCAACTCAGTGAAGAGTTCAGGGTCGAGTTGATAGAGAATCTGGTGTCAAATTGATAGTCATCTCGGAAATCATCTCGGTAGAGACTCTCAGTTGTAAGAGCTCGATGAGGTCTTGTTAATGCAAAATATAGCTCGTTGAAAATTGACGAATGAAAGGAACTCTATAAGGATCTCAGTAGAGATCAATGCATGTGGAAGTGAAGGCCGAGTCAGGGAGAGTCAAAGTTTGAGCTATCAATAAAGTCTCAATTAATTGGAAAGGTTCAAGCCATAGGCAGAAGCAAAGGCAGAGATAAGGAGTTCGACTCATCTTCGTGACTCGTTCATTTTGGAGATCATGTGGTGAGCTTCTTTTAGGACACATTCTGCAGAGCTAGGGTGATTCAAACGCAAGCCAAGGCATTAAGAGTGCCATAAAATGAATGGAGATCATTGCGTAAACAGAGATACGTGATGGAGCCATATCAATGAGACTCATCAAGCATGATGGATAATTCAAGGCAACTCGTTTCTGTGTGGATGCATTAAAGATGGTTTCTAGGATACAATTCCAGGGCTCATTGATTAATGCAAAACTGGGAGGCCTACTCGAAATAATTTTACAATGGTAAGCTTGCAGAGGCAGCAAGAATGCCGGGCCAGGGTATTAGTGAATACAGTATATATATTTTCGCTGACGTTGTTCAGACCTTCCTCGGCCAAGAATTTGGTGCACAGGCAGTTGACATGTTGCAGTATAGTAAGAAGTTCTTTTGAGCACTTCCAGCAAGCAGGTCATCCAACTATGTTTTTATCTGTTCAGCATCGAATGCATCCTCAAATTCAGGATTTTCCTTCAAGATATTTTTATGAAAATCGATTAAGTGACAGTGAGAGTGTTACCAGGAGACCTGATGAAATTTATTACAAAGATTCTCTATCGAGACCTTACTTGTTTTACAATGTAACTCATGGAAGCGAATCTCATAGAGGTGGAACTGTTTCATATCAGAATATTCATGAGGCACAATTTGCTTTGCAATTATATGAGCATCTTCAACGAGTCACTAAGTTGGCAGGCATAAAGGTTTCTGTTGAAATTATCACACCTTACAAGCTACAGCTGAAATGTTTGCACTGAGAGTTTAATGTTATCCTCAAATCTGTTGAAGGAAAACTCGGTAGGAGGAAAATCATGGGAATCCGAGAAGCCTAATGCCAAGTGGGTTTTCGTGGATGGCAAGCCAAAGAAGAAGTTCCACGCGGGGGAGTTTTGGGGCGGTATAACCAAGTCAGGAAGTGGAAATTGGGAACCAACCTGCCAAGGCAATGTATGGCAAATTGGATTCATAAGTCTGAGATCCCCACACATATCCTGCGGACTTCCTTGATACAAATGCCATGCCAATTTGACTTGGCAAAAGGAGGATTGGGCATGGAATAGGGGAGATTCAGGCAAACACTGCCAAGCATGGAAATATTGGTTTGGCAAACCATGACCAAACTTCCGTGAATGGGAGAAATCGGGTCAAATTGCCAAGTGAAGGCACGATCATGGCAAGAGAACGATATTTCCATGCATGGGAAATATTTCACTTGATTTCCAAGTGGATTTTTATGAATGGCAGGCCAAGCTGAAAATCCCGCGCACTGGTGGGAATTGGGGAGAAATCGGATCAAACTGCCAAGTGAAGACAATATGATGGCTATCCATCATGAAAACCCCGCGCAGCTTGGATTGGTCCGAGTCTTTTTGTGAGTTACCAGGAGAATTAAAGTGGCAGTTGCAAATTGGGCGTTGAGTAATCTTCTGATCGATAAGGGAGGATGATGGTGAGATGGTTGAAGATGCGTCGACGTTGGAAACAATATCCAGTTTCAGGCTCACAAAAAAGAAAATGCCTTCTCATGGAATACCGTAATTACAGCTTACAGAAGACACAGGTTTCCTTATAGCAACAGACAGATGCCCTACCTGATCAGTTTTCCTTTCCCAGCATACTTCTCCCAACTCCGATTCGGGCTCTGATCATTCAGGATGCGAGGCAAAATCCCACGCACAGGCACAGGCATGTTGCAGTATAGTAGAAGCCATTTTTAGCGCTTCAAGCAGACAGCTGCAGGAAACAAATATTCACTACCGTGTATGATGGATTGGAGTCACACTATTCAAGGCTTCATAAAATTTTCCTGAACCAGGAGATGGAAGGTTTATTACGGTGCAGAATGAAACGATTCATATTGCTCAGCATGTTCTTCTCCTAGAAACTAATTGAATGTGAAGGTCAACTCTGAAATACCTGGTCAGCCGTTTTGCATGCTACATCCTTGTCACTTGTAAATGGTCTCTTTGAGAAACTCTGAGGGCAGAAGAAATATTTATACCCTTCCATTATGTACGTCCAATCAGACAATAAAAGTATTCTTTTACCAGGTTCAGAGAAACTTGTTTTTAACAATGGACGATTATACTGTAGTTTCAAGCTAATTTTATCTAGCTTTATTTCTATTAGCTTTGATCCACGACTAAGGAAGAATTCATATGGTTGTTACCTATACATTTTTCCAAGGTCCTCTTGGTTGCCCCAGTTGTTCAATGTATTTTTTGAAGGGCTTCTTTTATGTGTTGCAGATTGTAACATAAAGGATCTTTTTAGTTTCTGGAAAAATGAGTATATGGTGTAGCTCACAGCTACCTATGCCATACTAAGATCCCAATAGTGGCATAATTGTTGATTGGAGCCGAGATTGCCGAATGCACTTGCCAAAATACCGAAGGGTTCTTTGGCCAAAAATCAGTCTTAAGGGTGTCTATCGACATGTTATGGGCATGAGCCTGGGTCATCATCATGGCAACATTAGGTCTTTATTGGTAATGGCATTTTCTCATCGTTTGGAGGGTACAAATTTGCTTATTATGGCAAAGCCAAAACATTCTTACTACAAGTGTTATATGATAAGGAAGAACCGTGAGCATTGTGGTAAAACCATTCTTTTTAGAAATATTGGGTTAAACTCGGTATTCAAGTGAGTTTGAGCCCAGGAAAGGTAAGATCGTTTGCTGGATGAAGAGCTCGGTGACTTCACAGTGAGCTCATGGTGATGTTTCATGAAGTTTGAATGAGGAATGCATAAATGGGCTTGAGTTAACAGAGGAAAATGATAAGAATCGAGTTTGATAGCTCGCCATTCGAAGGACTCAATGCAAAAGAGCCCGATTACCAAAGCAAGGAAAGAGTTAGTGTGGGGTCAAAAATCGAGTGCAACACCGAGTTAGAGGATTCGAATCTCATCGAGTTTGGCTATGTGCAGACTCTATCCACATGAACCCCCCTCCTCTTCAAGTCAAACGGGTCAACGGGGGGGTCCCGACATTATGTTAATTAAATTAATATTTTTATTTAAATATTTTAATAATAATATTTATTATTATTATTTAAATATTTTATTTAAATATTCTTTTAATTAATTGAGAAGACTTGGTCATCAAGCAATTAACGACCCATGATGGAACCTTCTCAGGTAGTTCAACTAACTATAATAAATACATCATGGGCCTTCATTTTAGGAATGTAATTATGACCATTTCCTCTTCTTTCTCACATATTCTTCTATAAATGTAAGTTGGAAGCTCATTTCAAAGGGTTCCAACAGTTCAGACAAGTTGGACAGTTAGATATCTCAGGAAAGTGTATACTTTTCAAGAATCCTCTCTCTTCTGCAAGTTGTTCTTGTGTGTTGAGAGAACTTTCAAGCCTCCTCTTCAAGACTGTAATGGCAACTATTGCCTCTTCTGAATGTATGATGCATTGTGCATGTTATTGAAGCAATAAAAGTGTGTGTTTTGTGACTAATCTCGGTCCTTTCATCCTTCTGTGCTTCTTTGTGCCTTTCTCATACTTGCAGGTACACTGTGCAAGTTTAAGTTCTATTGCAGGTTCTTGGAGTTTTGTGCTTATCGAGTGGTGAAGTATTGCATGCAGTTGAGTTGTGGTGTCTGTTCACCCTTCTTGAGTTCATCCTTCTTCACTGGGAAACTGGTATATTTCTCGGTCTGATAAAGTTTAACAAAGGGAACGCGTGTCTCTTAGTTTGTGGTATCATGTACCCTCTCTAAGTTGCAGTAGGTGAAGTTGTCCTGTGGTGCACACACCCTTTTCAAATTAACCCTTCCTGAGTCTGAAGACACCCTTTATTTGGTGCATCACCATCCCTAGTATATGTTCATTTCTGTAAATCTCTTTCCCTAAAACCCCATGAAAATGTTAGCATAGGACTAGATAATCATTTTTGTTACACTAGGAGTAGTACAAGCACTTAGTTTAGGAAGAGGAAGTCGGCCTTCTCCGGAGGTTCACCTCAAGCCCAAGTCCGACAGCTTGAGAGGTGATCCCATGTGTCCCAATCACACCAAACATCCTATTCACATCCTGGCCATTTAGAGGGTGCAATGATTTGGCGATAAAAGTGATGTGAATGAAATTTTCTAAACTTGCCATCCAAAGTGATATGCTTCATCAAATGAAAACAAACCTCTGACCATCGACCAGGTAAAGCCATTATGGAAATTTCATCCTCCATGTGATGGATTTTCTTGTCATCTCCAGAGAACATTTCAACTTCTTGAGTGATCCTAGTTCAATCTTTAACAACTTTACTTCCAGAACAATCCATAATTAGTGATCTTAGCTATGGAAGTATTCAGATACAAAGTATGCTAATTCCTTGAACCTTGACAACCCCATTATCCTAAAAAAGTCACAAATTCCATAGACAATCTTTCATCACGCCCCTTCAGTCTTTGAAGAAAATTGGTTATCCCTCCCTGCTTAAAGATTTCCCATATGACAGTTTTCCCATTGAAGACCCACACACAGATGACATATCATATATAACTATGTTACCCTCCGTTCTTCAAAATTTGGCACTGAAACCTGCACAAAAGAGATGACAGAGGCTAAAAATAGTTGAGCCCAAATTTAATTTTGAATACAAGTTACCTTCATACAAAACTAAATAATCAAAATAAAATCCCAAATCCTCTTCGTCCTCTTTACATGCTCCAAAATAAGATTACTTTTCATCATTTAAAATTTTTTTTAGTATTGTCAAGACAATTTTACCTCTCATCTCCATGATGAATTGGCATGATCACATAACCCCAAAATTTTCCAACGTGTCCACACAATTATTTTCCTCTCTATAGACATGTCTTGTATAAATGTCATCAAACTTAGATAAAATTTTAGATATGTCCTCCATGATGGATTAGAATGATAATATGGGGCTTAACCTCGCCCTTTCATAGATTTATTAATATATAAAAAGTCCCCCTCAATTTGAAGGTATTTTTTATTTGTTGAGAAATAGCCCCTATTATACCTCTTAACACTGCATAAGCTTCATCATAGTTGTTTATCTTGTGACCTATTGGCTCCGCATAAGAGATAATAAGAGAACCCCCATTGTTCCAAATGATTTCTCCCATACCAGCCATACCAAAAATCCCCTTTAAAGTCCCCATCAAAGTTGAGTTTCACCCAAATCTCTGGGGGTTTTTCCCATTTTACATTACAATGGGGATCATTCATACATTTTGGAAACTAATTGAAAAGTCTAGTCAAATACCCAAAGACTAAATTAAATCCTTTTCATGATTTGGAACTCCCTTTGTTTATTTAATCTTAATAATGGAAAGATTGTTTTCCATAGCCCTCAAAATAACATCTCCCACCCTAGTATGAAATTCTCTGTTTCTCCTTGAAGATTATGTTGTTCCTTTCTAGCCAAATATCCCACATATGAAATGGGGAAAATATATCCTCTAATACTTTAGAGAGACATAGAGAGGGAAAGAGGTGATACCCATTATAAATAAAAGTCAGTAAAAGATTCTAGAAAAACCCATGCTACTTGAAAAGATTTAAAAATATTTCCTAAACCTCTCTTGTGAAAAAGGAACATTGTTGATAAAAGATGTTGAATTGTTTCACTATCCTTTTTATACAAAATACATCGGTATTAGGGATCATCGTACTTTTAACCTACAAGTTATGTATGGTGACAATTTTATGTTGCACCACATGCCACAAAAACAGATTTACCTTAGGAATCAACAAATTTTCCCATAATTTTTTCTAAAAAGGATTTGTAGGAGGTATATTATGAGCATACCCCATAGTCTATCTTAATATAATAATCTCCATCATTATTCCAAGCCTAGACCAGAGAATTCTATTTTGGAAGATAAGGAGATATGAAGGCCCCCTAAATTTATGTTCATTATCCTTATTAGACTCCTTAATTTCATCATCTTTCCCTTCCCAATGTAAAGATTTCCAAGACTCATCCCTAGTCATTATTTTTCTAGTAATCCCTCAAAATGATTCCCATGGATGTTTTAAAACGAGGATCTAAGGAAATCCACAACTGATGATTTACAAGATTAGATTATTTCATCCACCAATCATCCTAGAATTTAATCTTGGAACCATCCCACAAATTCCCATTTCCTAACTTTTAGAAGAAGAATTCTACATTTTCATAGCCTATGTACATAGAAACAAGACCCTTCAGGAAAAACATTATTAGTCAAGAAAATCATACTAATCTCCTTTTCCAAAACAGATATTTAACTTTAAGGATTTCTGACCACAGAACCTCATCTCTCATAAGCCTCCATCCAAATTTTTCTAATAAAGAAAAAATCATGCTTTTGATGTCCTTAAGGCCAAGAACCCCAACTATTATTTAGTAACAGTAACCTTATCCCATGCCACCAATGGAATCCTATCCTTTGATTCTACTCCTAACCATATAAATATTTGTTAAATCTGAGTTATAATGGTTTTGATTTTGGAGGGAATTTTGAAAGCTAGACATGAGGTAAACAACCAAGCTCTTGAAGGGAGCTTTGGAGCAATTGTAACTTTCTAGCCTGAGACAAGAAGATCTCCCTTCCAAGAGGTTAGTTTTTTCTATGGAATCTACTAACCAAATAATTTCTAAGTTTCCAAGACCATCCTAACCTTTAAACATATGCATACCTAAATAAATACTTGGGATAGTATTTGATAGGGCACTCCAAAGTAGCAGTCTATTCTTATTTGAATTTCTTCATCCACATTCATGAAAAAAAATAGAACTTTTGTGGAAATTAATAAGTTGATTAGTTACATTCTCAAAGTCTTGGAGAATATATTCTAAAAAAAAAATTAGCCTCTGAAACATAGTAGCCTTTCCCAGAAGAAAGGCATCATCATACAAACTTCTAAAGAGATATTGGATCTATCCGATTAGAAATGATTAAACCTTTTAGCATCCTTCTCTGCTATTTTCAGTCAGGCACAAATTCTTCTTAAATTTTCTACAACTATGATATACAAAAAGGGTGAGATTAGGATCTCCCTGTCTCAAGCCTCTTCCTCCAGAAAATAGAAACATTTTAGTTTTACCATTGATTAAAATTGAATTTTTTAGGATTTTTAGTACATTTCATTATTAGATTGATAATTTTTTCATGAATACCAAGTCTCTCAAGAATGATGCACATGAATCTCCATAACACCTTATCTTACGCTTTGTTCAAATCAATTTTTAGTACAGCATAGACCTCTCTCTTGGATACATCAACAAAGTGCATAGTTTCATGAATAGTTATGACACTATCTAAAATTTATCTCCCTTCTATAAAGGCTGCCTGATTTGGAGAGCATAAAACTTTCCAATAAACCTTTAATTCTGAGAAGAGATGATTTTTGTAATGATCTTATAGACTGAATTACATAAACTATTAGGTCTGAAATCATACAACCTTTTCAACTCCAAGAATATTTAGAATAATAGCAATAAAAGTATTATTTTCCTCCTTCAAAAAATTTACCATGCATAAAGAAGTCTTGAATAGCATAGCTTCAACATCCTTATGAAAAATTTCCTAGAATGCCTTAAAGAAAAAGGCCAGAAATCCATCAAAGTCCAGGTGATTTTTCCCCCTCCAAATTAAAAACAACAACTTAAATTTCTTTTGGAGAAGGAATTTAGACCAAATATACATTATCATGTTTAGTAATGATAGGATGCAAATTATTGGCAAGAATATCTCTCCTTATTAGGGTCCGGATCCCTACCCCCGAACAAGCAAATAAGAAAATAAACTTATGAATTCCTCAGAAATCTTGGAGTGGTTTTTTTGTCTTAATACCTCTTCTATCTACAATTTCCAAAATAGTGTTACTGTGTTTATGAATGGAAGTATGTAAGATGAAAGAATTTTACATTCCTGTCTCCCTCCTTTCACCACATAACCCTATAATTTTTCTTCCAATAAGCTTATTCTTTAGATTCAATGGTATAGTAATATAAAAGAAGCGATTTTTCCTTATCCCTTAACTCTTAACTCAGCCCCATATTCTCAAACTGATCATCAATTTTCCTTAAATCTTTAGCAAGATGGGATTTTTGGTTTCCAAATGTTTCCTTATTTCAAATTTTCATTCTAGCCTTAGTATTTTTTAATTTAGAAACCAATTTGAACATGACATTACCTTTCAAATTAATTTTCCAACAAGATTGAATCACCTCCCTTATGTCATGATGCAAATACCACATTTTGAAAAACCTGAAAGGTCTACCTTGAAGCCCATAATTTTTACAAAAATAAAGGAAAATAGGATTATGGTCTGAACTAATTATAGGAAAAGCTAAAAAAGAAACTCCATTAGAAGATAGCCAAGAGGGATTGATGAGAAATCTATCTAGTTTTATCTTAATGAGATTATCCCCCACTCGGCAATTAGACCAAGTTTACTTATCTCCCCTTAGCTCTATGTCCACAAGGTTGCAGTCAACAAAATCCCCCTTATTGTCATTGAATCTATCGAAACACCCTTTTTTATCCTCCAAAATTTAATTGGTATTAAAATCCACCTAACTAACCAATCCAAATCCTTAAACTGAGACCAAAACTGCACAATGTCATCCCATAGACTACTTCTCTCAACATAAGAGTTGGGAGTATAAATATCAAAACAAATCCACAAGGATCCATTTTCCTTCTCTTTAAACAATATTTCTAAATGATTTGAAAAATCGACTAACACAGTTCCCTCCCTTTCCCCTTGAATCCAAAAAGTAGCAATTCCACCAGAATCACCAATAAAATACATACATTGAAAATCATACCTGAACTAAACTTTATTCTTCACCTCCACCATTTTATCTTTAGACATATTAGTTTCTTGAATCAAAAGAATATTAGGACTATGAGTTTTCCTAAATTTACTCAACACACAATCTTTACAAGGATTATTTAAACCCCTAGTATTCCAATATATTAACTTCATATTCTTTTATTCGAGGAAAGAACTTGTTAAAGAGAACGCTTCTTACCTAAATCAATCTCTTTGGAAACCATATTTTTACACCTATCCTTGTTTGAAAGGTTGACCCTTTTTTGAGATGGCTTCCAACAATTTTCCTTCACAAGGTGCAAGAGAGATTAAAAATAGTCTCCGCAACTAAGAAGTCCACCCATGAAGGGTTGTAACTACTATCAACAAAGAAGGGAAGATAAATCAAATAGTCTCCCTCAAATAAAAATGCACTTCCAGTGCTTAAATAAAATTTGAATGTCCAACTAAGATCAACAAAATATTACATACAGCAACTACATAGCCCAGAATGGGTAATCCCTAAATTCAACAACGTAAAATAACTAAAACCAAACTCTCGATATACATACCTTCTCAATTCAACTTTCAACGAAAGTTACTACCTCCCAAAAATGTATTATCAAAATAAAACACAAGATTTGTTCCAGTTCCATTCTATGGTGATCAAAAATAAGCATAAGTCAGTTCAATACAAGCTGGGTGATCCATGAAAGTAAAAGTAAAGTCATGATAAAGTTGACCAAATAATGTTCATCTCCATTGATTATCAACAAGAAAACTGACCGAAAAAAAAAAATAACTTGAAGATTTTCCCCATATCATTGGCGTATATCCCATACATAAGATTCACTAACAAAGTGAATAATCAAATCCAGAAAAATAATACAGTCTTCCCTTATCAACCAAGGAGTTTGATAGATATTAAAACTAAGACAACCACATTTGTTCTACCAAGAAAGGCAACCTAGAAACATATTAATAAACATTTACACAACAACACAATGCATCCATAAGAAACCAAATCGAGAAACGTCATTACAGAAAGAAGAAGAAACACAAACACCAAAACCAGAATGATTTCATAAAAGAGTAGAGTTATTTTAATGAAAACACTTGAGTAAAATTAGAATATTTAATGAGATAGGGACTATCATGCTTGGTAGTGTTCTTTTATCTTTTTCCTCGTTTCAATCCTTTATGCAGAACTTCTACAACAAGATTTCCACAAAAATGCCAAAACCTAGCCACTGAAACTTTCCTTATCTTTCTCTTATAGCTTACTTGATTATTTTTTGTTACCATCACCACCATGCAAGGCAAAATTAAGCATGCACAGATTCAAAATGGAGGTTCGAAAAGATGAAAAACCACATGCAGAGCTACAAAGCTCCCAAAACCAAATGAAATAATGAAAACTAAAAACCATCTATTCTTCTAACTTCTCTTATTTCCTAGGAAGTTTTCACAATGGTCGAGATCATTAAATGCAAACAGGACTGATAGATTCATTTCCTTCTTTCTCACCTTTGCCAACTCCTTGTTGGCTAACAATAAAATTTTAAAACTCCATGCAAATAATATTACAAATTTGACAACTCAACTCACCCAAATATTTCCATGCATTCACCAAAATTTGTGGTAACAGAGTGTTAAATGCCTCATTTAAACCTTTTAAATTCCTTAGAAATTGGTGTCACTAACACCCCTCGTCATTTCACCCACAACATCCCCTTTAGGCTAGTCCATGCCCTTTGGTTAGGTTCAAAAACATTATCTTATAAACCAACTTAGGTCCTAAGGCATAGTTTATTAGGTAGTCTTAGAATATACTACTAACGTGAATTAGGATTACCTTCATCCATAATCAACCACAATAATAAAATAATTTTAGCTTTAACTTAGGATAAGATAACAAACTTAGGAACTTAGATTAAATTAGGTCCCCAAAATAATCATCAAAATTACCAATTCAAATCTACCAAAGGAAGAACCAAAAATTACGTTCTTGGATCACTATGAAGGACGTGTGTAGAAGAGGTCACCTATGATCGCATGGCAACTTAGAATCCAACATTTTTCCCAGCTCAGTCAAATGACTTTAATGTTATAAAATTAAAATCATTCCTTGGATCACTGAAATTGATCCAAGGTATAGCTATCTTGCATCATAAATCATATAGACTGAAGCACAATTCAAATTCAATATAGGCTATGAATGAGTTTAGGTTGAATTAATTTCATCTATTTACATGAAGTGAGCATTTAGCATAAGAAGGAATGAAATACTTCATTTTAAATTCAGAATTGACATGGCAGGATTGTATCTATTTTTAGAAGATAAACATATCATCTATATAAAACATGATTGTTTAGTTCACAAGAGTACACCGTCTTCAAATAAGAATCACATATCAACATTTTCAACTTCGAGTATATAAGTCATCAAAGATATCATCCATGGTAGAGGAATTACACTTCAACACTTTCTTTTTACTTTCCATGTTTAAAGAGCAAAACACAAAATCTTGCGTGATGAAATCTTGCTCCATTTTATCTTCAAAAGAAGATTATTGTCAAATTTTCTCCAGGAATTGTTCCTGAAGAACTAAGATATCCTCATTATCCTCATATTTGTTTCGGTTTTCCTCCTTCTTTGATATCTCTTGATTCTAAGACTATTCCAAGATTTTTGTTTCTACCTTATTCTGATCATTGTAATCTTCCTTTTGACCCTCCTTTTCTTCGTGGATCTCAATTTCATCAATTTCCTCTTCTTCAAGCATGTTAACATCTATTTTCAAAGTGGAAATTTTACTAGGGGAAAGTGGATTCTTCCCTTGTTTTTTCCTAGACATATTCTCTTTCTCATGCCCAAAACTTTTTACGTTTCGTAACTTCCTTACATTGTCTTTTCTCATGCCCCATACAGAAGCATTTATGACAGAATGATGGTGAAGCTTCATACTCTATATTTTGGATCCAATCTCAAAATTCAGATTGGAGTTTTATTTCCTTACGAAGAAAGTTCCTAACTAGAAAATTTACACAAAACCAGGCATACATAAGTCTTGATTCGGCCCTTGTGACCGAATCATAAACAACCAGAGATCTAATATCATTAGCAATTGTAGATAATATGTCTTCCTCACAAAAATCCATATGGATCCCCAACAGATTAACCCAAACTGGAAGCTCATCTGGTTTCTTATGAAAAGGATCAAACCTCGGATACCAATTCAGAACCAATAAACTATATCTACCCAAATACCATGCCCCCCCAAAAGGATATTCTTGTCGCCAAATCACTGCACCCACCGAATAGCCAGGATGTGAATAGGATATTCTGTGTGATTGGGACACATGGGATCACCTCTCAAGCTGTGGGAATTTGGCTGGAGGTGAACCTCCAGAGAAGGCCGGCTTCCTCTTCCTAAACTAAGTGTTGTACTACTCCTAGTGTAACAAAAATGATTATCTAGTCCTATGCTAACATTTTCATGGGGTTTTAGGGAAAGAGATTTACATAAATGAAACTATACTAGGGATGGTGATGCACCAGATAAAGGGTGTCTTCAGATTCAGGAAGGGTTAATTTGAAGAGGGTGTGTGCACCACAGGTCAACTTCACCTACTGCAACTTAGAGAGGGTATAGGATACCACAAACTAAGAGACACACGTTCCCTTTGTTAAACTTTATCAGACCAAGAAATACACCAGTTTCCCAGTGAAGAAGGATGAACTCAAGAAGGGTGAACAGACACCACAACTCAACTGCATGCAGTACTTCACCACTCTATAAGCAAAGAACTCCAAGAACTTGAAATAGAACTTAAACTTGCACAGTGTACATGCAAGTATGAGAAAGGCACAAAGAAGCACAGAAGGATGAAAGGACCGAGATTAGTCACAAAACACACACTTTTATTGCTTCAAAAACATGCACAATGCATCATACATTTAGAAGAGGCAATAGTTGCCATTACAGTCTTGAAGAGGAGGCTTGAAAGTTCTCTCAACACACAAGAACAACTTGCAGAAGAGAGGATTCTTGAAAAGTATACACTCTCGCCTGAGATATCTAACTGTCCAACTTGTCTGAACTGTTGGAACCCTTTGAAATGAACTTCCAACTTACATTTATAGAAGAATATGTGAGAAAGAAGAGGAAAGGTCATAATTACATTCCTAAATTGAAGGCCCATGATGTATTTATTGCAGTTAGTTGAACCACCTGAGAAGGTTCCATCATGGGTTATTAATTGCATGATGACCTAGTCTTCTCAATTAATTAAAAGAATATTTAAATAATAATAATAAATATTATTATTAAAATATTAAAATAAAAATATTAATTTAATTAACATAATGTTGGGACCCCCCCGTTGACCCGTTTGACTTGAAGAGGAGGGGAATCCATGTGGATAGAGTCTGCACATAGCCAAACTCGGTGAGCTTCAAATCCTCTAACTCGGTGTTGCAATTGATTTTGAACCCTACACCAACTCTTTCCTCATCTTGGAAATCGGGCTCTTTTGCATTAAGTCCTTCGAATGGTGAGCTATCAAACTCGATTCTTATCATTTTCCTAAAATGCATGTAGATCCTGTGAACCTGGCCTGACACAAATTAAGACTCACCTCATGAATGCCACTGCTACGGTCTTGCTTCAAACTCCAAATCGAGCCATTCTGAATTACCAA
Source organism: Taxus chinensis (assembly GCA_019776745.2). Taxonomy (NCBI): domain Eukaryota; kingdom Viridiplantae; phylum Streptophyta; class Pinopsida; order Cupressales; family Taxaceae; genus Taxus; species Taxus chinensis. The sequence continues at coordinate 611,260,568 of CM034148.1, read as the reverse complement.
GCCACCTATATGCATCGTGAACATGAAGCTTTAAGCTCAAAATTGAAAGCCTCTACAAATACATTAAACTTCGACACCCGCGAGCTTATTCTTTATCTCAACTTGGTACCAACATTTTCACAATATGAAAAGTTTGAATCTAAATCATACTTAGTGGATTTGATCCATAATACATTGGTTTTACCCACAGAGGTTAAACAATTCAATGAATTTAAATTATTTCACTCCTGCATGTTGCGCCATTTAGAAATGATTTTCGAGCTATGAAAATTGTTAGGGATCACGTTACGTGGCCCTGTCAACACTGAATCGATTGATTTCTCTGTGATAGCTCTAGTCTTGATAGATAGAGTTGTTTCTTCTTATTTTGGACCACATATTCACATGCATTCCACGTTCAAACTCCATGAAACAATACCATGAGCTCTTCAACTGATTTGACCTGGCTTTGTTTTGCATATCAACCCAAGCACCTGGTTGGCTCAACTCGGTTATCTAAATCCTTCATATAAGCTTTCTCCCGAACTCATTTTTGACGTGAACCGTGTCTTAGGCTTATACAGATGGCTTATGTGGAAAATTCTTTCCTCTAAGGAACTTGACACCTAGATCGGTTCCTCGAGCCTTTCCAATTTGAACCTCTTACTCACTATGGATACCTCACCGTGTGCCAAGTACTGAGCTCTACTACCTTCGTTCTTAGAGTCGTCCTTACATGTTTGTGTTCTCAACTAGAATTTTTATTCTCAAGCCTTTACCATTTCCTGTGATGTATCCATGCAAACCATTTTCTACAAATTCTTCGACCTCACTTGCACACTTTATTTTTCGATTGGCTCTGCAATGATTCTTCTTGATTCAGACTTGGCATTTAATCTGTGAATACTTCACCACAAGATTGGTTTTCTTGTCAATTCCTGAATGAGATCTTCATTCAGTGTGGCTCGGTCACAATTCTTCTTGATTCAGACTAGGCTATCTGCCTACTAAAATGTTAAAGAAAGCTAAGCCTACCTCCATTCGACCTGCTATGACCGCCAACTTCTCCTAATCCTCATCGTTTCTCAAACAGACCATTTACAAGTGATAAGGATATGAGTCGTGACATACAAAACAGGTCGACCAGGTATTTCAGAGTTGACCTTCGCATTCGTTTCTAGGAGAAAACATGCTGAGCAATATGAATCGTTTCACTCTGCACGTAATAAACTTCCATCTCTTGACTCAAGCAAATTTTATGAAGCCTTGAATGACGTGACTCCAATCCATTGTATACAGTAGTGAATATTTGTTTCCTGTAGTGCTTGCTGGAAGCGTTCAAAAGACTACTGTGCTGCACGTGCCTGCTACCTATGGTTGATCTGTCTCGTGACCACATTAGTTCAGAACTGTACAGAGGATGAGGAGAAGGTCGTGGCAGTTATTAAAGCCAATTCAAAATCTGAACAGTTCAGTATTCTAATTGGAATCCTAACAAGGGCGGACCTGTATGAACGGAGACACTTTCTTCGTATGATTGATGGAACCCAATCCACAGTCCATGTAACACGCATCCTTTGATCTCCATGCACTCGCCGCTCCACTCAGCATTTGACTCGTTCCTCTAACCTGGTGTCATTCTTTATTCACCGGTTTATATGGCAATTCGCTCGCCATCTCTCAGTTATCAACTTCCTCCTGGTGACTCGCACAACGTGCTCCGATCCTCTTTACACGGCCCGTGTGGAATTTTGATCACGGTTTTCCATCTTAATATTTCCCATTGGCACACGTCTCCTGAATCTCCCCTTCACAGAGTGAACAGCTTGGAATTCCATCTTAATATTTCCCATTTGGCATACCAGCTCCGAATTCCCGAATAACGGCTTGGCCACACCAATCCACAGGCCCCGGCCTCAGCTTTGCCGTGAAAACTTGGCAATTTGACCCGATTTCTCCATTTTTCCACCAACGTGTGGGATCTTCATGAATCTTCTCCTGCCAAGTTTTCCTTCAACAGATTTGAGGATAACATTAAACTCTCAGTGTAAACATTTCAGCTGTAGCTTGTAAGGTGTGATAATTCTGACAGAATCCTTTATGCTCGCCAATCTAGTGACTCGTTGAAGATGCTCATATAATTGCAAAGCAAATTGTGCCTCATGAATATTATAATATGAAACAGTCCCACCTCTATGAGATTCGCTTCCATGAGTTACATCGTAAAACAAGTAAGATCTCGATAGAGAGTCTTTGTAATAAATTTCCTCAGGTCTGTTGGTAACACTCTTACTGTCACTTAATCGATTTTCATAAAAATATCTTGAAGGAAAATCCCGAATTTGAGGATGCATTTGATGCTGAACAGATAAAAACATTGTTGAACGAATTGCTTGCTGGAAGTGCTCAAAAAGGCTTCTACTATACTGCAACATGTCAACTGCCTGTGCACCAAATGCTCGGACGAGGAAGGTCTGAACACCATTATGTAATTACAAACCTGAGATTCAATGATGTTGAACCTCCCATATCTGCAGAATTTCATATCATCTCGGTCAAACATGATAATTCTCCCAAGTGGTTGGTCAAGCACTGTCTTAATGGATTAAACCTGGCATCATGTTGACTTTGACTCTCCCTGACTTGGCCTTCAGATATTTTTGCATCGATCTCCACCGAGATCCTTGTACAGTTCCCTTCATTTGTCAATTTTCAACGAGCTATATTTTGCATTAGCAAGACCATCGTCGAGATCTTACAACTGAGAGTCTCTACTAAGATGATTTCTGAGATGACTATCAATTTGACACCGGGTTCTTTATCAACTTGACCCCAAACTCTTCACTGAGTTGAGATAAACTGGGTGCCTTTCAATGCTAGGTGATCTCTCATATGTAATTTAAGAATTATTTTTAATTTTTTTATATCTTGATAATAACCGGAGATGGGTTCCTGGGACTACTATTTCATTTTGAACGTGATAGGACCCTCTTTTCCAATCTTGCCAGGTGTGCAAAATTGGATAACATATATTTTTACAGTCTTTAGGGTTCATAAGTTTGATGATAAAAAACCCATTTACATAGGATGCAATTTCCAGAGCCCCTTTTAGATTCCATTTCCTCCTGATCCATTCCCAAAACCATTCCACATTCGGTCTAGATCCATAGAAATTTCCAACTAGATAGTTCTCCATTCTAGACTTAGATTTCTTAGCTAACCCATCTAGGATGGATAGACTAAGAACCCCATCCCTTTCAACTGGCTTGAGTTTTGAATCCAACAGTGGATCTTTTGATTCCTTATTTTGGCCCACTGGTCTATCATCTCATGAAGGAGAAAAAGATAGATTAGACTTACCGTCATGTAGATTCCCTAGGTCCCCATTCTATAGAACCCTATTTCAAGGATACCATGTGTTCCGTGTTGTTTCCCACTCATTTGGTTTTTAAAAATACCTTCCATGAAATCCATTCACCGTGCCACCAATGACCCTTGCTCCTTTATTCATTCATCATGAGGATCCCTTACTACCTTAAGCATGTTGTGCTTCTTTGTAACTATGGCCAACTTTTCTTCTCTCCTTAGAGACTCGTATTTCATGGCCACTAGGACATTTTTCTCCTCCTGTATGGTGTATGCTTTAATTATTTTCTCTGGATCCTTGTAATCTTTTAGTGTCCAATTTTCTTTCTTTAGTTCATCCTTCAATCTATACAAGATGGTGTCATATTCCACAATTGTACTGCCCCGTTCGATGTTTCCCCAATTCTTGACATGACGACCCTGTTGCTAAGCATGGGAGGGTTATGTGTTAGCTCTCATTGACTATTTTTGACTTTGTCCTTGTCGCAGTGAATATTTTGCACCCTCCCTCTCCTTCTTGCCTTTTCGGGTCGTTGTCGACACCCCAAATTGTGGACCTTGTAGCGTCGTGTACGATTATCCTATTAAAGGAAAATCTTGTTCTCGCTTCTTAAAGCTTACCTAGTTGTCACCATTAATATCATTAATAATTATTATTATTAATTTTAGCCGTAAAATCATAAAAAAAAAAATGTTTATAATAATATTATAATTTAAATTGTCGATTTACGATCATTTGTTTTACTGTCAATTTTTAGCACTATTGTTATGGATTACCTTTAAGCTTATTTATTTATTTATTCATTTCATTTTAGGGTTTTTTATATTTTTTTTAGTTTTAAAAAAAATAAAAAAAATAAAGGAGTTAAAATTAATATAAAAAAAGTCCCATGAATTAGGGTGGTTTAGGGCAAAAAGGGGGCTCAGGCTCCATTTGTTATTTTTTTCCTCCTTTAGTTTTGTATGGAGGAGAGCAACCGCCACCATGGAGGGAGGGGGGAAGCTTCGAACTAGTTTTACACACCCACTAGATGTTGAAGAAGGCGTGAAAGAGGGTGGCAGTTCGTGAAAACTAGGTTTTGCAGTGCTTAAGTTGTTTTCTGCACCGTTCTCCAGGTTGAAGATGTCTAACAGTGAGGAAGTCGTTATGATCTCTTTCCCTACATTTTTTATTCCCCGGCGAACATTTTCAGGAAAGAGAGCCTCTCGAGATATTGTTGTTGTGTTAGTGGTCAACCAAATGAAAGAATGAGACAGCTTCTCAAGGAGTATTGTTACGGTTGTGCATGGAATACGTGGGTTCCTCATAAGTCAGTCACACTGGTTCACTGATGTAATGGATAGATCTTTGGCCTAATCGTTTTCCTTTTCTTGTAGTCGCCCTGCCTGTTCCATAATACCAGTGTTAGATCAGAGCATGGTTGTCCATCTAAGCATAATGAAAATCTATATATACTACCAGTTACCCCCATTCAATGCCAAAATGGGGATTTTACCAGTTTATGTAGTTGTAAGTGCCCTGAAAGATCGACTTGCAACTTATGGAAGCATAAGAAGGGCATGTAAAATTTTAAACCAAAACCAAATTTCTTAGAGAAATTTGAGTTCATCATCTGTAACAGCGGTAGGTTATCAACGAAATGGGTATGTTGAAAAAAGCTCGAAAACTTGCAAGAAACTACATTCGTAGTTGTAGAGCCTCCTGTCCTTTGCCAACATTCTCTCCGCCTGTGTTCAAGTATGGAGCCTTAGGCAGGCCCTAGAAAATTGTCAAAACATAATGGGCAACGTATTCTCTTGGAAAACTTCAAGTGATTGGGAAGTTTGTGTGACGTTGTGGAGGTTAGATCAAGGCTTGTGAACTGGTTGACGAAGTGCCAAGCGAGATGTTGAACTGAATCTTGTGAGTTTGACCGACTCCATTCCTCCCAAGCATGGTTCACCTCCCCTCATCTTTCATAACTCTCGTACTTTAGTTTTTTGTTTTCAACTTAATATAATTTTAAAATATTAGGATTACAATATTTTTAACTGTTTTATTTTAAGTTGTTGCAAAATAATAAAATGTCGTAACACACAAAAATCAAAATAACCTTTTTGTATTAAACTATGAACTTCAACCCTCATTCTGGGGTGATTTAGAAAACTTCTTACCCAACTAGATCACTTCAATATTGTTTTATCAACAAGATGAAATTGACTTCCCAGTAATAAAGTTGATCATCTCCATATTTAAATAGATAATTTTTGCATTTTTCGGAGACTCATTAAGTACCCTTCGTAACTTTGAAAATGATATGTTAAGCTTCTTTCATGTACCTTGTTATGTGAGGAGTCACATTAACCTTTGGATTGACCCCGATTGAACATATGTGATCTTTTTGAAGCTCTTATAGGATCCCTATTACACTAGTTTATAGCAGTAGAAAGTTGTTAAATCTAGAAAGTTGGCTTTTGTTGTGAACCGCCATTTGAAACATGGATAGAGAAATTAATATTCGTCTTCGTAAACCTCTCGTGTTTTTTACTAGACAATTACATGGAACTTTCAGTTTAGGGAAAAACACTTTTCTGGATAGTTTGACAAAGACATTTTGTAGGCCTCTGGTCGTAGTTTGACTAGGTCAAACTAGACCAATTATGACCGGTGGCTTCAAAAAAACTTGTCGTCGTTCGAAGACTGTTTTCCAATTCTGAGTTTTGTTGACTCTGTTGAATTCTCCTTATATATGGATATTTTTAGGAATTTTCTCGTTGCATGTTCATCCATCAAATGTCAACTTTGGATGTGGTTTTCTGACCCCTCGAGCTAACTTTTGTTCATTTGCACTTGGCCAACTATGACCAGTGGCCCTGGAAAACTAGCTGCCAAACATAAACCGTTCATTATTTCCAAACACCGTCAATTGCTATGAACTATGGGTATATATGTGGACACGTATAAATTTAATTGTGGTGTTTGTTCTCATCGGAAGACAAATTTTCGAAGAGGTTTCTTAGCCTCTGAGCCCATTTTAAATGTTTTGTAGCTAGTAAGAAAATGTAAAAATAGAAAGTTGTAGGACCCTCGTCGGGTTGCCAAACCACCGTGGAAACTTTTGACACATGTAAATAACTGTTTAAAAAAATCTATAGTGTTACTTCTTGTGTGAAATAGAACTTTTGAAAAAATGGTGTTTTCTCTCTCTTCCCTTCTTTTTCTCTCTCTTAGGTTACAAAATGAAGTGAAAAGAAATGTAAGTAATATATGTCTCTAAACCTTTAATTTCGATTACAAGTTGTAATTATTATCATGTGTAAACATGGGAAACTGAAAAATGATAATTATGTTAGATTAGGGTGGATGCCATGCCAACTATTTATCGTTGATATCATGCTCACGTGGTTTTACAGGATGAAAGAATGATGACAAAAAGATGTGATGTGTGATTCATTAATTATCTTTGTAATTTATATAGTTTATTGTTAAATGAATAAATATATAATGTAGTCTCATGTTACATAAGGTTATATTTGATAAAAAAATTATATGTATAAGATGCTAGTTTCAAAGACATCTAGGAAATGTGCATTTAATCATAGGTTCAATTTGATTCATAGTACACATGGTAAAAAGGTATGATATTTATATAAGGTAAATGAAATTGTAGTAATATCTTATAGTGCATATTCAGTGTTCAATAAATGATTAACGAGTCATCTTGTGCATTCATACTTTGGAAATGTAATAAAGAGATTTAATCGAAACACTCTACCCTTGTTCAATATCAGATCATAACTTGTTTTCATGTGTGATACTCCTTACCATAGAAGACATTGAAAATCATAGAATGAACTTAAACTCTGCACTCGATGGAACCTCCTAGTTTGAGTAAACAAGAGCCTAAGAATGGTTTTATCATCTTAGTCAGTATGTTTAGTGACATTGTCATAAACCTATGTAGATAGGAACAACACAGTCAGAACTTTTTTTGGAGTATGTAAAGCTAACTCTTCCTTTGTATCCTAGTCGATTACCTTGTCTTCCAAAGATAGATTTAAAATTAAAATTCTTCATCGAATGAAATCCTTGTTGGATTCAAAAGACATAAATGGAGATCGGGATATAGTTATTCCTTGCCTTGCACTCTTGTTAATTAAATCCTTAGCTCCACTCAGCTAAATGTGTTACCTTGGTTTCTATCAACATAACATCTTGGTCCTTTCTTGAAGGTGGTTTAGCATAAATTTGTCTTCTCGCTTAAAAAACATATATAGTTGAGGGGTAGACCCTTAGGTGAAGTTGGAATAAATCTAAACCTCAGTTGATTTAGATGTTAACTTAGGGTCCATGTGTAGCTTCAAGTCTTCTAATCATTTATGTCTTCAAGAGGTTAGACAAACACTTCATAAATCCTTTTACAAGACAATGCTAATAATAAGACCATAATGTGACGTAGAAAATAAAGCATATAAGAGTAAAAACGAGATTGGAGGTTCTGAATAATGCCACTCTTGGAGACCTTATAACTCAATTAAATATATTCTTTTGTTTCAAAGAATATGAATTTTCTTGGTGTGATCAACCATCGAGAAAAAAAATACATATATAAATCAAAATGGAATTCTACAAGTCATCGAATTAGAATAACTAGGGTAGGGAAACAACTATACCGTGATCAAGGAATGTTTTTGGTAAAAAATTATCTCGTATCTAAATCTCCATTAAATCCTAATATCGCTATATGGACACCAAGTCACATTCACTTGAGTTGTAAGAGTGAAAAAGGTAGAAATTGAATATATGTTCGAGAAGAATATTCTTAACATAAGAGCAAGATAATTAAGTACTTTATATGCATTTGAATTATGCCAAATAAGTATGCAAGTTATGGAAAATTTTGTAAAGAATAAGAAGCCAATCTTAAAAGGGTCAAACGGTAATTCAACCACGGAATGAACTTAAGAATCTGTAGGTGGAAAAATGAGAAATTTATCCTTGCACAATAATGTTCTTGGAATGTTAATCATAACTAAGATGCAAGGTGTGTTGTGGGTTTGCCCATCCTTGAGTCTTTTTTTTGTGGTTGCGTCATTGCTAGTATTTGTTCATTGGGAAAAGTGTGGCATTGACATGCATATGTTGTTTTCATGTGTCTATGTGAGTCGATGACTTATGTAATTTTCGTATGCGAGTCGAGTTTTTGTACTTGGAGCCCTTGTTGTGTTGTGTGTAGTGAGCAAAGTGAGTAAAAAAAAAATTATCCTGGTATTTTACTGTTGTAATTATGTGTGTAAAATGTGGGCATTACAACAATCTTGGGCACTATGATCTCTTACTATTCTCCTTCTCTACCACAGTGTCTACTTGTGTTTCCCCCTGCATGGTCAAATTCTCCTTAAGTAGCAAGTGAACCAAGTATAGTAGAAAATGCAAGGTTGATAGGTATGTCTTCTACGTCTATTCATCAAATTCTTGACGTGCCTATGAATGTTCACTTCCAATGTCAGCAGAAAATTACAAAATATCACCCTTCTGCATTACTACTCTATCTTGTTCTTTAGTCAATTTTTGGATCTCTTTCTCCTTCTTCTTGTTATCTTCCAACAATGTCCTCAACGCGGCTACCTTATCTAGAGTCCTTTCTGTCACCTCTACTGCCATTGTTTTCAAAGTACTACTTTCCTGCTCATCTATGAACTATGTATAGGCTTCATTGTGATGTGGGTTACTTGGGGCACCTTCTTCATCCATCATCGTATGCATGCTTCCTCACTGATGTCAAACTATGATTCATCCATATACGTTTGCATTGTCTATCTCATAATTTTCCTTGTTCACATATTTTCACCCTTTGGATCTATCATCTCCCAATCATATAATTTCTCATAAGCAACTTTCCTCTGTAATCTTGCGCAGATGATCTTAGTTGGGTCATTCACATACCCAAGGTCTGGCATCGTCAAAACTTCTCCCTTTTTCCTATCATACCAATTAGCCTTAGTAATATGTGCCTCTACGCTTGGAACTAGACCTTCCCGTGTGTCCCCATGCTCACCTGATGGCTCTCTTGCACTCTTTTACTTTTATTCATCTTCTCCTATGGGGCCTCTTCCTCACACTCAATGAGAAATTATTTATTGCATTGGGTATCTTCATATTTGTGCTCCTCTTCACCTTCCATATTGATAACAAGCGATGGTTTCTTGCTACACATAGCCTTGTCTGATAGTTCTTCCTCTTCATTGTCATGTTTTGGCATGAGAGTGTGCCTTCTCTTTGTCTTCTTCTCCAAGCTTGGCTTGATCCATGAAATTCTTGGTGACCTCCTCACAGGTTGGGATGCCTCAACACAAATTCCTTGTGTCTTGGTTCTTATTCTTAGCCTTCTCATAAACCCATGTTCAACTATGTTGCCCTCTTATTTTTCTATTTCCCTGATCTCAGGATCAGTTCTCACCTCTCCCTCTTCCTTCCTTAGAGCACTATCTTCACACAGCCTCTTAACATTTGTAGTTGGCTATCTTCTAGCACCATGACTTATCACTCTACTATCTTCTATCTCCCCCTCTTCATCCTTGGTCTCTTCTTCCTCTTCATCCCTAGGAGAGGTGAGCTCGCGATCTTACCTTGTACCAACTATATGATCTCCCTTTGGTGGTTCTGGAAGTTTAAAATCATCTTCAATATACCTCTCATTCACCAATCTAGACTTAAGGTATATGTATACCTTATCCACACCAATATTCCCTACTACCAAATTCATAGAATTTATAATGATATCATCTAATATCATGGACTCAATATAAGCAGACTTACTAGGATACACATAAGATTTACAAAGTGTATGGTAGTCGCATTCTACCTTATCTACACCAAACCTAAGATTTTTCATGTCTAAAAATATATTCACTGAGGCCTGGACATAGTGTGTTGTAAATGCATCCAGAAACATACACCATGGGCTTCGCTTACCAGTATTCATGTAAAACCTCCCAACGAAGTAGTGTTGGTAGATCAAAAACTTTAATTTCCCATCCACCATTACAAGAAATTTTCTCAGTATATTCCATTCATGCTCAAAATCCCAGCGTATTCTTTTGTACAACATCTCCAACCTGATTTTTTGAGCACCACTCGTGGCTCCATCACAAGTACATTTTTCAAATCTCTCATCCAGTGACTTCTTCTTGAGTGGGTACTATCAAATTTTTTCCTTAGGTATTTTAGGGGCCCCAACCTCTAAAAATAGGAATGACAAAAGGATCACATCCCATGAAATCTTATTTTCCACATGCACTTCCTTGATAATGCCTTCTACAATGAATGTAGCCAGGTTATAGATAGTCCCCTTTGCCATCTTCTTTGTGATATGGAACCATTTATTATTCACTTGGCTCCATCTCTCACAATTATTGAATTTAGTTAAGATATGTGCGGCAATCTTCACAACAGGGTCAGTTACCCTAGAGATGTCCATCTCACACCCTGATTTCCCATATGCCTTCTCAATTGCAAGGGCCTCCAAACCTACTTTATCATCTATATCACTAGAAATTTTATTACCTGAGCTCCATAATCCTGTAAGTCACCTAATCAGTGGCACGGTGAGTCATAATCATCTTCTTGTTAAGTAGAAGAATTCCTCATGGACTCTTGACATCATCCATTGATAGAGTATTTCAGGTTTTCACAAGTATGGCAACTCATAAATCTGCAAGACTTCGGATTTATCCAAAGTCTTGTACCCTTCATCATCATAGATTGGTTTTTCATCCTTATTTTGTGAATTGGTCTTCTTTATCAATTTCTTCTATATATGGTCTTTGTTTGCACTGGTTCGATGATTATAATCACTTACTTTGCTTCTGCAAACATGGTATTCCTAATCATGCCCCATGATTACACCCTTAGGATACTACTTTTCTATAAACCTTTCCTTAGGTGCTCCTGCTACTTCTTCCTCTAGTTTGTTCTTCTTCTTTCCCCTTGTGGCCATTACATGTGCTCTTTTTAGTGTTATTGCTAACTTGCACAACTAATCCTTGCCTTTTTCTGCCTTTTGCTACCCCAAACTTGTGTGACCTAGCTGTAGTTTATTTTTTTCCTAACCTTTCCTCCTTAAACTCTACTCTTCACACCTTTTACTTGTTCTCACACTTCTCACAAAGGAGATCCACTATGGTCTTGACCAAATTCAATTGGTTCTAAGTACTTCTCATCTACAATCACACTGTGTATTCATTCACACTTCAATTAGCTCTTCAAAGGATTGAATACTCAAACATGCAAGGTAAGAATGAAGTCGCTTGCATCCCTTTAATAAATTTTCAAAATTTTCCCACATTAATTTCTCCTTACCTACCACTGTACCCAAATTTATTTAATTTTTTTACTTTTTCCGTGCTTTCTACTACTTTCTTTTATGCCCCAGTCATAACCTTCTTGCACGCCTACTACTTCTCAGCCACATACCTCCTTACATGCACCTCCGTGCACCAAAGTACATAATCCTATGTGCCTCATGCCAAGTAGTTCATCATACTACTACCTACCTCATGTTAACCTTCTCGACCCTTTTCTTATGTGTGGTCTTCATCCGAGTACTTTCATTATGAGCACCATCATCCTTAGCACCTGTAGCATATTTTGTTCAAGTAGCATCCATACATCACACATGTACTTATGTCATCCTTCCCAATGTGCTGACTTATATATAACTCATTCAATCACCAAAATATTTTTTTTTTGTTACATGCACTTGCACCTTCATCTAGTTCATCCCACACTAGCAGTATGTGCAGTACGCTACCCATGAACTCAATAGATATTAATTAGATTCATGCACACAAGTGTGCTTATTAAAACAAAACAAGGATAACAAAATAAAAAATCATAACAATGATGAAAGGAAACACATAAAAGGGAAATCTATTCTAAATGGAAATATTGCCTTATTACAAATACCAAGAAGCTTTATTTATAGTAGCGCTTCATCCTACTCCCATTGAAATATATGAGTAACATGGTTTCATCTAGTGTCTGTAACTAACATTCACCTGATTCTAGTATCCTGGTTACTACAAAAGGTCCCAACCAATGCACCTTCAATTTCCCTGGGTGGCATGCAAACTTGGAGTCATAGAGAAGGACCATCTTGCTAACATCAAATTTATTTTTCTTAATGTACCTATCATGCCATGCCTTCTCAGTATTTTGTCTCTAACATGCAATGGCATTCCTCTCATCTAACTACATCTGTTTATTATTACACTCTTCAATAGCATGTTCATCATCTAGTCCACCTCTCTGCGCAATACGTAGGAATGTTAACATAAATTCAATTAGTAGTATTTCTTCTGCATAAAAATCCAAATGAAAGGTGTGGCCTTATTCAACCTTTTATAATAGGTTTTGTATTCCTAAAGTACAACTAGCACTTTATCATCCCAATCTTTTCTTCCAACATCACAAATTTTTGTTAATGTCTGTCATAAGAACTTGTTGAAATATTCTATAGTACCATTAGCTTGAGGGTGATAGGGAGTAGTTTTATGGTGCACCTCCATAAACCCTACCAATATAATTCTCATTTTCTCATTCATAAAATGAGTTCCTCTATCAATTTTCAAGCTTAATGGGCAGCCATACCTACTAATAATGTTTTCCCATAAAAATCTTTTTCATGTGGTTGTTGTATAATCCTTTGTAAGTGTTTCCACTACCCATTGTGTCATCTAGTTTGTATAATTAATAATGTAGTATGACCCAGTCCTACGTGTAGGTGGTGAAATATGACCTATAAACTCAATATCCCACTTTTTAAAATTCCTCGTGCTGGAACTAGGTCGCAATGGCATTTCATCTCTATGTCCAAGATTCCCAAGGCACTGAAAATGATCACATGCTTTCACATACTCCTTGGTATCCTTATACAAAGTCTCCTTCCAAAGTCCAACCATAAGGATATTGCACGCAGTGGCATCAAAATTATAATTCCCTCCTGTTATTCCTCCATAATAGCATCACTCTCATGTTCTAGAACACAATGGCATGAGACTTCATCACAGCCCAACTTGTATAAATCCCCACCAATCAAGTGATAATGCATTGTGCGTAGTCCAAGATTCTTCTCTTCCAACCTCTTCATTCCCTTAGGATCCTTTCCAGTGCGTAAAAATATTGCAATATCTTCCAATTTTATGGGTGCACAGTTCAATATAAATAATTATACATCAGGCGCATAGTATCTTCAATTCTCTACACATCCTCACCGGAGTTAATTCTTAATAAATGGTCAAACCCTAAATTACTCTTTCCTGGTTTGACTATAACTATAAAATCAAACTCCTGAAATAGAAGTATCCACCTACATATGCACCTTGCAAAATAGGTTTGTTGATCAATTACTTGAGCGTCATATGATATGTCTAGAAAATAAATCATGTCACTAAGTACTTTTAGAACTTATGCAGTGTATAGATCATTGAAAAAGCTTCGCGCTCAGTGGTTCTGTAATTTTGTTCCGTAGGTACCAATTTTTTGCTTGTAAAGAAGATAAAATGATCTACAATCTCTTCTCCTAGTTGTGCCAACACTATGCCTATTGCCATACCAGAAGCATCAACATTATAATGAAAGGGTTTATCTCATGAAGGAAAGTGCAAAATAGGTGTATTAGTAAGCCTCTCCTTCAATGTCTCAAATGCATGTTGTTGTGAGTCACCCCAATTAAATTTCTATTTATCCTTGAATAATTATTCTAAGGGTGTAGAAATCTATGCATATCCTTTGACAAAATTCCTATAGTATCATGTATTTCCTATAAATCCACGCACCTCACTCTGATTAGTAGGCTCTTCTAAGCCCAAGATTACAACTATCTTGGTTGGGTCTACTAACAATCCTTCCTTGTAAATGATATGCCCAAGTAAAGTGCCAAAAGGTGATGTAAAGATGCACTTTTTAATGTTAAGAGAGATACTCAACTATATACACCTCTCAAACATGAGTCTCATATTATCACAATGATCCTATATTGAGCCATATAATTTCCAATCATCCAAATACACCTGTAATAATTTATGAATAAAATCCTGGAATGCCTGGACAACAATGTGTGAGAATACTACTAGGGCATGTTTCAATCCAAAGGGCATGACTGTATATGCAAAACTACCCCATTCAATATTGAAAGTTGTCTTCTCCCGGTATTCCTTCGTGATGCGCACCCAGTGATAAACCTGAAAACCCATCTGTAAAGAATATATCTCGCACCCAGCTACACCTTCAAGGATATATTCTATAAAAGGGTTGGGAAATGGATCTATGACACATGAAAAATTTAACTCTCTATAGTCCACATAGATCCTAATCATCCCATCCTTTTTAATGATTATGACCATGGGACTGACCCATTAGATTCTCCAATAGGCTCAATTATGCTAGACTTTAGAATCTTATCAATTTCCTTTTTAACCTTCACGTGCAAGTTAGGATTCATCCTATAAGGTCTCTTCCTAATCAGGCACGTGCCTTATTTTATCTTGATCTTTATCTCACCTATAGAATGGTGCACTCCTTTTAGCTCATGATAACCTCGTAGAAATATATCCTGAAATTTGTGCAAGAGTTCAATAATCTTTCTTACTTCTTTATCTAACCAATAATCACCAATAATGGCCTCATTAGGCTCATCATCAATACCAATGTTAACATGTTTTGTCTTCATAGAAGCATGGTACTTGTGTGCCTTTGCATCCATGTATTCCACTACCTTGTACACACCTTCAGTGTGGATAACATCCAAATTGTAAAATTCCTCACCATCAATCATATATATGAGTTTACCCTTTTCTTTTTGCTTCCAGGTGTAGTGCATCCTTTATTATTATGTTTCCTCAAGATCAAGGCACACCTCAAGATCAAGTTCTCCAAATAACTCTAGTATGAGCTCCTCTATTTTTGCATTATTCCCCAATGTGATGCCCTTCATTATCTATAAATCTTCATCGACTGGAGGCATACTAGAAAAATAATCAAAAGTTTGGATCATACCAACAATCATCTCTTTCCAGTTTGTTGTTTCTCTTTTTAACTCGGCATGGACACACCATGTGTGCGCGCAGCCACGTAATGTGGAGTAGAACTTGTGTACCCAAAGTACTGTAGGAAAGGCCTCCTTACCCTGTGCCCATGATCTCTCACACTCATGGCATGATGAGAGTTGGGATACTTACCATGAAATTTTCATGTTTGTATAGGTACATTACTCCAAATAAACCTAGTAGAAAAGGTTATTCTCACTTCTCGTCATTCCAAAAGGCTATCTCTATGTGTTTTCCACTAGCACATTATTGTCCCGTGCAAGGTATAGACTGGCATATTTCTTCTATCCCCTTCATTCTACCACTGGGTCTCCAGTATGTGCAATAATGTATTGTCATTCCCTTCACCAGTATACCTTAGTACCTAAACTAATCCTAAGCACCTCACCATGCATGGTATGATCATCCTTATGACTCTCCCTTTAACTTTTTACCCAACCATTTCATATGTTTTATGAGCCCAGTTATCACAAACAACACTAGTAGTGTCACTTACCAACTATACGTCCTCCCACTGAAGAATGCACTCCTTTGATGGTTCTAGATTTTCTAAATCATGCACAATCTTTGCATAAATTATATTAATTTATTCTTCACTCAAGGTCTCAACATAAGGCTCTACATTATTTTCAAACAAAGGTATAATCATGCACTCTTCTTTAATCTCAATACTGATGTACCTATTGTTAAAGTGTAAATCAGCATTGTTTTCATAACACAAGGGTCACCCAAGTAACGTTGGAAACTTGTTTTCTTTTGTAAGATCCAATACTTCAAATTCCCTAGTAAACTTGGCCCCCTGTATAATAATATATGCATCCTTCAGTGCCCCAATAGGCATTACCTTAGTCTTATTTTCCATATATAACACATTCGATGATGGCTCCAATGAATGTCTTCCAATCTGGTTTCATTCTTCAATTATCGACACATTAATTTCAATGGCTTTACCTATGAAGATATTACTTACCAGCAAACCATAAATTATTACATACAATATGATATCTTTTTCAAACTCATGTTCCTATGTGATTAACTAAAATAAAATAAAATAATATAGTAAAGGATAGTTAATCTAATCTAGGAGGACATATAACGCAACAAGTAAATGCACTAAAATAGTATTTAAATATACCAAATAATAGAAATTATAAAAGTAGAAAACCCTAATGTGTAAGAAGGGAAAGGAAATAACTAAACTAAATAATGGATTCTTGTTGTACTGTGTCACAATGATGCATATAAATTTTGAAAGTAGTAAATACTATGCGAGGGTCCTGAAGAGGAAATATCTGGAAGATCTAGCTAGATTGGAGCACCTGGAGGAGGACTGGGGCACCCACATGCACTCTAGTAAGTAAAACAGACACCTTGGTCTAGAGAAAAGGTCTGGAACTGATCTTCACAGGTCTTGGAGATCACTGATAACCTTCATTTCCTATTGCATTAATTTTCTTGTATTGCACTGTAACACTCTGAACTATTGTACTTCCTCCTGAGCATTCAAGTGCTGATATATGATTTCTTCTGTAAAAGGATGTGTTCCTTTGATTGTGAAGTCATGCTTGATATGTACTGTATCTTCTTTGCTATTGAAGATCTTTGACTGAGTCAGAATATGATTGGACTCTTTTATTTCTTTCATTTTTGCACCTGAGTTTAATCTGATCTCGGAATGAATTATGGAGTTATCCATCTATAAGACCCAGCCTGGGATCAGTGGCATTGATCCAAGAGATGCTTTAAGTTTATTCGAGATGAACAAAAATTATAGACCTTACGCAGGTTGCAAGGTCTGAATGCGTTGAACAAGCTATTCTGGAGTCTAACTTAGACGGAACATGTTAAATGAATTGGTTCCCGATATCGTAATATCAGGAAGGTCTCGATCATGGGCCAGGTAATAAATTCAAATACATTTATTCAACTAGCCTATTGGCAGTGCAGGAGTGAATCCTTTTCGTGAATGTATGTTTGTATGTTTTTATTCTGAACATTCTAAATGTTAGACCTAAACTGGATTTATTAAGATTAGTAACCTAAACCTAAACTATAATCTATGGGTTAGATTAGTGTTAATCTAACCTAGGCCTAAGCTATAGGCTAAATGTTCTAAGTTAGTAACCTATTGCTATGAAGGTTAGACTAAGTATTATCTTAAATCCTAACCTATGTTTCTAACCTAACTAATGAACAAGGAAGAAAGGGGACCTATGAAGGGGTGCGAGCCATGGGCGGTAATTTCTATGGCATTAAATGGGATGGATAAGCATGAAGGACAGGTAAATGGTAGAAGTTTAAACGGCTAGCAAGAGCCGACGTGGTAGAGTCGCCAAAGTTAGATATGGTCTTGGAATTGTTTTTATTCATCGCCAACTATGGCATTCGGTGGCAATGGAGATTGAGCAGGAAATTTGGAGTAAATACAATTAATGAACTCGGTCTTCGAGCTCGGGTTTCTCGGGAAGGCATGCAAAATGGAAAACTGGTAGTTTGTTTAGTTTTTCATGCGCTCTAATTTTCCCTCTGTCTGATCACCAGTTCTTCGCACCAGTCTACTTGGTGTTGCATGGAAAAAATGAGTGTAACTCGCTCTTTTCTCTGTCAAGGAAAGTTTATAAGGCATGGAAATAACAAGTTATTGTTGTTGAACCTAACGTGGAAAAAGAGGAGAAGGCACGAGCTCTTTCAGTGATCTTCTTCGGATTTTTAAGCAAATAACCAGGCATTTTAGGCCCTAACCTTTAAAGATCTTGCTTTCTTTCAAATGATTTCATTAGAACAACTCTGTTCAAATGATTTTTGGGCTCAGTTGGTTTCTATGGTAACTGTGAATGGATTAGTTGTTGTATCTTCTTACTGGATGGGTTTTTTTTAGAGAACCCTTGATGGGTGTATATTTGTTTCGAACGATTATACTATCTCGTTGTGTTTTGCATTCTAGATAAAGTTTGTGAAATGCATGCAAGAAATTATATGAAACCTGCTCTATGGGAGCCCATGAATTGTTTCCTTGTTGGGTTCAGGGTACAGTCGATACTTGTTGTAGATACTTGTCGAAAAGGATACTGTTGGATTTTTGTTTGAATGTTCAGTATAATTTAACTTCTTTGTAAGTTCTGTCGTGGTAATATAAGTGGTGGTTACTGAATCTTATTGGGTTTCACTATAATACTTAGGTTATTTTGAACGGATAACTTGCTGTGTTTACAGTATTTTAATGCGACCTTGTAGAAGTTGTTTTCCCTCCCTTGTGTTGCAATTACGGGATTTAACCCATTGATAGTTTGCAATATATTTATTTATATACAAAATGACTCTATAGAGTCCTTGGAATGGTTCGTATATTATGGACTACTGTAGAAGTCATGTATGTGAATACTGGTAGTTTGATTCAGTCAGAGTCCTGGAGGGGTAACTGGTAATACGAATTTTGTTGTCTTGTTATAAATACCTTCGTTTAGCAAGAAATTTCTTGGTACAGACTCGGTGTACTTTTTATGTTTTCCTCTCTGTGTAAGCTTAGAGTGAATATTTTTGTAGGGGTTCAGTTGGAATCCTTGTTACGAAACCAGTATTTTGCTTTTGTATAAAGCCTGATTGTGAATATTTATCATTATTGGCACGGTTGGAATCCTTAATATATATTTATCTTGTATATCGGCTTCTGTAGAAGCTATATCGTGAATACTATATGATTTTGGATATGGTGGGAGTCCTTGAAAGGTGTCTAGTATTTTCAATTTCATTCAAAGCTGGGTTGTGAATGTTGTTGTTATTATGAATACTAAATGTTATCAACTTCGGGGGAGACACTAAAAAGTAATTTATGTTGTAACATCTGTAGGAGTTCCTGTTGTGAGTACTTTTAGTATTCTTGAATTGTTATCATACGATTTCAACTTGATTTGAAAACTTTAACATAAGTATTGGTTGAACTTGGCACTGTTGGAGCCCATGTTATGTTGTATGTTGGCTCGATTCTTGATCTTTGTCGTTGCTATGTTTTAGTAGGGACTAAATTGAACTGAATGTTGATGTGAGTTTTGACTTAGTAGAATTGTTCTTGTGTTTGAACATGATTACGTCTTCTATTAGCATGAATATCCAGTCGTGAGCTTGATTGAACTATAAAGTTGTTAACTGTACCTCGAAAGCGATGGCATTGAATATTTTCTTGTTTGTCACTTTGTATGGAAGGTTATGTGGGGTCTATTTAATAGATTATTCATCACTGTTTTGGCACGAGAGCTACTGTACTGCTAGTAAGCTACAGGTAATTGTTATATTTTAATTTTAACAAAAATGTGGTTCTTCTTGTGGCTCGTCTAATTTATTCACATGCGTATAAGGTGAATGCTTTACTGTTGAGAAGACGGTACAGTCATGAGGTTGTTTTGAAGGGAAATATGAATGACTCGTTCTCTTTCTCTTCTGTTGTAAAGTATATGTTGATATATTTTTATCTAACCGTCGGAACTATTTTAACATATTGATGGAACCATGATTTGTTATTATATTCATTTTACTAAGTTGAATGTAATGGTCTGTCTGATGGTTGTTGTCCTTGGGATTCAGATGGATAGTTGTTTTGGATACTTTCATTCTTCTTGATCCCTAATATTTTGATGAAATATTTGAAAAGTATCTAGGACTATTTAGTAACGATAATATGAGTTACGCATTTATAGTCATGTTTGTATTACAAAAGCATAGTCTGAAATATGTTTATTTGTTTGGTGAAATGATCTCATTTAAACAGGTTGTTTAATGAAAACAGTTGGTGGATTGCAATTGTTTTAAGAGTTAGTGCTTATCATGCTTAGTTCATCGAACTGACCCATGTTGACAATTTTTGCAGATGGTTTCCGTAAGTGGTAAAAGCACGCAGATCTTATAGGATGTTTAGATTGTTTAATTTGATTTTATGATGAATTACAGCTTGATTCTCTAAATGTACTATATGAGGAAAAATGTTCTTTTTCTGTTGAAGTATTGTATCAAGTATGCTGAATGCATAAAATGTATCTGATTAGCTTAAAGGGAATGAAAAGAGATATTTGTTACCTATGTATTTGTATTCGTATCTTGAAATTTTGACCTTCTTCGGTTCAAATGATCTTGAGAGCATTGTTATTATTGTATAATTTGGAGACTTTTGTGATTATCAATGTAAGCTTGCAAGAATATGTGACTGAATACTTATGATTATTTAGTAGTTCTAGTATGTTCTATCTAAAGCTAAATTGGAATTTAGTTCACTGTCTTTCTGGAAGCTAGGGTTAAAATATACCTGAGCAGGAAGCTAAACAAGCTGAATAAATTATTACTTCCTAGTCTTAATCTAAGTCAAGATGACGTATAATTGGATTCTTAATCACTATATCTTGATACTAATAAGTAAGATATAAATTTAGTTACGAGAACGGATGCAAACCTAAAAAGGGTTTGGTTAACAATCTCATGTGAAGATCGAGGGTTATTGTCCAATTTCATCGATTTAAGAATTATGTATATTCTATGAACTTCTTGAGGGGACCTCTAGTCTTAATAACTTCTCTTGTGTAATGGGTTTTACTAAGGAAGGTAATTCTAAGGTAAGGAACCCAGGGATTGGGAAAGACTACCTTAAGGGAGCGTCTTATGGTATAATTTAACTCAACGTATGTAACAACTATTAATAAGTAGATCTTTTCGAGGCGGATTTAAAGGTTGGCGGCACAAGTCAACTGCAGGGTTGTACCTTCGAGAAGATTAGGATCTTCTCGAAGATACAACAATGCAGGTGACTTATGATGACACCCTTTGCATTGATCATTAATATTTACACCTTAAACTCGAACAAGTTACTCTAGGACTGATTAGGAATGTGGTTTCGTTATAAGGCTGCCCTAGGAGACTCGGGGTATCTTGACACACTGGTTTAACTAGGGTTGACCCAGTATGTCAGCGTATCCCTAGTCCTCGGGAGCATCCATATAACGTTGTCATCTTACTAATCCGTTCCCGAGTAAATAACTTGGGATAGGAGAGACTGACAGGAGTCAGTATAAGACATTCTATATAACATAGGAATGGGGTGAAGGACATATTCCAGATTGATGAGTATGCCGTCAAGGAATACGAGACATAAGCATTATGTTTCAAATATTTGGCCAAAGTATCGCAAGCTGCTGATAACGTTGTCCTAAGTCACCTAGTCTAAGGGATGAGATGCTGATGAATAATGGTAACAATTATTCAGATAGGTTCCTTAGACAGAGCATTCTGAATCCCAGATTAGGGAAGAGAACCACAAGAGTGATGTGTTAAATAAAAACGCCAACTCTTAATACACATGAATAGATCGGTAGATTACCGAGTCATGGAATGAATAGATCGGAGGTACTCCTAGTCATTACAGCTGCATATGGTTATCTGTTATAAGAATGGTTGTTTTGATTTGTGAGTTCTAAATTATGTATTTAGAACCAAGAAGCATTTATCAAAAAAAAAAAAAATTACTTGTTCTAATGTATAAAATGAGGATGTTACATCTTGGTCTAGAGAAAAGGTCTGGAACTGATCTTCACAGGTCTTGGAGATTACTGATAACCTTCATTTCCTATTGCATTAATTTTCTTGTATTGCACCGAACCCTCCAAATATTCCAAGAGGAACAAATAACCTGCAAAAGACCAAAAGGAAGTATCAAACCCCTAAAAAATAAAGATGCAAATGAATGGGTCAAACTAACCTCAACTACCACAATAGTGGGCTTACTAACTGAGTGATGCAATACATTTTTCACCTAGATGTAGTTCGTGTGTGTGTGTGTGTGTGTGTGTGTGTGTGTGTGTGTGTGTGTGTGTGTGTGTGTGTGTGTGTGTGTGTGTGTGTGTGTGTTCTTATGTCAGTCACACTTTGTGAAATTGTGAGCAATAGCTAAATGTAGAAAATGTAATAGAATGTGTACATGAAATAGAATAAAATACCTCCCCTTATGAAGTCTGATGCAGATGTCTTAGCTTGTGCCTTGATGATGGAGCTATGTGGATACCACTATAATAGATGGATGGAACTATAGATGGAGTGATAGTATTTAATGATGTTAGGTCCCTCATTATGGTCTCATAACTTCATATTTATAGGGTTCTCTTTCTATAATTTTGTAATTAACCCCAAAAATGCCAACCACAAGAAAGATAAAGATGTAAAACAACTAGAAGAGGCCCAAAAAAGTGGTGGGAAAGTGTAAAAATGATCGGGGCACCCCAAGTGGGACCAGGGCACCCATGGGTGCCCTAGCTAAGGATAAAATAATGTGGGATGTCTGAAAATGGTTGGGAATATAAGTGTAATGGGTCACAAATTACTAAATAAAAAAATCAATATGTCCAAAGGATGGGGGTTAATTAGTACTTTCTTCACTCAAGAATACTATATATACTAGTATGAGATCAAGATAAATAAAATGTCTAAAGTGCATCATTTTGTGAGTATATTTTCCCCCACTTTATGTTGGTGGGAGGAAATCTTGGTAACATAAAGTAGATAGATATGTGTACCTGATGTCCATGAAGATTGTAGTAGAAGCATGTTGAAGAACTAGACAAAAGCATGGAATGATAAAAAGATGGAGGAGCATGGAAACTATAGATGAAAAATGCACATAGAAAAAGTTATGAGAGTGAACCTAGGAAAGAACATGTGTTTATAGATGTCACAATGTGTTGTGTAATTTCATGGTTAGTAAATAATGTTTGCTACCATGAAACATTGTTGTTGACATTGTTATTGTAGTTGTTGTTGCCCCATTTGGTTGTTTGTTTTTTATACGACCGAACCTGCAAGGAGAAAATAATCAAGTATTCAAATATGTATGTATGTAAGTGTAAAAGTGTTATGTAAAATATGCATGTGTATGTAAAATATGCTAATGTAATTGAAAAATGTAAATGTAAGGGTAAATGGAACATGTACACGTGATCCATCTCGAGAGAGTGTAGAAGGATATGGGTGTCGTTATTCCCTTCATTTAATCAACTTCTTGTTGATGTCATATTCAAACCAGGGGTGTGTCTAAAGCTATATGCAACAAGAGTAATCCTATTGATCTAGTAGTTGACTGTAGTTATTTTTGTATTTTCTGGGGGATCTTTTCAATGTCTTAAGGACTTCTTGGTAAAAACCTTATTTAAATCATACTATGAAAACTTTGCTGAAAGGAAACACACTGAAAGCTTTGCTGAAAGGAAACACACTTTGCAGAATGGAAATAAACACACTTGCTTTTGGAAATAAACACACTTTTTTGGAAGTAAACACACTTGATTTTTGAAATAAACACACACAACTTAGAGTGCTTAAAAATAGTTGCAAGAAAAATAAGAATCTATCTAGACACCTGCAGGAACAAGTATACAACAGAGTTTAACTAGAAGAATTAAAAGTGATACAAAATTAACAGATCTAAACTATTTTCTTAGGAAATATAAATACCAAATAGATGAATATCCTGGTCCTTGGGGGAGTGGGCCCTTGCTCCTCCTTGAATCAGGATTTAACAACTTAGAATTATCTCAAACAGGAATGGCTATTTATTGATAAAACATTTGGTATTACAAAACGTACTGGATCTGTGTACTTATTCTATATCTATCTTCTTTGTTCTATATGCTATATATCTTTATCTACTGCAGGTCTGCTTATATATACATTTACAATCATAGTTGTCTCTACGATTCTGATGAAATCAAATCATGCCCAGAATAGATGCTGACTCAGATTGTGGCTGATCAGACAGTTGTAAGATAACTATCCCTGGATATGCGTTCAGAAATCTTCTCATCCTTTCCTGATTGAAAGGGTCATTGATGCTAAATCACTGGATGTGGTTAGAATAGATAAACTTCCATCAGTTTTGGAACTTCAGAGAAGTTCCAGAACCATAGGAAATCATTAAGGATCAAAACTGTGAGAGTTCCAGAGCTATACCTAGGAGTTCTGGAACTAAGTCCAAAAATTCTGGAACTAAATACTGGAGTTCCGGAACTAAGTCTGAAAGTTCCAAGAACTAGATGATGACTGTGTAATGGAGTTCTAGAACTAGCTTGGAAGTTCTAGAACTAAGATGTATTGGAACAGATGCTACCAAAAACATGTTGAACACTACATACTTCATTTCTTCGACTAATTAGACCTGCTTTATTACAAAACTGAATTTCAAACACACACTTCGTCAGGAATTTCAGAGCTTTTAAACATTAGAATCAAAATCAATCAAAAGATAGACAATTACATCCTAACTCATATCAGATCAAATAAAAGTCACAAAATGCAATCAAACTTAATAAAAAGGAGAGTAAGATGAGATCATATATTATACATTTAACGGGCATATTCTGGCCTCATCATTTCCCCCAAACTTACTTGTTTGTAAGTCCCTTTACAAACTTCATTCTTCAAAAGTGGGGTTATATGTTCTACATTCCATTTGATTGCTCAGATCAAATGGCTGAAACTGGATCTTCCAATGCTTAAACTTAGAGGTACTGTACCCTACTCCTGCTTCTATTTTCCTCTACCACTCTTCAAATTGAGTAGGATCTTGAGGTTCTCTATTTTTCCAAGGAGACATGGGGGTGAGAAGTAGAGGGGGACTTGTTCACATTCCCATCCATATTTTCCCATAGGTCTCATTGATATGAGGAATTATTGTGCATAACGCTTTTGCTCTTTCTAAACTCCAGATCAGATTTGTAGGGGATATTACTTCCCTTCTTCTCAAGGAAACTAGTAAGAAGTTCCCACCTTTTCGAGCATCCCTCATAAATATCTTCAAACTTCTCCTCCTCATAGGAGGTAAAGGTATCAATACTTTTTTGTAAGCTGGAAAAATAATGTGTCTTGAATCATTCATCAAAGGCATGAGTTCTAAAATGTATGAGGAAGGCAGAAGGTTTACCATAGTGAGCTCTCATGCAGAGACCAGTTGAGCTAGCTTTCAATAAAAACTCAGATTCCCTTTCCTTCCATGCAATTTGGTTTTGCAGAACAGAGACAAATGCATTGAGCTGACTTTCCCCCACATACAAATTGATCATAAATCCTGTGTTTTTCTCTAGCATCAAATTACAAAGATAGAATTCACATAGAAGATTTTTCTGCTCAGGACTGGCTAAAGAATAAGTTGTCATGAATTCAGATTCATCTTTTAGTTCATGTGGAAGTCCACATGCAATCCTTGACAGTTTCCAGCGAATGAATTGTTCTTCTAAAAACACACTATATGCAGGAGAGGGCCTCCTGCAGGCAAGCAATTTTTCACTCATAATGCAGACCATATGAATTTTTGCAAGACATTTATATTTGTTTCCTTCTTCCTTATAAAACTTTTCTTCCCACTCTTTTCTTGCCTTCTTTTCTTCTTCCATCTTGGTCTTCAAATCTTCATTTGATGTTTTAGCTTCTCTGAGTTCCCTGCAAGTTTCATTCCATAGTTTTTTGAGTGGAAAATAAGTTAACTCAGTCTGTGCAGAGACTGTGGACACAACATTCTATTTTCTAGAAGTTTGACATTCTTCCTCTTTCTCTATCAGTTGTTTTTTAATTACTGATAATTCCTCAGTCCTAACTGCAAGCTGAGTTGTTAGCTCTCCAATGAGAATTTCCCTTTGTTCTAATTTGAGTTTGAGGAAATCCAATTCCTCATCCTTTTCCTGATAATGAGCTCTGCTCTAGACAAGAACAGAGCCTGTTTAACCTGATGTCTTTCTTCTTCCTCTGAAATTTCTTGGGGAGTTGAGCATTCTTCTTCTATCAAAGGAAATTTACCTTTTCATCTCCAGGATGCCAACTCTTCTTCTTCATGTGATAATGTTGATGGTTCAGCCAATTCTTGAAAATCCTGCTCCTCAAGTCTCTCATCTCCTTTGTCCATCTCAGCTTGGCTTGGTTCAGGAGGAGTCATGGCCATGCTACCCAAAATATCAGTAGCTTCTTTTTCCATCTTTTCCTATTCACTCCTTCCCTCTGGGGTTTCCCTTGACCTCTTATGAATTTTCCTTCTTTGGGGAATTTCAACATGCCCAGCGGTGGATTTCCTTCTAGAGATTCTTCTTACTTTTGTTTCTTTCTCTTGCACGGGTGAGCTATCACCATCAGAGACAGATATTAGCTCCCCTATAGCTACTGCAGAAGAAGGAATTTCCTTCAAAGGCACAGAAGGCTCTGTTGTTTTGATCTTTCTCACAGATCTTCTTCTTTTTGGTATATTCTCTCTTCCCACTTCCTTCTGTTCTTCTGCAGGGGCATCAATTTCCAAATTAGTTGAAGGAGAAAATGGAGCTGGTATTGTCCTTCTGATAATATCAGGGTTTTTCTTAAACTTGCCAAGGAACTTTTCCCAAATTTCTTCTCCATTTTTCTTTGACAGAAAATGGTGCTGGCATACTAAATGAACTAACCCATGATGCCTGATTGTCCCAACACCCCAGGAATACCTCTGGGCCATGGTCTGGATAGAATAAAAAAGAAACCCTGGAAGGTTTATTATGTATTCTAGTTTTGTGGCTCCATATTTCAGATATATGAGCATCTTCAGGACTTCTTTTCCTATGGACCCAAATTGACCATCACAGGTTAAATACTTCACTATCCAAAATGCTACCCTGTCAAAGGGTTTGGGAAAACTGGCCCTTCTGACCCCTTTTATGATTTTCTTTGTATTGTAAATGTATTGGGGTTCAGTTTCTCCTTCTTGTAGTAGGGTTTCAACCAGTTCTTTCAAGGTCCCTTTGGCAGGATGTGGGACATGCACAATTGGCACTCCAGACACATTACTTATTGTATTCACAGAAAAAGGAATAAAAATATTTCTCACCTTTGTCCTGGATTGCTCTAGGTTTATGAATAATTCTCTTACTAATTCATCATTATACTTTGAAAAAAATTTCAGGAACTCTAGCCATCCTGCATGCTCAAAGATAGATGTCCACTTCTTCATCCGCGAGCAGCTGGGAATCATCCTCTGGTTCTGATTTCTTTTTAATCCCCATATCGACTCAAATTATGTTTCCTTTGATTTTGTGCAAATCGGATGCAGGGCTTCTTGCTTAGCTATGGAACTGACGATTTTATCTATGGAACCTCTGTTCTTAGCTGTGGAACCTCTATTCTTTGCTGTGGAACACAAGCTTAATTCACTGCTTCTCCCTCAAAATTTCTCTGCAACTTATTTCACTTGATTTTGCACTAATGATTACTCATGATAACTATGTGCCACCACTTATTCCATCCAAATCATCTTCATGATTACTCACTTGTAATCATAATGTATAAATAGATGACTCATCATACCAACTTTTAAATCAAGTCAAATCACACATGCAAACTTTTAATTTAACCCTAAATAAGTTAAAAGATATAATTACCATCCTTGATGATGTAATCCTTTTGTTATGATGACTCATCATTCCTACAAGTGGAACAAAACATGGTTAGATAAGACAGCTAGAATTCCAAAGAATTCCCTTTTATTTGAATTAGCCATAAGAGGAGGTCAACCACCATTGCTGGTTTTCAATTGACCTTTGAGAGAAAATTTTTTATATTTTATTTTTTTTTGGGGAAGAAAATGCCATTTACTGGTTTTCATTTTCTTCCCTTTATTCTGGATCTATCATCTGGTTATTTGATCATTTTGGAAGAACTGGGTTCTTCCATATGATCAAATTCTTTGTCTGCTTCAATCTTCCTCAAGAATTCATCCTTAGTGGGAGGCTTCCTATAGAGTTTTAGCCTATGTCCATTGACCAAGAGTGTTCTTCTACTGCCATCAATGGGAAGTAACTGAATAGAACCATTGTCAAATATCTGCTCAATCTGATAGGGTCCCAACCATCTGGTTCTCAATTTTCCCTTGAATTGTTGGTACTTAGAATCAAACAGCAATGCCCAGTCTCCTACTTTGAATTTCCTTTTCTTGATATGTGTGTCATGCCATTGCTTCCTTTGATCTTGGATTATCTCTGTCTGCTGAAGTGCTTCCATCCTCAATTCATCCAATTCATTGAGTTGAAGGATTCTTTCCTTTTGAGCTGCATCCAACTCAATACCCACCTTAACTGTTGTCCTCAATGTCTGTAGTTCAAACTCAATGGGAAACAAGGGATTTTTCCCATAGACTAACTCATATGGTGAAAACCCTGTTGTAGTTTTCCAAGTTGTATTATAAGCCCAGACAGCTTCAGGTAGTCTCTTTACCCAATCTTTTCTCCCAGCTTCAACTGTTTTGGTAAGGATGTTTTCCAATTCTCTGTTTGTTACTTCAGCTTGTCCATTTGACTGTGGGTGATAAGGAGATGACTTCCTATGATTGATTTGGTAATACATTGTGAAATATTGGATCATATTAGACATAAATTGTGGTCC
The DNA here is from genome assembly GCA_019776745.2 of Taxus chinensis. Taxonomy (NCBI): domain Eukaryota; kingdom Viridiplantae; phylum Streptophyta; class Pinopsida; order Cupressales; family Taxaceae; genus Taxus; species Taxus chinensis. Next base: position 611,231,723 of record CM034148.1, on the reverse strand, counting down.
CTGATCTGAAACTATGCTCCTCGGTGCTCCAAACTTTACCATAATTTGTGCCAAAGGAAATCAGCAACTGCTTCTTCAGTGGCATTTGTCAATGCCTGCACTTCTGCCCACTTTGTCACATAGTCAGTACACACAAGAATATATTCCTTTCCTTGTGAAGGAGGATTAAAGGGACCAAAAAAATCCAATCCCCATCTCTCAAATGGTTCAATCACTACTTGAGGTTGAAGAGGCATTTCATTGGTGAAAGTTGGTTGTCCCATCCTTTGACAAGGATCACACCGCTTGATATATCTCTTCACATCCTTGTACAGAGATGGCCAATAATAACCAGTGCCAAGTATCTTATGAGTTGTTCTTTTCACTGAATAGTGTCCTCCACTTGGTTCATCATGACATGCTCTGAGGATGTCAAATATTTCATCTTCTCTTACACACCTGCGTAAAACCAAATCAGGACCACATTTAAATAGCATTCCATTTAACCATTTGAATTGTGCACTGGTTTTGATTAACTTCTTTATTTGTTTCTTAGTGAAAGAAGGAGGAAACTTCCCTGTTGCAAGATAATTTTCCATATCAGCAAACCATGGTGTACTTGCTGAAATAGCAAATAGTTGTTCATCTAGGAAAGTTATCCTTGACTGGATCTTGCTCCCCTGTAGTGGTTAGTCTTGACAAAAAATCAGCTACCACATTAGATTTACCTAGATTGTCCACAATGGTAATATCAAATTCTTGTAAAAGTAATAACCATCTAATTATTCTTCCTCCAACCACTGGTTTTTTCATTAAATATTTAATTGCTGAATGATCTGTGTGTACAAATATCTTGTACCCTGTAATGTAATGTCTGAATTTATTGATTGCATAAATCACAACAAGAAATTATTTTTCAGTGGTGGTGTAATTCTTTTCAGTGGGAGTAAGATTTTTACTAAGATAATAAATAGCATACATTTTTCCTTCTTCATCTTTCTGTCCCAAAACTGCACCAATGGAATTATTTGAGGCATCTGTTTGGATATGAAATGGATTTTCCCAATTAGGTCCTCTCAATATTGGGGCAGTGATTAATTTTTCTTTAATTTCTTCAAAAGCATGCTGACACTTTTCATCCCAAAGAAATTCACAGTCCTTGGTTAGCAAATTAAACATGGGGGCAGAAATTTTACTGAAATCTTTAATAAAGCACCTATAGTACCCAACATGTCCTAAAAATGACTTGATATCTATGGGGGTCTGAGGAATAGGTAAATCTGAAATGATCCTAATTTTGTTTTGATCAACCTGAATTCCTCTTTTTGAAATATGGTGTCCTAATACAATCCCCTCATCAACCATCATTAAACACTTTTCATCACTAAGAGACAGATTGTGTTGTTCACATCTTGTTAACACTCTGTCCAGATTTCTCAAAGCATCATCAAATGTATCTCCATGTACAGTGAAGTCATCCATATATACCTCAACACAATCATTTGTTAGATCAACAAAGATTACAAGTACAACTCTCTAGAAAGTTGCAGGAGCATTGCATAAGCCAAATGGTAACACCCTATAGGAAAAGGTACCCCATGGACATGTAAATGTAGTTTTGTCCTGATCTTCAGTAGCAACTCTGATTTGATTGTATCCACTAAAGCCATCCAAGAAGGAAAAGTATTGTTTACCTGAAAGGTTGTCTAGGACTTGATCTATGAATGGTAAGGGAAAATAATCTCTCAGTGTGGCTTTGTTCAGTTCCCTATAGTCAACACATATTCTCCATTTTCCATTCTTTTTAGGAACAATTACAAGAGGAGATACCCACTGACTATCTGAGATAGGGTAGATAAAACCTACTTGTAATAGTTTTTCAATTTCTTGTTTGACTATATCCCTTAAGGCTGGGTTAATCCTTCTCTGAGGCTGCCTAACTGGTTTAACATTTTCAGTATAGATGTGATGAGTGCAGATACTTGGGTGAATTCCCTTCATGTCTTTGTAATCCCAAGAAAAATCTTTAGTATGATTTTTTAGAACATCAAACAATTTAGCTTCTTCATCATCCTTCAACCAGCTGTTAATGTTCAAAGTTTTACCCAGTTGAATCTCAACATGCTTGGTTCCAATGTGTGATGAACTGATTTGTTGAAAGGGTTCCATTAAAGTATTTAGTGGACATGCATGTGGTAACAACATATGATATGTAGCAACATCTCCAAAAGTTCCTTGAGACAGAATACTGGAAAAAGGACAGTAATGAGAATTATGATACTTATCTCTTTGTAGGTCAAACTCTTCATCACTGCTACTTTCCAGAAATTCTTCACCACTCCCTGATGTATTTGAAACTGAAGCTACTGATTCTTCCTCTCCCCATGAGAAATCTCATTCCTCTGGAGTGAAATTATTTCCAATCACAGAGAACCGCTGTTGTCGTGGTTTCCAGAACTAAATGTGGTGGTTCCAGAACTAAATTTGGTGGTTCTGAACTAAGTTCATAGGTTCCAGAACTATAGTCACAGGTTCTGAACTATTTTGATTACTTCGAGGACAGCTGGTGCTCATCCAATGGTGGATTAATCATCTCTTCTACTTCTCTTACATGATCCTGCAATGTGATCATAGCCAAAGAAGACAAATTTTTCTTATTAGTATCAGGAGAATCAACCCACAATTGTTCTTGATTGTCAATAAAAGGTCATGCAGAAGGATATAAGGAAATTTTCTTAGAGTTCTTACCATTCGAGATTGTCATATCACCTGACCTGCAATCAATTAAGGCAACAACTGTAGCTAACCATGGTCTACCCAAAATAATGGGATAACCCAATGTTTTACCTTTTGGCTGCAGTATAAGGAAGTCAACTGGATATTCCCATGACTCCACCATAACCACCACATCTTCAATAATCCCTTCTGGTTTTGCTACAGACTGGTCTGCCATCTGCAATATGGTATTAGTAGGTTGTATACCCATTAATGGTAATGTTTTCAAAGTGTCCACTGTCATTACATTTATAGCCACTCCCAAATCTACCAAAACATTATGTATATCCTTATTCCCTATAGAGACAGAAATAACAGGACTTCCAGGATCTCCGTATTTGGGAAGTAAAAGTTTTCCTGCTAATAAATCAACAAGTTTCCCATCTACTTTGATAGTCTTGGGGTACTGTTTCTTCCTTCCAGGATTTTTCAAACATAACATTTTGATTAATTTGTTCAATTCTGGAATGTCCTTAATTGCTTGTAACAGTGGTATTTCAATATTCAATTTCCTTAGTTCCTGTACCAATTCAGACTCCTTGGTTTCTATAGCTTCTTTAAATCTCTCTGGAAATGGAGTCTCAGTAGTGTCGCTATCTGGCTCCTTTTCTTTTCTTTTTATATCCTCTTTTGGAACAACAGTACTAGGGGTTTCATTTTCTTCTGTCATTTCAGTGATTATAATAGGTGGACTGCTAATTATTTTCCCAGATCTAGTTTGAATATCCTTACAATCCATGGCATGTAGATCAACTGATTTTTCTAGTTCTATTCCATAAACAGGAGTTGTTTGTTTGTTTCTTGGGTTTGCTACTGGCTGTGCTGGTATTTGCATTTGGACTATATTCTCAGTTTGTGAATTCTGTGCAGGGGATCCCATGATGGCCTGTTGATTCTGATTTGGATATGTTCTTCCTTGAGCATAATTACTAGGGTTCCATCTAGGTTGTGACCAAGCATAAGGATTTCCTTGACCAGCCCATGGTTGTTGATGTCCCTGAGCATACCAAGCTTGATTTTCCCAATCCTGAGGGTTCCATGTTGGTTGAGGTACCCAAGGTGGTTGTCCCCAATTTTTGGTACTGTCTGAGTAGCCCATGGCATCGTCCAGGGATTAGGAACTGATCTTGGCATAAACTGCCCTTGGTGAGGTTGTCTCTAAAAAAAATTCAATTCTTCTGTTGTGGATGATGTACTGGTTTGTTTAAGCTGATTCTTTATGACTGGAAGTAGAGAACAAGCATCAGTATCATGTTCTTTAGATTCACAGATAAGACACATTTCTATTTTTATCCAAAGGACAGTCTCTTATTGCATGCTTCTTCCTGCATCTAGGACAATACATAGCCAATGGTTCAGTTTTGGCATTTTCTTTAGCTTGTAATCCATCCATAGTAGAGGTTAATTGAACTAAAATGTCTGTTTTAAAGTTTTCTAACTCATCCATTAGTTTGTTCATATCTGGATTCAGAATTTTTCACCAATTTTCCTTTTCTAGGTCCACCCCTTGTTCTGGAATAGCTTCTACAAATCTCCTTAATTTCATTCATCCTTAACTGATCAATGTCTCCACCTCCTATCAAGTTAAGGGCTTCCCTAGATTCATCATCCAAACCTTTAAGAAAAATGGTTTTACTTAACTCCTCTTGAAGTACAAATCCACACCTTTTGCTCACAAAGAGGAATCTGTCTAAATAGTCTTCTATATTTTCATCTTCCTCCTGCTTGATTTTGAAGAATTCTTCCTTCCTATTTCTCCCTCTACAATAATCCTGGTATTTGTCTAGGAAGGAAGTCTCCATTTGTGCCCAAGTGGTAATAGAGTTGGATGGTAATCCCATGAACCACCTCATTGTTGCATCCTTCAGAGTGGATGGAAACAACTTGAGTTTTTGATTATCTATTTTGTAGTCATAGGTCTGACATAGTACCTTGAACTCAAACAGAAATTGGTCAGGGTCTTCAGATGACATCCCTCTAAATGTGGGTAAATGTGCAGGTGAGATATTTTTCATTGGTGTATCATCATCACCCAATTGGATTGGATAAGTAAAGGTCCTATCAGGTTCTCTTTCAGCTTCTCGTGCCATTTTTAAAATATTTTCTGAATTTTCCTCCCAATCAATGTGGTATGTGGTATGCCTTGGGGAAGGTGAAAAATCAGGAGTAGGAGGTTGACTACTCAATTGAGAATCAAAACTCACCCTAAATGGATCTTGAGTAATAATCCTTCTCCTAAAAGTTCTACTTCCTTCAGGTGACTGATCTAAGAATTCCAAAGGTGGCAATTTTGTTTCTTGTATAACAGGGGATGATGGTGCCTCCAATTCTTGATCAATTTCCTTATTTGGACTAGAGGATGTTATGAATTCTTGTGAAGATGTTCTTGGGAGGAATCTACCCTTTGAGTCTCTTGGTCTACTCATATATTTTATGATATAGTAGGGAAGATCCTTCAACTACTAGATGTATGATTGTTGCTCTTGCTGACACTTAATTAGAAAATTCCAACTAGTGTGTCCCTAAAATGGTGCCAAAAATGATGGGTGTCATTATTCCCTTCATTTAATCAACTTCTTGTTGATGTCATATTCAAACCAGGGGTGTGTCTAAAGCTATATGCAACAAGAGTAATCCTATTGATCTAGTAGTTGACTGTAGTTATTTTTGTATTTTCTGGGGATCTTTTCAATGTCTTAAGGACTTCTTGGTAAAAACCTTATTTAAATCATACTATGAAAACTTTGCTGAAAGGAAACACACTGAAAGCTTTGCTTGAAAGGAAACACACTTTGGAATGGAAATAAACACACTTGCTTTTGGAAATAAACACACACAACTTAGAATGCTTTTGGAAAAAACACACACAACTTAGAGTTTAAAAATGGTTGCAAGAAAAATAAGAATCTATCTAGACACCTACAGGAACAAGTATACAACAGAGTTTAACTAGAAGAATTAAAAGTGATACAGAATTAACAGATCTAAACTATTTTCTTAGGAAATATAAATACCAAATAGATGAATATCCTGGTCCTTGGGGGAGTGGGCCCTTGCTCCTCCTTGAATCAGGATTTAACAACTTAGAATTCTCTCAAACAAGAATGGCTATTTATTGATAAAACATTCAGTATTACAAAATGTACTGGATCTATGTACTTATTCTATATCTATCTTCTTTGTTTCTATCTCTCTATATATTTATCTACTGCAGGTTTTCTTATATATACATTTACAATCATAGTTGTCTCTATGATTCTGATGAAATTGAATCATGCCCAAAATAGATGTTGACTCAGATTGTGGCTGATCAGACAGCTGTAAGATAACTATCCCTAGATCTGTGTTCAGAAATCTTCTCATCCTTTCCTGATTGAAAGGGTCATTGATGCAAAATCTCTGGATGTGGTTAGAATAGATAAACTTCCATCAGTTTCAGAACTTCAGAGAAGTTCCAGAACCATAGGAAATCATTAAGGATCAAAACCTTGAGAGTTTCTGGAGCTATACCCAGGAGTTCCAGAACTAAGTCTGAAAATTCTGGAACTAAATACTGGAGTTCTGGAACTAAGTCTGAAAGTTCTGGAACTAGATGATGACTATGTAATGGAGTTCCAGAACTAGCTTGGAAGTTCTAGAACTAAGCTGTATTGGAACAGATGCTACCGAAAACATGTTGAATGCTACATACTTCATTTCTTCGACTGATTAGACCTGCTTTATTACAAAACTAAATTTCAAACACACACTTCATCAGGAATTTTAGAGCTTTTAAACGTTAGAATCACAATCAATCAAAAGACAGACAATTACATCCTAACTCATATCAGATCAAATAAAAGTCACAAAATGCAATCAAACTTAATAAAAAGGAGAGTAAGATGAGATCATATATTATCATTGAATATAATTAAACCAAAACGGCATAGAATATTTTGTGTACTTAGAATATTTGTGTACTATGTAAACCCCAAAATGATGCCCCCCTCTTTGGGGGTGCATGCAAACATCACTGATAGGATAGGTGTGGCCCCAAAAGAGGGCCAACCACATGTACGTTGAAAATTTATCTGTAGAAACCAAGGCATGCACAAACAATGAGACTAGCCAAAGATAAATGAAAACATGGATGCACAAAGAAAATAGTGTATAAGCTATGCAAAACAGTGTGTAAGCTACCAAGAAAAGTAATGTAAACATGTAAGAAGAAGAGTAATCCACACAAAGTGGGCTACAAACATGGTACATCACTCACGATGTCCGCAAGACATGCAATTCCATTATGGCTGCAAACAACCAAACAAGTGTGCACACCAAACATAGGCAAGGCTCACAAATAATAGTAAACAATGGCAGACTAATAGCAGACAATATAATCAAACTAGTATGGAAAAAAATATCCCTATATAATAAATGATACACATAAAGCACCCATTAACATGTTAGAAAGACAACTAGCATGTCAAAAGCTTGTATAACCAAGTAATGTAAAGTGATAAGTACAAAATGAAACAATAGCACCTGGAAGAGACAAATGTATGGATGCCCCCCCAGCGACCATTGTAGGAAGGGTAGAAGGTGAGAATCAATGTTTATGTGTAAGATACCTGTATTTGTGATCACAACTAGGAAAAGGTGTGAACGCGCATGTGTGGATGGTATAGATAAATGACATACAAGTAATCAAGATATCATGTGTAATAAAGTATTCATGAATGACAAAAGTAGGCAAGAGTATAAGTAACCATAATATGTAGCATGATGTACATGGATGGAATGGAATGCAAGATGGAATGATAGGATTCGTGTGCCCCTCAAGTGAATGGAAATGTATACCGTGAGGTTCATTTTTTTCACCCTCAGCAGTCAAGAATGAACTATAAATGAGAGTGTGTCATCAATAAATGGGTGAGTACTATGTATTGTGTCTAGCACGCTATGAGGAAATGTTGATATGCTTAGTGGTGATGATATGTGAAATGTAGAATAGATGTGTGTGGACCTTATAGCTTAAGCGTATACCACAAGGAGATCAAATGTGAAATGAGGATTTAGCGCTAAGTATATATCACTATAAGATGAATGGATGAGTGATGATTTAGCACTAATTTTATATCACTATAGAATGTAAAGAGGGTGTGGTGTAGACCACTAGAAAATGATATAATAGGTGACAGTTTAGCCTAAAGCGTGTGTCACTAAGAGATAAATAGTATGGAGTGGTAATGTAACATAAGGTGTATACCACTGCAAAAGGATAGAATAGGTGATTATTTATCCTAAATCATATGTTTCTAAGAGATTAATAGTAGGGATTGGTGATGTAAGCTATGCTGTATACCACTACAAAAGGATAGAATAGGTGATGATTTAACCTAAATCATATGTCACTAAACTAGTAATGTCATGTGATGAAAGGTGGAATAGTGAATGTGTGATGAGATTAGGGTCTAGTTGATTTGTAAACCCTCAGTATTTGAGTATGGACCAAGGAACTAAATTTCATCATTGGGTGGTGAGTGCGGCATATAGAATACAATGTAGTATATGTAAGGATTAAATCCAACCATAAGATGAATGGTATATGTAAGTAGACAATGTGTAAGATACAACCCCAAAAGTGTAGAATATGTAGAACATCAAATGGTGTAATCTTAGACTTACATATGATGAAGACTAGAATATTATGTGGAGTATGTGTGAAAAGTTGTGGTGTAATATGTATGGTATGTAGATAAACTAATAATTCAATATGTACGGTAAGTAGTGTAGAATGTAAGATGCGTAGACAATGGTGTATGCCTAATGATGACTATCATAATGTAGGATGTGTAAATACGTGAATGTCAATATGTTGTTATAGAATGTAGGGTGAAGGATTCGTAATGTATGATGAAGTGTAATGTGCCATGCCTATAATGTAGTGTTTGGGGTTCAGTGTAGTAATAATCCCTCAACATTCAAGTGTGAAATGAATCAAAAGAGTGTGTCATCAGGTAATGACACTTGAATGCATGATGAATATTCTTGATGGGAGGATATAGATGTATAAGAATGTACAATATGATGACTATGCTAAAACTAGATAGGGGGAAGGTGTAGTGTCATGCCCCCCCAAGTATGTGTGAATAAATACACTATCCAATTATGGTGAAGGAAAAATTACCTTCATCTAGCACACGATGTGAAAGCACATGATCATGCTCCAATAATGGAGGTATGTATGATGACAATGTAAATATGATAGGTACTAGAAGTGTGATGTAGTACTATGCAGTGATTCTAGAAGTGAGGGGGAAATATTAGGTGTGATGCCTCCCAGGATATATATGAAACCATTGCTCAAGTAAGATCATCTAAAATACTATCACTCTCGTTGTTAAAATCATATTAAATAATGTGGGAAACCTAATAAGCAATAGTCTTTGGATGGTCGTCCAAATAACCAAAAATATGTAAGTTATACATTGTCATGGTGTATTTTTCATTAGTAAAGGGAGGCAGTGGACACCCATGAGTATACCAAATAGTAAAATTGGGTGATTAACAAAGAAAAGAGCTATTACAAATGCACACAATACTAAATGGCATAGGAAAAGCTATATCAATATGAACAAGATCAAGTGTGCCTCTAATATAATCTAACTAAGATTGGCCAAGAGTAAGTGGAGAGGAAGTATGATAACATGCAAGGTGAACAACTAGATAAAAAAATGCAAATTCCATATGCATCGGTGAGAATAAGAGATCCATGATACAAATGTGCATCATATAAAGGAGAATGGAGATTTTCGAAGGTAAAACCGGGCCGAAGGAGACTGTCACATGAACATACGGTGGAGTTGCATGAATTATCAAGTAGTATGTGTTCCTAATAATAATTATTCAGGAAGAGAGTGCAAGAAAATGGTGGGTGGACTGAGGATGAATGTAGTGGAGGAGGTGTGGATGATGGAATGGAGTTCGTGGATTGAACAGGCCCTTGATATGGAATGATAGCAGTGGTAGTAACAGGTGTCATAGGAGGAATTGCATCTCTCATATAGATGGAATTCAAAAATTATGATAATTGATGTGGTTCGTCCACAAGTTGCAGTGATGGAGGGGTAGGCAAAACAATAGAGAATTTTGGAGAATACCCCGCAATCATAGTGCTTGTGATAACAAGAGTTGGTGATGAATTAAGAGGAACCATATCAACCATACAAGTAGTAACGTCAGAGTTACATGGATCTTCAATAAATTTGTTGTTCAAGGGCACAAGATGAAGACATAGGATCAAGAGAATCATCTATACATAATTTAGGAGGATCAATGGTCAAATGCAAATGAAGAACATCATATGGTTCAATAGGAGATGAAGTTATGTGATTAATTGGAGGGGTATGTGCCTCTTCTAGGATGCGTGCTAAAATAATATGATCAATAGTACACATAGAATCAATAATGGCATCATTTAGAGCTTTATAATCTATATCAAAAGATGGAACCTAAATAAGGGAAGGGAAAGGCTTATAACCATAGGGATCAGCAAGAGTATCAACAAAAGCATGACCAAAACTATCAAACTGTAGAATGATTGGAGATTCAAAAGGAGTAATTTCACCTATGATAAGGCTTCAGGTTCACCAAAATGCTTAACTAAAATTAACTAAACTAATGTAGTAAAGGATAGTTAATCTAATCTAGGAGGACATGATGTAGTAAGTAAATGCACTAAAAAATTATGTAGATGTACCAAATAATAGAACTAGTAAAAGTAGAAATCCCTAATGTGCAAGAAGGGAAAAGAAATAACTCAGCTAAATAATGGATGCTTTTCAGACTGTGTTTTAGTGATGCACAAAAATTCAAAAATCAAGAATGATTTTGCTGGGGTCCCACAGAAGACATATATGGAAGATGTAGCTGGACTATAGTGCCTAGAGGAGCACTGGGCCACCCACAGGCGCTCTGGTAATCAATACATGTGCCCTGGTCTAGAGAAAAGGTCTAAAACTAATATTCACATGTCCTAGAGATGAATGATAACCTTTTCTACCTATTGCATCAATTTTTCTGTATTGCGCCGAATTCTCCAAATATTTTAAGAGGAAGAAATAACCTGAAAAAGACCAAAAGGAAGTATCAAAACCCTAAAAAGATAAATATGTAAATGAATAGATTAGAATGACCTTATCTACCACAATAGTGGGCTTACTAATTGATAAATACACTACATTTCACACCTGGATGTAGTTCTGGTATATGTGTGTGCATGTCGTGCCCTAGGTGCTCTTGTGACAGTCACACTTTCTGAAATAGTGAGAAATAGCTAAATGTAGAAAATGTAATAGAATGTGATGCATATGTCTTATCTTGTGCCTTGGTGATGGAGCTATGTGGATGCCAATTCAATAGATGGATGCAAATCTAGATGGAGTGATAGTAGTACATGATGTTAGGTCCCTCATTATGGTCTCGTAACTTTATATTTAAAGGGTTCTCTTGCTCTAATTTCATAATTAACCCCAAAAAGGGAGACCACAAGAAAGATAAAGATTTAAAATGGCTAGAAGAGGCCCAAAAAGTGGTGAGAAAGTGTAAAAAGGACCATGGCACCCCCAGGTGGGACCAAGGCACCCATGGGCACCCCAATACTAAATTTGGGTGCCCTATTCGAGGCTAAAATAACACGGAATGTATAGAAATGGTTGGGTATATGATTTCAATAGGTCACAAATAATGATATAAAATAAACAAGATGGCTAAATTATGAGGGTTAATTATTACTTTCTTCACTCAAGAATCTTCTAAATATAGTATGAGACCTGGATAAATAAAATGTCTAAAGTGCATGATTTTTTGACTACACTGTGATGGTAGATTTTTATGAATAATCTACCTCTCGTGCTCAACTCTAGTGCATGGTACCTTCTCTCAAATCCATTCCCCTAGTAATGGGATGATATTCTCTTGGTGCAGCATCTTACACACCTCCTTCAGGTCATCCACGTCCTTATGTAGGATTTCAACACTCTTTGCATCCTCTCATGTGTGCGCCTGCTCCTTTAAGCACTATATTTCACCCTAGAGATCTCTAATCACTCCCACAATTTCTTGGTAGACTTCCTTCTGATGTGTCTCATCTCGATACTTAGCATGTATCACTTCCTCCCTTGTTATAAGTGGTTTTACCTTCAAAGGCTCATGTGCACATGTTGCCTTGGTGTGCATCATAACCAGCATAGATATTAACTCTAGATCAGTCTTTTTAAGCATCAATTGATCACCATACGCATGTTACACTTTGATCATTTTAGCGCCCTTATCTTTCTTCTTGTTTTTACTCATGTGTTCAAATAAATCTAGGTAATCCTCCAACTTATGTGTTATCTCACACCATAAACATGTTGTATTCTAAGGGCAATCTCGCTAGTAGGGATCAGGTGACCCACAAGTGTAAAAAATTCCTTGATTAAATCTGACTCTACCACCACCATGACCTTTTCCATGATATCCTCCTCAGTAGCTTATATTCCTATTGTCTCCAAGATTTTTCCCTTTATAATGTTTTCCTTCTTGCTCCTTAGATCTGCTCATCACACTAGTCTGGTGCACTCCTATCTCAATGCCTTTGTGGATGTGATCAATCAATCTGCAGTCAGTGATTTCGTGAGTATAGGACTTGCAAATATTATAGAACAAGGACACCTTATAGATTGAGTGCTACAAAAGAGTTAAATCCCACACATCATGGTTCAATTGACAGACTTCACAATCTAGTAATAACACATGCACTGACTTGCATGGTAAATTATCTTTCATATGTCCATCTACTTCATAATATGTGCGCCATATTCCACTACTCATTTCATGTGCTGAGTTGGCATAAAATTTCAACAACTGTTTCTCCATAGCTGTAATCTATGCCGCTAAGAATGGGCTCACTCAAATATCAACACTTTCAACCGCCTGAGCATGTAAAGTTTCTTCCAAAGCTTCACACACATCCACACATGTATTATGAGAGAGTTCTTTATGGAATGGATTCAACAATCCTCCATGAACCATTATGTATGCTGACTAGGATGAATGCAATAAGACAAATTAGATAGTAGAGTCTTAAAATGTGTGTCATATACCCTCACACTTTCAGCTAAATCCTGTGTGATATCCTTAAGCACATTGATGCTCTACTGCACAAACTCTGGAATGTTAAACTCTACCAAAAACATAGAATTTTAAACATTGTAATTAACCATAGTCAAATGTGGGTCATACTTATTGTACCAACTATGTTTCCGCCCTTGTAACATAGTAGCGAACTGACTAGCCTTCCTATCTAAAGTTGTAATTCCCTTAGCACACCAAATTAGTTCACACTTATGCACATGATCTATTACATATTCAATCCCTCTATACTCTGGTAATTGGAGATACATCTCATAATAAACTTGAGATGCTGACTGGAATGGTTATTGAGGTTTATATGGCTGTTACTGGGGATGTGGGCCTTGTCCTCCAAATCCAGAACTAGAATCTCCACTAGTATTTCCTCTTGATCAAGCTCATCCTCTTGAGCCTCCTGCTGCATTTTTCATCTAGTTAACATACTTCTTTATATCTTAGAGGTGGTACTAGACTGGACACTAATGATCTACATAGTCTTAGCTACTACTATAGTACTTCCAACAATCTACATGCCAACAATATTTCTTGATGACGTTCTTAAAACAAATCTTTCCATCAAACTCCCAAACAACGATGTTGATTATGATGCCATTGGTGCAATACTATATTTATCTCTTGAATTCAACACAAAGAAATAGCTACTCATATATGTTTTCTTACTTACACTAGCCTACTTCTCAATGACTACCTCTTGACTTAGAACACCATGTGCAAGGGCTACGTGGCTAGGTGGATTCAGATGTGTGCATGTGGTCCTCATTCTCTCCTCTGATGCACTCCCCTCCAAAGTCAAAGGGGACTCGTTACTGCACTTTCCTAAGGTTTGGATAGCTTGATGATGCAACTCCTTGTCTTCCACGAGATCTTCAAACCCTTCAAGGTCCATCATCCTCCTCAACTCTAGCGCCTCCTCAACATCCCTTTATTTCACCATTTCTCTCTCTCACACTGCATTAAAATTGATCCATATTTCCTCTCTCTACCTTTGTGCCACCAGGTCTTCCATATTTCACCACATATCCTCTTGCCCATACATGTAATGGGAGTTTAGCTAGCCATGGGTAGGCACTCTAAATCAAGTTCTACTATCAAAATATTTATTGATAATAGTATAACACGTACATAATATCCTCTGTGTTTGTATAAGAATCTTAAATCAACTTCCTATGGGCACAAATAAGTAGAAATAGCATACTCTAATGTATAATTGTTCAATACTCTATCCCACCAATGATCTACATCTCTATTGTACTCCAAATCAGCATTAGTAAGAGTCTAGTAATCCTTCTGCGTCTAAAGTCTTGGTATATATCCCCAACACTTTCCTATTGCATATTTTGTCAATTAGTCTTACAATTATACTACAAATAATTTGAAGAATGTCTCATAGAGCTCGTGATAAATATTTTCCACCCAATGTCATACATTGAAATCAGGTTCAGTGTTATATCTCTATGCAAACTGATCCTGATTATTCTTTATCCAGATTTTAATGCTCTCCAGATTTAATCGATATGTCATCTGAGACCAACATCTTAGCAAAAGGATTGAAAATAGGTTCCAAAAATGGAACCAAAATGTAGTCTCTTTATTTCCACTTAACTATTATGTGCATTGGCTCCTCATTCAAACAGATCTGAATGTTCACCCAAAGCACGCAGAACTACCAGGTCCCTCCTTTGTGTTTCTTGTCAAGATGTTAGCATGCAGATACATGATAATATATCACCAATTGTTCATTAATTCATAATAACTCATAGCATACATTCACTTGGAAACACATGTAATAAGAAAACACACAAACTAGATAACTAATATCATATACACCATGTAATCATCATATTCAGACACATTAATTACCAGAATCCATCCTTCATAATCCATCATAAATAATCCTTACATAACAGAATTTGAATACATAATAATCATTACCAAAAAATGTGCATGCTATTTCATCATAGCAGCATAACCCCTAAAACATCACAAGTAAGTTCTCACATACATGGTACCTAAAACAAGGACATACTCCAGATACATATATATATATATATATATATATATATATATATGGTTGGGGACTTTCCCTTCCCCACCTATGCACTCTCAAAATATGCTACATGCCCAAAATAGCCATGCATTAACAGTTGCATGATTTTACAATGGAGCTAATAATAGATTATCCTATAAATAAAACTTAATTTAATCTTAATAATAGCTCGTTCCATGCATGACCTTTCATCTTTGCTTTGTGAGTGTTTTATCCCAAAAATATACATTCCTTTTCCCTCAAGTAATTTGATTTTCTCATTTGCATCATCCACACTCCAACTCATTTTTCTATTTTTATCTTGTAACTGCAAAATCAGCTAAATCATGAATGTTATCTTCTTGTGCACATGCTACTTCAACTCTACCTTCACACGCACACATGCACCCTCTTGTGTGCCCCATTCCTCCTTGATCTCTTGATACTTAGTCAATTTTTCCAATCCAATATCACTTAACTAAATCCTTTGTGATTAAAGAATGGCATTAAGAATAAAATGTCATTCTGTTTAAGTTTAGTTCATACTACAAGCTCACATGCAAAATCAAAGCACTAAAATATATGACGCATTTTTTTATTTAAAAACACTCGAGTTGTCTTCATGTTAGAATTGATTTTAAGTTAAAGATTGAATTATTGTGCACCATTTGACTAAATATTTTTCCTATAAAACCAAAGCTTGCTTAAGTTAAGCCACATTTATAACTAGTTCCACAATCTTGGCAAGCCATCCATTTACATAAACAAGTAGAGGTCGAGGAAGAATTGGTCATTTATTTAGATTGCAAGAGAAATTTTATTTCAATCATCTACCTTAGACCAGAACACTTAGAGAAATCCTCTCACCTATGGAAATAATTCAAACCCCTCTTGCAAATCAGCTACAACATAATCCAACAATTGGGATTATCCATCCAGTTAATCTTCAACTTCATATCTCTTTAAGAATGTTGTAACAACTTCCTTTCCCATGGGTCATGGATTTTGGACCTCTTAATCTAATGCCCCCTCTCCACAATTTTTTAAAGGAATCTAGAAATAATTTCCCCAATTTTTAAGAAAATGGTAAACGAAATTTAGATGATCATTTGGTTACACTCTTTATATCTTTTGGATTACTTGTTGTTGAACATGAAGATGTTTCTGTTAGGATTTTCATAGAAACTCTACCTGAATTATCTCGAGAATGGTTTTTCCGTTTGGCTCTTGGAACCATAACTAATTGGGCCACCATGCATGAATAATTTCTAAAAATATTCAAGCCGATAGAAGATTCAAGTACATTAATTACTAAGTTAGCCCTGCTTAAAAAATAACTGCATGAACACATGTGGGATTTCATTGCCAAATTTGAGAGGATAATCTAAAATATTGCTCCTACTACTTCCCTTAGTGATGAAAATCAGAAAAAAAAAAAAAAATCATTAATGTTTTGTTACCTGAAGTTGGTTATCAGCTACGTAGAGCACACCCTACTAAATTTTTGGCAACTCAAAACTGTAATACCTCTGCCATGGCAGTTAGATTTGATCACTTCTTTAATGAAGTAGCAACATTGATAGGTGATTCTCATTTTGAAGACGGTGTAATATTTAAAAGTCATTAATCATGTTGTTGTAGATGATATGTTTTATCTTACAAAATTCGATAATGTCATGCCATGACAATTCTGAATTTATAACAAAGTATTTCTTATAATTTTTATGTTAAACTTTTTAATGTATTCTACATGTGGATGAAAGAAATAAATTTGATCTAATATCGTTCTTTTCCTAGTTGCAATACTGAACTTGTTTTTTAGTCTGATGATTGCAAATTCTAGGATTAATCACACCTTGGATCAATTGTAGTGATCCAAGGTATGTTAAGGATTTTTTGATGTTTTGATCACCTTGATCAAGTCGGTCAAAATATCTAATTTCTAAACCCATGTTTGCACTGGGGTCATAGGGATGTCCTGTAGCATCTTTTGATTTCACTATTCTATGATGATATGTTTATCATTTTGATGAACTGTGAAAGGTAACATTCTTTGATTAATTTATTAGAACCTAATTAATCTAAGTGTTTTATTATTGATCTTGTCCTTAACTATGTTAAGGCGATTTATTCATTATGTTGATTAATTCCTAAGTAGGATAATGGGGAACTATCCTAAATTTGGACGCTAATTAATCCTAAACTATTTGTAACTATGTCTAAGATCCTAAACTATGGTCTTATACTAATGTTAAGGAAACCTAACCTAATGGACACTAACCTAACCTAAGAAAGTGGGGTTGGCTTTATCAGCAAATGAATTTGGATGGCAGTGGCATCATTCCAAATTCATCACCAGGTTTAAATGTTTCATTTAATACACTGATACCATCAACTTTTTCCAAGGTATAGGGGAGGTGGAAAGTGCTGAGTTGTCAACTGCTAAATTAGATTTGAGGAAGTTTTTAAATTTTTAGTTATAAATAACAGAGGATAAGGCATGGCGGGAGTTTTTTAAGGGACATTTTCAATCCTGTTGGCATTAATGAACCTCAACCCAAATGAAAAATAGCCTGGGGAATAGTAAAATAGGTTGGAGGTAAAATAAATTGTTTGGTTTCATTAGCATTCATATTTTTCGTGCTTCTTAGCTCTGCATGTGGTATTTTCATTCTATGAGCTCTCAGTTTGATTCTATTGCATGTTTGAATTCGCCCTTACATGGCGGAAATAATGGAAAAATTTGGTTGTGAAAACTATAAGAAGAAAATGGAAAAAAATTCAGTGGAGTTTTTTGGCATTTTTGTTGGAAATATTTATGTGGAAGCTTTGTTTGAAGGATTGAAGCAAGGAAGAGAAGGAATAAGCACTACTAGGCATGATATGCCCTATCTCTTTAAAATTTATTCTTTTATTTAAATGTTTTCATTAAAAGAATGTTTCTCTTCATGAAAACATATCTGAGAATGTTTTCTGGTATGATCGTTTTCTTCTTTTGCTTCTATGAGTTTCTTTGGATATGAATATTTTAGTGGAATGCTAGTGTTTTACTGAATCTAGGTTTCGAATAAAGTTATAAAATAGATGTGTTCCTTTATTGGAAAACTGGGTATTAAGTTTCATGAAGATTCTTTGTTTTTATATCCTTATGTCTCCTCACTTTGTATCCTTGTAGCGTTTAAACATTTTTGCAGGGATTCAGTTTGAATTTCTTGAACTTTGGAACTCCCATCTTGTTGTAAAACTGGGTTTTGATTCATGTTTATTTTGGGTTGACTTCATTCGCAGAATAAAATGATTCATGTATTAGAACTTTTGTTTTAGTTCATGGTTATTTATTTGGTTGTATTAACAATAATGTGGGTTGACTTGTTCTTGTACGCCTATTTTGGGATTTTGTTTCGGATTATTGACCTTTGTTTGTCTTAATATTGATACATATATTTTGATCTTATCATTGTTTTAAAAAGATCTTGTTCAACTCTGACTGGGTATTCTTGAAGGTGGTTTTGATAATTATAAGTGCATGTTGTTAGGTAAACAATGGAGGTTTCTGTTTTTATCTTCTTAAGTTTAAGATCATTGTTTTAATACCATTCTCAGGTGGATGTGTTTGAAAAAAGGGATTGGTAATCTCTTGTCTCTCTCTTTCATGGGTGGATAATTTTGTTGCTTATTTATACCCATATTGGGTCATATTGCATGGAAAGGAGGGGAGAAATTGGGTAAGTTATGTTTATTCTTGTTCATTATGTTTTGTATAACTTTTCACCCATTCATGTTGGTCTGTTTTATGATATATTTTGGACGTTGTTCATCCCAAGCCTTTTGTTATTGGTCAAGGCTTATGTTACCTTTTAGCTCTATGAGTTGCATGCGTCGTGAGTTATATCCTATGGATCTGACATACCTTGATGAATTTTTAGTGGTTAGGACCATTGATGTTCTCAAAAGATGCATTCTTTGAACTGTATCAAGTTAGGTTGAATGTACATGCTCTTTCAAGACATATCTTAGAGACTTTACTCGCATCTTTGAGTTGTTCTTGAACCTTTGAATGAAGAATATTGCTCTTTTTGTGAATTTATTTTGTGTGTAAATGAAGGTTGTACTTTGTGGTTTGTGTTTCTTGATCAGTTTGGATTTTATTCTCCTTTAGCTTGTATGTGGGAGATATTAAGCATTCAGGTATTGAATGTTGATGTGATTCAGAATTGTGCAACGACCTTCTCTTTGTCGTATAGGTTGAATGGTATGTTTTGGATCAAATTTGTTTTAGAATGTAACTTTTGTAAATGATAGATCCTTCAGGAGATTTTTATCATGTGTTTGTTTTGACTTGTGAAGGTTTGAGAAATTCTCTTGTAGAATATATAGTTTTTATATTTTGTATTGTCAAGTTCATTTTTT
This sequence comes from Taxus chinensis, assembly GCA_019776745.2. Classification (NCBI taxonomy): domain Eukaryota; kingdom Viridiplantae; phylum Streptophyta; class Pinopsida; order Cupressales; family Taxaceae; genus Taxus; species Taxus chinensis. The sequence goes on along the minus strand of CM034148.1, from coordinate 611,212,360 downwards.
GCTAAGGAATCCTCTTGGATAGAGGTAGGAATTTTGATAGCATGGTTTTTAGGATAGTTTCCATCCATGCTGGATCATTCATGTTTATATCAAACCTTTTAGTTTTTGATATGATAGTGATTTTTATAGGAACAACATTCTGCTCTTATCAAATCATTGTGGTTTTAGATCAATTCATTTTTTTATTGATTGGGAACTAACTGTATTTTTAGTGGAGCTTTGCTTGGTGAATTAAATTTAACCCAATGTGGATAGATCATGACCTTAATTAATTCTCTTCTTAAAAAGTGGTTGCAGTTTGGAATGTTATCATGCTGAAATGACTATCATTACTATGACTTAGAAAGAATTAAATTATGATGAATTGTTTAACTTCTTATGCGGGTAATTGATACTTAAATTGATTTATCGACTTCCTGTCTATTATTACATTGTGGCTGATTGGGTAGTTTATTTGATTGATCTTATTTTATGTACTTGGAACCTTTTCATAAATAACAGGGTTCCTTTTATGAAACAAATATATAAAAGCATATTGTTAATGTTATAGCACTTATCATGCCCAATTCTTATGAACTAACTCATGCTAACAATTTTGTAAATGGACTTTGTGAAAAGTGAAAGGAGAAATACTTATAAAAAGTTGCATTTTTTTATTAATGAGATCATTTCCTTCATTCAGATGCTTTTTGTCTTGAAATTATCTTGACATGAACTTGTTGGAAAAACTTTAAGATGTATTAAAAATTGTTTTGTAATGATGAAATGTTTTTCTTATAAACTTATGGAATATTAATTAAGTTGGGAGAAAAGTGATATCTCTCTTTTGATTAATGAATTTTTGTGAAGGTTTGTTTATTTATGATTTATTCTCAGGTCTTATATGACTTAGATTTGATTAATAATCCTAAATATTAATATGCATCATGGGATTTTATTGATATCCTTAAAAAATTGACATGCCTAACTTAATTGATTCCAAGGTATAGAATAATGCTTGTATAAGGAACTATATATTTATCTATATACTTTTGATTCATCTCATTTGGGAAATGGTACCACTATGATGACTATGATTGATAGATCCATACTTGAAAAAGGGAATAAGGATAATTTTATATAGATGAATGTGGTATTATTTTAAGAAACTAAACCTTATGTTTTCTAATTTCTTAAATAGGACAATAGTGCTTAATTATGAATAAAAGGATACTTCCTTTTATCATTGAAACAGACTATGTATGTTATCTTTTGATGTGATAAGTTTAAATCAGAAAGGATGATTGGTTGTATACTCTTTTATGTAAACAGTAAATGGTAAAGGAAAAGGTTAAAATAATTAATAGGAAGATTTAGACATTAGGATATCATTAAGTCTAATGTATAAGATTTCAATCGAGATTGTTTATAATGTTAAACTGTAGTAAGAAAATTTAATGATCTTACTTACTAAATATTGAATTTAGAATTATTGATAAATGGAAATAAGGGGTTGAGATTAAATTGTTCATTTGATTGAACGCAGATTTTATCTCCATACCTTCTATTGGTGTAAAATAAAATTTCAAACCCTCTTTAGATCAATCATACTTAGTGAAACCCTAGGTGTGTTTTTTAATGATAAATTAAACAAGATAACAAATTGATGGGTTAATAATCTAATGTTCTTAAGTATGTTAGTTTAGTTGAAGGAAATTAGTAGGTTGTTATAATATAGGGGCTGCAGCAGAGTACCCTCATAATGATGGGAGTCATTACGAGGATACTATGAAGCGGCCAACTATGCTTCAACACCTTACTTAGTTCAATTAACTCCATTGGAATAAGTGAAAAATTTGTTCATGGTTTTACTATAAATATAGATAGACACATGGACTAGTGTAGTGGTCAACTCATGTTAACTTAGGGTAACTAAACACACCCAATCAATGAAATTCCATTGAGTATGTCTATTTATCCTTAGTCGCCATGAGTAGTCTTCCACACTAGTGCATGTGAGCTTCCCCTATTTAGTGTGAAAATTTGACTCGAGTTTGGCTGACATAAGTCAAGGTAGACCAATATAGATAACAGTATGAGTGTTATGAAAGAAATATTCCTTTCGACGAGTATGTCATCTTGGAATGTAAACATGGTAAACATGTTTAAAAATTTAGCCAAAGTATCGTAAGTTGTTGGTTGTGTTTTCTTATGTCACCTAGTCTAAGTTGTGGGATTTCAAATGAATAGCGGTAACAAATATTCAGATAGGATTCTTAGACAAAACACTTGAGTGACCCTTAATGGGTAAAAGAACCAAGTATACATAGTATACACTTGAACAAGTTAACATAAGAGATCAGTTTAATACTGATTCATGGAATGAAAGATCAGTGTTTCATTGATTCATTACACTTACATATGGTTTTTTGTTATGAGATGGATTGGCAATGGAATGTGTGTTCTAAATTATATGAATTTAGAATAGAGAACATTATGTTAAAAAAGTTCCTAGTTTCTAATTCATTAAAAGTGGATGTTACAAAAACATTTTTGTTGAAGTGGAGGATGATCTCATCATGGCCAGTAAAATCAAGAATGTGAGTTCTAAATTTTAAGGTTCTACTTCAATAAGTACTTTTGATCTACTGCCTACAAATATTGGCAAATGATATGTTGCAGATAAAGAAGCAAATGTCATAAGGTAATAATGGTGCTCCTACTAGAAACACACCTGCACAAAATTTCAATAATCAAAACTAGAATCAAAACCACATTGTTGTTGCTCCTCAAAGACTAGAAATTGAAGTTACACCAAGAAATAATGTTGAAATGAATTTACAATATCAAGAAGTTGTTAACTTTGATCAATCTGAAAGTTTTGATTTTGTAGACCCTGCTAGTGACTCCAATATTGGCTACCTATACTGTGGATCAAAAAATTATTATTATTAGGCTTTTGAGGATGAGTATGGTCATACTTTTACTGTGTTTACAAGATGTCAAGATCAGGAAGAAGGTGAAAATTATGCTAATAAAAAAATAAGAGAGAGAGATGAGCCTATGTCAGATGTTATTTATTCTCAAAAGAGGTATTCATATACCTTATTCTCTTAGCTCTAAGAGATAAGTATGAAAATTTTTATTATTATTCTTCTTCTTCTCAACCACAAAGATAAATTATTTATATTCATAAATCCAAACCCCAGTGCATACATCACCTCTTTTGATATCATTGATCATATTAAGAAAACCAAATATTGAGATGTCAGAAGTTGCATACATGAGATCATTCTATGACCAGCTGAATAGGTTAGTCAGGTATGTTCACAGATAAATGGGTCAAAATAATTTACCCAATAATACAACAAATGGAACTTTTCCTAACCCTAAGGAATACTCCTCCCCCAGAACAATGTTGCAATTGTTTCTCCCAACATCTTATAAAATATTTGAACTATTCTGTGTCTCTTTTCTAGTCAATGGTTTCAAGTTGAAGTAATTGCATCCTTAGATTTAGGAGCTTCTAATAATGCCATGCCAACCAAAATTGCAGATGCTCTTTCGAATCACATTGACTAAAACAATAGGGAGATGTTATTCAATGGAAATACAATTCCCCTTTGATCAGAACAAATTAAATATGCATAAGCTGTTTTGGCTAGCATTCCCTGACAAAATATTGAAGATGAAAAGTCTAATAGAAAACATTCATGTCTCTTATGGGATGCTTCTGAGTATAAAATTTTGTACAAAGAATTGAGGGGGAGAAGTGAAAATGGACTGGTCATGTGCCCACATTCCAATCAAAGGGGTGAATCAGAAGGCTCAAACCTAAAAGAAAGTCATAAATACACAGTCACAAAGTTTGAGGATCTGAGGTCTTAGATTCTCTTCCAAGAATAAAATCATGTGGTCTAATACTTAGAGATGGAAAAATAAATTCAAGAGCCAGATATTTAAGAAATACCTAGAAGAAGAAGAAAATATTTTGGACTCCAGAGTTTGATGGCAATTGTTTCTATCTTGGATCAAGTGCAGGTGTTATATTGATATCTCTGGAAGGAAAGGTACACCCATACTCCTACAAATTAATGTTTGAAAATGCTAATAATATAGAACAATACAAAGCTTTATTGTTAGGAATGGAACAAGCCAAAAAGAAAGGAGTGAAGTTTCTCAAGGAACAAGGATATGGTGAGCTCATTATAAAGTAAATATGAGGTCAATATCAAGTAAAGAGGGACAATCTGATACACTACATGGATATAGTATTGTCTGCCACACTTGACTTTGTCAGCCTTCTATCTCCATCAATTTCATTCCTAGAGATCAAAAATTCAAGGTAGATTCTTTAGCAGTGACAATACATTGTTGCATTGTTAAATCTAGATCAGCCTCCTGCCATATTCAAACAAGGTGACTATAAAGTAGAGATGATCTACTGCTCAAAATTACCTGAACAATTTCATGAGCAGTGGCAAGTTTTTAAATGATGATAAGAAGATAGTTGCATTTCTTGAGCAATCAAGATAACTTTGAGGAGTTATAATTTGAAGGAAGTAATTCACCTCCATGCCAAACAACAGTAGGCGAGACTAATCCTGAACATGATGATAACAAAGGGATAATTCAGCTGAAAGGTAATAAAATTCCCAAGGGTTTAGTCTCTTTAGAAAAAATATTTGATAAACATGATCAGTTCTTAAAGAAGAATAAAGAATATGGTGAGAATTATTCATTGTAGAACTACATCCATTAAATTTGGGTGTTGAGGATGAACCAAAGATGGTGAATCTTGGAAAGTGTTGTTCTTTGATAAAGAACAAGAAGCATTCATAAAGTTTCTTAGGAAGTATATTGATGTCTTTGTATGGTCTTACAAAGAATTTAAGACATATCATTTGAAGGAAGTACAACACTATATTCCATTGCAGTCGGGGCAAAATCCTTTCAGACAGAATATATGCCAACACAATCCAACTATTCTAGGTACGATCTACGCTGAGGTCTAAAATTTAATAGATACAGAAATAATTTATCTGATTCACTATTTAGAATGGTTGGCCAATATTCTACCTATAATGAAAAAAGAATGGTGAGATATTCTTGTGTAGATTTTTGTAACCTAAACCAAGTGCCTCACTTAAAGATAACTACCCTATTCCATATCATGGATCATACCCTAAAATTATTTAATGGTTCTGAAATTCTATCTATGTTAGATGGTTTTTCAGGTTACAATCAGATACAAGTGGGTAAGGAATGATCAATATAAGACGCCATTCACCACACCATGGAGAACATTCACTTATCAGAAGATGCCTTTTGGACTAGTTAATGCAGGAGAAACTTTCCAAAGGGAAATGTATCTGGAATTTTCTCATTTGAAGGATAAAATTATAGTGGTATACCTTGATGATTTGACAATCTTCTCTAAAGAAAGAGGTAACCACATTTCTGATTTAGAAGAGTTTTTCATTCAATGTAGGAAGCATGGGATATCTATGGATCCCAAAAATTCAATATTTGTTATTACTGAAGGAAAAATTCTTAGACACATTGTTTCAAAGGAAGGGACCAATATCGATCCTGAAAGAGTACAAGCTATTCAAATATTACCTTTTCCAATCTTCTAAGAAAGTATTTAATTCATTCTTTGGCAAGGTAAATTTTCTCAGAAGATTTATTCCAGATTTTACTGAACTAACTCGCTACATTTTAGATATGATAAAAAAGAAGCAAGAAAATAAATGGAATGATGAAGGGAAAATGGCATTTGAAAAAATCAAAGCATCCTTAGTTGAAGCACCAATGCTTATATCACCTGAATTAAATAAGGAATTCATCCTTTATTGTTATTCTTCAAAGTACACCATGTCAACTATTCTAATGCAAAATAATGAGGAAATAATTGAAGCCCCTATAGCCTTCATGAGTATGCCTTTGAAGGCATATGCATTGAAATACACACCCATGGAAAAGCATGCATATGCATTCATTAAAGCATGCAAGGAATTCAAGTATTATAATTTATCTACACATGTAGTTGTATACATAACTGATACTTCAGTTAAATCTATCTTGACACAGTAAGAGTTGGGGCTTCTAAGAGGCACTTGGGTGATGAAAGTGCACGAATATGATCTTGATATAAATCCAAACAAGCTATTAAGATGAAGTTGTCTTTTCCATTTGATGATCGAAAGGAAGCAAGATGATTAATATGCATCAACCTCTTCACTTCAACAAGAACTTAATGAAAATTTTCCTACACTCCTCTTTATGAACTTGGTTGAAGAATGGTACATTAATATTTCCTACTTATTGACATATGGAGAATTCCCATATCACTTGACATGTAAGTAAAAATTCACTATCAAAGCTAAAATCAAAAGACTTTGTTCTTTGGGACAGTGGTTTATACAAAAAGGGAATTGATGGTGTCTTTCTCTAATGTGTGGATAGAGCTCAGCAAGAAAATTTATTGGATCAGTTCCATGACAAAGCGTGCAGAGGCCACTTCTCAGCAAGAGTTACTACAAACAAGATCCTTCACGTAAGGTATTACTAGCTTACCCTTTTTCAAGATGTGTGAAGTTAACAACATTACCTTTAAAACCAGCAGTGATCAATGACCCATTCCAATAATGGGGCATTTATTTCATTGGTATGTTGAATAATCCCTTTCGTGTTAGTTACCACTACATACTGACAACAACTGATTTTTTCAATAAATGGGTAAAATTTATTCCTGTAAAACATGTTACTTATGAAGAAGTGTGTAATTATATCAAGAGAACATAATTATGAGATTTGGAGTACCACATAAGATAGTAATAGATAATGCTGCAAATATTTCCTCCAAAGAGCTAATTAACATTTGTTACACATATGGTGTTCAATTATTAAATTCTTCTAATTATTATCCTCGAGGAAACAAACAAGCTAAATCAATTAATAAAAACTTGATAATAATCATTTGAAAGTTATCAAATGAAAATCAAAAGACATGGCACAAGAATCTTTTTTATGCATTCTGGACTGATAGGATTACACCCAAGAAGGAATTATTAATGTCTCCTTTTCAATTTTTGTATGGAATGAATGTTGAGATACCTATTACCCTTGAACTACCTAATTTACAATTAACAAAATCCATTGAATATGATACCTATCAAGATTCAATTGACAAAAGGATTATGTATTTATCTAAGTTATAATAAGTGTGTACTCAAGTGGCTGATAGGTTGGTTGAGCATCAAATGAAAGTCAAGAAATTGTTTGAAAAAAAGTTAACGGAAAGAAATTTTGAGATTTGAGACAATGTCCTATTGTGGGATAATAAAAATGAGCCAAAGGGTATGCATGGAAATTTTGATTCACTATGGAAGGGATCCTTCATGATCAAAAGAGTTATTAGAATAGATAGTTTCATCCTTACCTATCATGATGGAATTGAATTTCTGCTACTATATAATTGGTAGCATTTGAATCTTTTCAAGAAATGAGATATACGGTAAAACCTACATGTACATAAATAAGGTCTCAGTGTTTCTTGTTGTGTTTTTTTTTAGTTTTTGTGTTTCCTTTCACATGACCCTGAACCCAATGAACAAGACTCGAAACTAGATATGTTAGGATCTCATCTTCATTTCTTTCATTTTGATAGAAATAAATATATCCATAGACAGAGCCAACTGGTGTCTCCAAGATTTCATTTGGAAATCTTGGGATAGCCCTTTAAAATTTAGGTATTTTGCCTTGTGAAGGTTTTGAGGTCATGTTGTTTGTGCCCCCTTGAATAAGACTTTTTTGTTTAGTGTTTTTCCTTGACTCTTTTGGATTGCAAGGTTATTCAAGATTCCTTCAGGAGGTTGTAAGAGGTTGTTTGGTCACATTTTCAAAAATAACCACTTATTCAAAAAAATTCAAAATCTCCAAAAGCTAAGTATGGAACTAACCCCTAGATCTATTCGGGTTTTCCAAGTTACTTTGCTTTATAAGTTACAGTAAGTCCTCAATGAAAAATTGATTTTTACTACACAATGTTAGGTGGATTTACGTTACTTCTTTACTTCTTTAAAGAAATTAAATAAATTTGTTCCTAAATCCTAGTTCATACTACTGTCAATGTATTGCAGGAAACCGGTGTTGCTTTACTTCAAAAAGAAATCAAGAAAAGTGTTGGATCTTTGTCATTATCATTGGTGTTGTCATTGATGTCAAGTTGCATTGATGGAAAAATGTGGTGTGCAGGTATAATGTAGAATTCTCAAGGCCATTTAGGTGTGAAACAAGTGTTAATAAGTTTGTAACAATCTTCAAGAAGAATTTCAACAATGAATCTGCAAGAGAAATGTGAAGGTTGATTTGTAGTATTAGCTCTTAGAAAAGATCTAGGTGATTGCATCATGATGGAATTGAAGGATTATAGGAATTTCAATTGTCAAATGGTGTGTGGAAGTCTTAGACATGTACATGGTGCATTCAGAGTGTTTACAAGATTATTCAGGGTCATTATCATTTCAAATGGTGAGTTACGAGTCCTTTAGAGAAATTAGAGAATGTCGCAGATTGAAGAACAATGTCATGGATAAAACAAGAAATTTGTCAAAGTTTAGAATATGCTACGAAGGGTTAGAGAAATCCCTAGATATAATAATGAATCTTCTGAATTCTAAGAGGAATTACGGAAGATTAGGGAAATCCGTGAGTAAAAGAACAAAGAGGTGAGAAAAGAATGAAAGTTGTCGATGATTAGAAAGAGTCACGGGTAAAGGAGGAAAGTCGGGAAACACAAGATAACACCATGATACAAAGAATAAAGCCAAGGAAAACCGTGAAATGGTTCATTATGGATTGGTCAGGAGTTTTGGGAAAAAATCAATGAAAAGGATCAAAGGTAGGGTATTGCGGAATGTATGTGATGATATGAAATTTTTACGCCATGAATAAGCCAAAACTGATTTTTGAATATCTCAAGATCTCAGTGTCAGAATTTAATGTTCTTGGACTTTTTTTAAACTATGATTACATTATCTATGTCTTAAAATATAAAAATCTTGATTTTAAGGAATAACTGAATATCAAAGAGATTTTTTTTCGATCGCCCTTTTGAACCTTTAAAATTTCTAGATTGATGAGAAATTATTTTGAAATTATCTCATAACCGTTCCTTACTCCACTAATAATGTGTTGGAAAATTAATGCACTTAGAAAATAGAAAAATCAAGTGCAAGATTAGGACAATAAAAAAACTCTAATCTATTTAATCCTGATGAGAAGAATGCTATAAGGGCTGGTGAAATGAGTGAAGTGTATGCAGATGAGATGAAGTGACTATAATCGAGCCAAAGGTGTAGAGATAGAAATAGAGACCGGAATGAATCTTCAATCAAATGCTAATTGAATATGAACACAAAGACTTAGAATCAATTTATATGTATGCATGAAGACTGAGACAAAGCCAGAGAATGTTTGAAAATGAAGAGAGAGTGTTGCAGATCTATGTAAAAACTTCAATAGAAATTTGATCATAATCCATTGTGTAAGCAATATTGATAGTATATGATGAATTTAATTTTTAATATATTCTTCTAAGTGGAAACTTAGATTATAGGGGTGATTTCTCCTTGCAAGTTATATCTTGCTAAATTTACTGAGTGGGTGCTTATTTTTCTTTAATTGGGTGCTTGGAGAATATGAAGTGAGTGCTTCATAGGTTGAGTGGGTGCTTAATCAAAACATAGATCATTGTGTGCTTTAGAATTCTTGTTCCTAATAAAGCCTTGTGTAATATTGCCATTTTAAGACTTTAGAAACAAAGGAATTTTTTTTATATACATAATGTTCTCTATTCTAAATAAAACATTATTTAGAACACAAATTCCATGCCAATCAATCTCATAACAAATAACCATATGTAGCTGTAAATTACTCGGTAAACTACCGATCTCTCATGTTTGTCTTTAAGTATAGAATAATTTATGTATACCACTTATACTTGGTTCTATTACCCTATTTTGGGTACTGAGTGATCTATTTAAATAACCTATCTAAATATTCGTTACCAATATTCATCTGACATCATCTTTCTTTAAACTAGGTGACACAGGACAATGCAACTAGTAGCTTGCGATACTTTGGCCAAAGATTTCCAACATACTGTTCATGCTACTATTCCTAGATGGTATACTCGTCAAATCAGAATACGTCCTTCACCTCACTCTTTTGTTATCTAGAATGGTCTCTACTAACTTCTGTCAGTCCACTCACCCAAGGTTTGACCCTAACTCAAGTTAGCGACATAATTTGTTATAGGTAGATGCTCACGATGACTTAGGGTATATGGGCATACTCGACCGACCTAAGTCGACAAAATGTGCCTAGGTACCCTAAGTCATTGAAAGCTACTTCCTATTCTAATCATGCTACTAACTTGACCTAGAGAGAAACTAAGTTCAAGTCTAGATGTGTGTAGATCTAGATGAACAATTACGGAAGGGTGTTACCACGTGTCAACTATAACATTGTATACTCAAGAAGCCCTTAGTCTTCTCAAAGGTACAATCTTGCAGTTGGTGTGTGCCAACATCCGTTAGAATTGCTTCATCACGATGTACATACCCCTTGGTGGTCATTAAATCAATTAAATTTCGATTAAGATTTAGATTGCAGAAACCTTAAAAAACCCTAACTCCAACATTCATTAAGTTCTTCTTCCATATATAATCTGATTAATATTAAGAACTTCTTAATCTCATGATTTCTTTTATGTTCATTAACTCGGCATAACAAGCAGTTATCCAAAAATAGGACAACAAACATCAAATGGTTAATTTAATGTAACCTAGTTGTCCAAAGAAGGTGTTTCATCCACATAGATTCAACTAGAGTTTACTTCATATAAAATGAAGTACAAAGATTAACGATCATAACCACCATTCCTTTTTATTTTTCATTCTTTTAAGGGAGGAAGATTCTCCCTCTACATGATTTAGTGTTAGGGCTATTGTACCCCTTTTTATCTTTCTCAATTCATATAGTTTACACATTCCATATGTATACTATAATTGTTTACATAGATAACGACATATTATGCAACTAGCAAGTTACAGCTTAGTAAGGGGATATTGAACTATTCCCTTAATCCAACTTATTAAATGATAACAGTAATAAGTATACAACGGTTACGAAGAATATCAACAAGATAAATTATAATTTCCTTCATAAAAATTACAAGAGAATTCACACAACAATTTGGAGTCAGTATCCAAAAAATTTTAATTCATCCAGATAAAATTATACACTTTACAAGACTATGCATTTCAAGCATACTACATGTCAAACAACATTAAGATCATAAAACAATAAAACTTTTCTTTTTCAATACAACTCAAGAATGAATCGGAATTCTTTACAAAATAGCCAAACTTTAAATCAGCCAATACATCATAGAAATTTTTACCTTCTTTTATCACTTACGAAGTCCATCTGTAAAAATTTCTAGCACAATTCAGTTCATTAAACTGAGCATGATAAGCACTAAGCATTAAAATAAAGTGCATTCCACTAATTGTTCCAATAAAACAACTCTACTTTAATGAAACAATTAATATATCATACTAATAATCATAAGTAATAACAACCATAAAAGAAGTACAAATAATAAGTCTGAATTCACTTTTAAGAGAGGAGCATAATATAATCAACAAATACTACATTATATCATATAAGAATTGACCCAATCAATTACTTATTTAAAACAAACAACAAATCTTGTCGTCTAATTATTTCATAATTCTTTCTTAATTAAAATACATAATTTAACTTTACTATGTAACAAAAAGAGTTACTTTCAGAACGAAAAACCTAATTGTCATTTTACCAAGTTTCTAGAATCATGTGCAGATAAATTCATTTCAGCATAGCCATCAAGTAGTGAAAACCTTTTTGAACTAGCTACAACCTGCAATATTTGCTCCATGAAAGGGAGTGGGTAATGGTCCTTAAGAGAGGCTCTATTCAAATCTCTAAAGTCAACACACAATCTGATCTCTCCACTCTTCTTTCTGACTGGAACTAAGTTGGCAACCGAACTAGAATGCTTGATTGGGAATATGATCCTTGACTCAATCAGCTTGTCCAATTCCCTCCTCATGAGAGGCTCCATGTGTGGATTGACTGGACTTTGTTTCTGCCTGACAGGCTTAGTATTTGGATCCAATTCGATGGTATGCTAAGCTAAGTTGGGATTGAAACCTTTCAAGTCTTCATAGCTCCAAGAAAACACGTCAGGGAACTCTTGACATAGCTGTATGAACTCATACCTTTCTTGTTCAGTTGTCATCCTTCCAATTTGTAATCGTTTGTTTTCTTTTACCAAGATGGATACTGAATCCTCTCTCTTGACCTGAATGTTTTCTTTCTCCTTTCTAAACTAATCATTGGGGTTAAAAATGGACTCCAAAGTGATAAGTCCTTTGGGCAGCTTGTTAGTTCTCAGCAGTACCACTTGGTCACCATACTGTTGTTCCAATTTTTCTTGATTCCTGGCTGAGAACTCAGCTTCTTCTTGTAAGAAATGGATGATTTGCTGGTCATTTTCAAACACTTGCCAACTGACATTGTTATCCAGCACTGAAGGCCTCACAATCATGTGGATGTTTGGTTGTACCTTATCTTGTTGAATGCTTTCCACAATGTCAAAGGCTGCCCCTACTGCTGCAAGCCTGTCAACAGCTTGATTCTCTTTCCTAGGAATGGATTTGATACCAAAACCCTCAAAATCTTCCATGAGGTCCCACACCCTGTTCTTGTAGCACTTGAGAAGATCATTTTTGGCAGCATGTTTTCCCTTGACCTGATTCACAATCAATTTACTGTCCCCAAAGACTTGCAAATTCTTTATCTTCTTCTTGATTGCCCAATACATCCCTTGCACTAAGGCTTCATATTCAGCATTGTTATTGGAACATGCAAACTAAAATCTAAAAGCTGAATATTACTTTATTCCTTGAGGTGAAACAAGCATAGCTCCACCTCCTGCACCTTGTCTACTCCTTGATCCATCAAAAAACAACTGCCATACCTTATTGTCATCTTTTTGGTTTGGCTTGATGATGCTAGGAATACGCTGATTTTCTTTGTGTATGCAATAGACCCCTAGCTCAGATTCTTCTACTTCTTGATAAGGATCAAAAGCATGTATCTTGTTTTCCCATTCATCAATAGTTAGATCTGGGATGCTTCTTACCTTAGTGTCAGCTTCATCAGTGCTTGGGTGATCTTCTTGATCAAATGCTGAGCAATAGGCATTCATCTGACTTAGAGTGTAAGGCTTAATATGGAAGTTTGCAATAGGTTGTGACATGATTGTAGCTTTGGTTCCATACCTCGTTCTGAACAGCATGTGTGACCAATCAGTAGACAAATATCCCCCAATCTTGCCTGTGAAGTCCCTTGACAAGCATAGGGTAAAGAGTGGTGGAAGGTCTATGACTGATACATCTTGTAAAACAACAACATTTGGACAGGCATGCAAGGTAAGAATCAAGTTTCTAATCACTCCAACTATTGCTACTGCTGTCCCATCTAGCTGCACTACCCCTTTGGATATTGTTTCATACTGGAGCCCTATCTGATCAGCTATTTGTTTAGGCATCATTGAGCTACTTGCCCCAGAGTCTATCATGCAATTGTGCACTAGCTGATTTCCAATGATTAATGAAACATAGAAAGGAGGGGGCTTCAACATTTTACCTTTCCGTCCTCCATGATTTCCCTCAGGCTGGGCAGCATTTGTAAGCACTTTTTCATGCATCTGAACTTGCTGATTCGAAGTTGGCCATTCCTTCATGGCAGCTTGCATCAGATCTCTTTAGCCTGGGATAGATAGGGATTCCCACATTGATATATTGATGTTTTTCTTCTTCATCTGATCAATGATACTAAATGGTGATGAAGGATCTCTTTGTTGTCCCTTGGAAGATACATTCACTCCTTGCATGTGGGCAGCAACAACTAGTATTTGAGTTGGCCTAGGGGCTGTTCTTGGTTGGCCTTGTGCATTTGAAATTGGACTTTTCTTGCCAACCATTTTTGGAACCATGGAAGGTTGTGGATTGGTTGGAGCTAATGGCTGTTCTTCACCCAAATTCTTCCTTTTTGACCTTGTGTTGGCTGCAACACCTTGAGAGATTACCTGGTTCATGCCACAAAGTCCTCTGCTTGCCAATTTACCAATGTGGTGTCATTTGGGGCTGATTGCTGTTGGAATGTTTCTTATTGTTGGTTGTTTCCTTGACTGTCCTCACCCTCCACACCAGTAGTTGTCACCATTAATGCTTGAGTCAAAGCACCATTGAAGCACATGGATTGGTTATGAGGCTTATTGCATGGAAAACACCAATCATACTCCTGGGCAATGTTATTTTGAGTTGGCACCAATGCCTTAGAGGCAGATGTGACATTTGGATTATAGGGCTGAAATGGTCTATTGGCAGGAGGCCTTGTTTGCTTCATATTTTCAATTAGATTAGGTGGCCTTTGTAGTTGATATGGTTGCCTGTTAGGTTGAGCTTGGGGTTGATAAGAAGGTCTAAAACCTTGGGTCTGCTGCCTTTTGAGAGTAACCAGCTCGTTGCCTAGGTTTTGCAATTGCTTCATGACTTCTTGAAGCTCATTTGGGGCACTTAGAGATGAAGTGGAAGCTTCATTTGAACTTTGATTTCTAGGAGTGGGAGAAGGAGCCAAATTAGGTGCTTGATTGGTGTTTGGACTCTCTAAACTTTGAAACAGTGACATGGGAGGTCTAGGGGCAAGTTTTCCAGCTTGGATTAAACAATTTTCAGCCCTAATGGCAATGCTATAAGCCATAGGGATAGTTATGCCTCCCATGGACTGAATCAACATAGAAATGTCAGAATTTAGAGCTTTGAGATAGTAGAGAAAAGCACCTTCTGCTGTTGGCTTGACTGCCACTAGAATTCTCTCCCAAGTCTTTTGAAATCTGAAGTTGAAATCAGTCAGCTGCTCATTGGGAGTTCTCTTGATGGTTGTCAGCTGCTCCAAAAGATACAAGTTGTCTCCCTTTTCTCTAAATTGCTCATGAAGTGCTATACACAGCTGATTCCAATTTGTGATAGAACCAGCTCCAAGGCTCCTAAACCATTGCAATGCTTTCCAATTGAATTAAGATTCCAGCAACTTGACAGCCACTTACATCTCATTGATTTCATGAATTGCACAAAGGTTAGCAATATATTTAACATGATCACCTGGATTAGTCTGATTTTCTCTAGTGAAGTATGGAATGTTCTTCAAGGCTGCAATAGGAATTGGATGTTGTGCATTGAGGGCAAGTGGGATGCTACCTGTGAAGTTGACATAGGGGTTGTTTTGTGCCATTCTAATTGGTCTTAAAACCCTTGTTGACTGAATGAAAGGCCTACCAGGTGGAGGAGTTGAGAGAGTTCTGTTTGGTGGAGATAGAGACCTTTGAATCCTTCTTCCTCTTTTCCTTCTTCTAAGAGATAATTGTAGATATTCAAACAGCACTTCTTCTTCTCCAACTCTTGACCTTGTGGTGACTCTTCTCATGAGTTTTCAGGCCTGCACTGCTAAAACCAGTTGATTCTTCCCCTTGGAGTCGCCAGATATGCAAATAATAGTTTTTTTCAAGCAAAAAACTTGCAGCAGATGCACATCAACTTTGCTGCAATAAAAATGAGACCTCTAGTGTCCCACCAGGCGTGCCAAAACTGTTAATGCAAAATCACAGCACCCCTGGATGTTGATCAGATTTCTAGGTTGATCACTCTAGCATCCAGTGTGATTACACAACATGGAATCCTTTCTCCAAGTGTGGGACTTGTAAAATGAGAAAGGATTCTCCAGAGAAGGCTTGTTCCTATTCCTCTGTTCAGATGTACACAAAAATGCAGAGGTTTTACTCGAAGTCTAATCTAACTTGCCAAGGAGACAGGATAAGAAAATGCATAAAAATAAACCTAAGCTAACAGAGGTGATGCACTGAGGAATGAAGAACATCTATCTTGCCAATAAACATAGACCATTCAAATGTGATGCAAAATCATGCACAGATAGCAAAATTTGCAGTGAAAGATCAGGAGGATGCAAATGAACACAGAGAGGGTTGAGAATCATCCACGGACATGTATTACTTGCTCCAAGGATTGATACAATAAACTACAAAATGCCAAGAGGCAGAGTCGCATTACAGTTTCAAATGGGAGGGTCGAACTCCAGAAATCTGCCTGATAGGAGAAGAAGGGAGGAGAAAAATAGAAAATGTTTGACCTTTAGAAAGAATCCCCTCTTTACAATATATAGGAAGAATGAGAGAGGGAAGAGAGAGGAAAGTCAAATCTACCACAACCACTTCTAGATTGCATTTAACTCTTCTCATTCTGGCAAAACGGTAGACTGTCTAGCGAAAACGATGAGCTGTCTGTTGTATTAAAGCTAGTTGTTGAAACGTTACTTCTGTCTATTATCACATGTCAGAGCCATTTATTAAGTTTCTCTCTCCATACTAAATCAAAATTCAATATTGACCCCGCAATCGTGTAGAGCACTTCACCAGCTTTCCGTTGATATAAAGAACGTGCAAATCCAAGCTCTGGATCGAAAGTTATGGCGATATGAAGATTTAGGGCACAAAATAGGCCGAAACGGATATTTAAATTTTTTCCCACGCTCTGCCACTTGGATGACACATATCTGGCACTGATTGGATGCACAATTCTCTCTCTTCCATCTTTCCATGGGTTTCCCTTTGAAATTTTGACGTTTTTCACCCTTTGGAGAATTTTCCATTTTTTCCCCACGCCCCCGCCACTTGGGACACGTGGCATGTATTGATTGGTTGATAGGGGTGTGGGGAAGACCTTTGCTTTTAGCTTTTTGGCCAAAACTTTTTCCAAATTCTTCAAATTTCCCCCGAGCTCTACGCTTCCCTGCTCCATTGGACACGTGTCCTATTCTGATTTTCTCGGGCCGATGCTTCAAATCTCGCCCTTTGAACTTTTGGACGTTTTCCCTTGTGACACATGGCATTTCCTGATTCATCCGCAGGCCTGCCGGCTTTTCGAGTCCCTCGCATCCACGCGGCCCGGTTGTCCCAAACTGCTTGGGACAAATTCCTTTGGCCCACCTGATTCGGGCTTCCCTGTCCCTCCTTCGGCCAATGACACGTGGCATGATTTGATTGGCTCTCAGCTCCTTCGGCTCCCCGCGTCCCTCATGTCCCTTTGTTCCAACTGTCCCAGACTGTCTAGGAAAAATTCTTCCGAACCGCCCAAAATGGGCTTCCTTGTCCCTTCTTGCGGCCGCTTCACCTTTTCGCGTCCTTTGCGTCCTTTCGGCCCGGATGTCCCAGTTTGTTGCGCATGGCAGTTAGTCGATTTTGCTTTTTCCTTCGGCTGGTTCACCCCTTCGCGTCCTCTGCATCCTCATGTCCCAATTGTCCCAAGCTGCACGGACTGCTTGGAGGCTTTTCGGCCGATCCACGCCCCGATGTCCCAATTGTCCTGACTGCTGCGAGGACTAGGACTTAGCCATTGTTCACAATTTTTTTTGCCCCGAGCTTGTTTTTTTGCAACTTTTTCACCCTTTTTTAGAACTTGCTCTTTTCTTCTTGGACAGGAGAGTTAGAAAAAGGCCGAGGGGACCCTAGAAACATGATTTTTTTCCCTGAATCAATCCATTTACCTGGGACTTGATTATTCTGATGCATGTTATCAAATTTACCCTGGGGTTGAATTTTGGATAACAGGTTCATACTGTAGAGAAAAGTATACATTACAGTCCTAAAGTAGAAGTACAAAATCTAGGAAAAACAAGATACAGTTTACAAGAGTATTCAATTCCTTTCTCTTTTAAAACCTAAGAAATCCATTTAAATGGATCTGAAAGAGAATACAAAACCCAACACTAAGTTTTAAGTCAAAAAAAGTTTCTACATTCCTTACAAACTTGAACTATAACAGAAATCCCAACTAAATTAACTTTCACAGCTCCATCTAGCACATAAGATTGAGGCAAAGAAGTTAAATGCAAAGAAGTTAATTATTCCAGTTAGATTTAACATAAGTTGAAGTATGAACACAACACTTCCATATACTTCAAAAACCCATTATCGATTGCTTTCAAATGAGCTTGAATTCATACCGAAGGGTAAGTAAACAATACAGTCTCGATCCAAAGGTTCTATATCCTCATAATAAGATATAGTTTCATAAAATTTCATGCACCCTTCTTTCAAAACAATCAAATAATTTCAGTTAAGAACAAGACGCTGGTTACCCAGAATAGAGGAAAACAAAATATCCTTATATGTTTTCATGCCATTACATGTTCAAATTAAACAGTACAGTCTGAGAAAAAAGTACTACAACTTTTTCAAACTCAAAATACATCAAGGAGAAGATTTATAAAGAGACTATCAGTTCAGACTCAACCAAAAACCATTTACTCAAGCTCTTTTCTGAGAAGACAATCCCGAATGTGAGTTCTAAACAAAACACAAAAGCCTCGAAAGTTCCATTTCAATTTCACTATTGAACTTGCACAGAGAGAGAAAAACCAAAACTAATATTATCATGCAATGGATTCATATCCAAAAATAACATAAATTCCTTCAACATGAAAGCAAATAACCAAACAAAACATGTAACCATTTATCTCATGAGAGCAGAGTTATTTTAATGAAACATTTAGAGAAGAGCAAGAAATCTTAATGGGTCGATCCTATCATGCCTGATAGTTCTTTTTCCAATTCGAAGGAGACTTCCAACTGAGCTTCTAACTCTTCTTCTCCTCCAACAAAGATCAATAAAAAACATCTCTTTCTCCAATGCCTCATATACTTTCCCCGAATCGAGAATAGACCAAGGAAACCAAAAATAGCCACAAAGTGAAAATCAAACTGCTGGTTTGAAGAACCAGATAGCTCCATACAGAGAAAAAATCACAAAGCATGCAAGACCAAACAACCACCAACAAATCTACCCACATTGTTTCCAAGACTGTTTGCTCGCAAAAAATTGAGATTTATTAATGCCATTTATTACAAAATTCCCACCTATCTCTCCATGCCACCACCATCCAGAATTGGTGAAACCTATTTCAACTTTAGCATGCATCTCAAATTTTAACGATGATTCCATGTAAGCTTCCACCAATTTTACATGTATCTCCCAAAACTGGCAGTACTTCCTATTAATTTGAAATCAAATCAAATAAATGCCTTAGGAACCACCGCCTAGCCTCCCATTTTCCATACGACCCTTAGATCCCTTTCATTAGTTTAGGATAGATATCCTTAACTTAGGTTATGACCTTAGGTTAGTTTAGAAAGTAATTACCTTATGTTTATAAACATTGCATTAGGTAATTTCCAACTTAAGATATGTCATACTTCATACCATATTAGTAGTAGGTAATAGGTTAAGAGTATACCTAGCATCACCCTAGTCTTTTCCCCATCCCATCATAGAACATGAAGCTTAGGATAGATTGTTACCAATATATGTAGACATATCTAGGAATTAGGTACATTTACCTTAGTTTAGAATACCATTAGGATAGATCTCATAGGTTTAGGACTTAGATTCCCTTCATAGTCTTGCAGCAGTCCTTATTTTACTTAACGCTATAAGCGTCCCACTGAGATCAATCAAGAAGATCTAAGCACAAAACATACAATAGAATGCAAACACAATATTACAAGACAATAAATAATTTGTAATCATATAAAAGCTACGTCTGTTACGTCTCTCAACCTGTAAATGTCAATTTACCATTCAATCCAGGTAAGGAGATTTAAAACATTCCTTGGATCAATGGAATTGATCCAAGGATGAGTCAAGTAAAAAAGATAAATTTGTAACCATTATTACCAAATGTGATAATGGATTCTTTGTAAACCATATCATTTCAGTTTAATGAATCCAAGAGCATAAATGATTTATCCGTGACAAGCATGATCTTTTACAATAAAAGGAACACACCTTATTCTAGAAAATCACATGTCAATGCTTGCAATGTAAAAGAGAAATATAACAATTTGTCAAAGGTGTTACATACTTCCCTCCTAAAAATAATCATCATCCCGATGATTATCTTATTTTGACCATTTCCATAAAGGACAATCAATTTATTCACTTTCTTTTCATATGTTTGCAATAATATCATAATTGTAAAGTTCCAGAAATCAACATTCACATAGTTGTTTATTTAAAATAAATAGATATCTACCCAAAACTAGCATACTTATTGTCATATAAAGATAAAATCACCAAATTTATCAGTCATCAAAATCAATTATGTTCAAATAAATATGGAAAATCACTTTTCATATCTTCTAGATTTTTCCAGGTTACACTTTCTTCGTTAAACTGGTCCCACTAGACCTTACATTGACTTATTTCACAATTTCTTAAATGCAACTGGCGAGTTTCCAGCACTCGTATGGGTTTAACCAAAATTATTACTAGGTCTTGGACCTGCAAGGAATTCCAATTAAACACATGTGATAAATCTGAAACATGTATTTCTTAAGCAAAGAAATATGGAAAACATCATGCATTCATGACAAAGCAGGAGGCATTGCTAAACGGTAAGCTACAGAGTTGATTACTTCAACTATTTCAAAAGTTCCCACGTAATGAGAGTGATAACTTGGCAGCCTTGCCAAAAGTTATTGAATTATTTTTTGGTTTAAGCCGAAGAAATACCTTCTCACCAAGTGTTCAAATTTCCTGTCAACCCGCTTTAAATCAGCACAACTCTTTTTCCTATATACTGCTTCTTTCAAGCGTTCACGAATTATTTTAACTTTTTGTTCCATTTCCATAAGGATTTCAGGTCCAATTACCTCTCTATCCTCAATGTTGTCCCAACTAATGGGGTTTCTGCATTTTCTTCCGTATAGTGCTTCGAAAGGTGCCATCTTAAGAGAAGACATGATATGATGTTATTGTAAGAAAACTCAACTAGTAGAAGGTACTCTTCCCACTTATATTGTTGATCAATATAATACATTCGTAACATAACCTCTAAAACTTGATTAACTCTTTCAGTATGTCCATCCATGTTTCTAGATGATATGCAGAACAAAAATTTAGCTTAGTTCCTAGAGTTGCATTAAGTGTTTGCCAAAACCTTGAAGTCATTCTAGGATCTCTATCTGATATGACTAATTCAGGTACTCCATGTAACCTGAAAAATTTCATGTACAAATCTCTTTTTCAAAATAGGACAATCATCCTTCAAATTACCAACAATAAAATGTGCTACTTTTGTTAGTTTATCAACCACTACCAAAATAACATCATATTTATTTTTTGACATAGGCAACCCTTGTACAAAATCCATGCTTATTACTTTCCATTTTTACTGCAGTATGCTATGGGATACAATAAACTAGATGGATGCATATGTTTTAGATTAACATGTTGACATTCAAAGTAATGTGTCACAAAATCAATAATGTCCTTTTTCATTCCCTTCCAAAAATATTGTTGTTTTATATCAGCAAACATCTTTGTAATACATGGGTGTCCAGAGAAAGGTGAATTGTGATATTATTCTAACAATTTATTTCTTGAATCATTTAGTGAAGGTATGCATACTCTATTTTCAAATCTTAAGATTCCTTCATTGTCAAAGTGAAAACCTTTATACCTCACATCATTTGGATTTACAGCAAGCCCTGTTTTTACTTGCTGAAAGTAAGAATCAGATTCTATAACACTTTTTAATTCATCCTTAAACTAAGTTCGCAATGTTACAAGAGAAGAAATGTGCTTCCTACGAATTAGAGCATCAACTACTCTGTTTTCCTTACCTTTAAAGTAATTTATGTCAAAATCATATTGAGACAAAAACTCTAACCATCTTCACTATCTTGCATTTAGATTTGGCTAAGTGAAAATATATTTCAGCCTAAGATGATCAATTTTTAATTCAAAGGGTTTACCAAGCAGATAATGGCTCCAAACTTGTAGTGCGATGAACAACGGCAGTAATCTCTAAATCATGTGGAGCATAATTCAACTCATGTAACTTTAGTTTTCTACTTTCGTAAGCTATGACATGATCATTTTTGTAACAAAATACCTCCTAAACCTTCCTCAGATGCATCCATTACAACAGTAAATTCTCCATTACGGTGTGGTACCACTAGAATAGGTGTTGATGCTAATGAATCCTTTAAAATTCTAAATGCAGATTCATATTTCTCATTCCAAACAAACTTCTTATCTTTTTTCTGTAATGAAGTTATTGGTGCAACCACTTTAGAAAAGTCTTTTACAAAATTTCTATAGTAACCAACAAGACCCATGAAGATCCTAACTTCATGTACATTCTTTGGTGTAGGCCACTTAGTTATAACTATAATTTTAGAAGGATCTACAAATAATTCCATTCTTACTTATTACATGTTCCGAAATAGTGCACTTATGTGTCATAGAAGGAACATTTAGATAGCTTACCATATAACCATCTCTTTCTCAAATTTTCCAAAACTATCTTCAAATGCTCATGGTGTTCCTCAATACTTTTAGAATATATAAGAATTTTATCCAAGAATAAAAGCACAAATTTTTCCAAGTATTCTTGAAAGATATTATTCATTAAATTCATAAAAGTTGTAGTTGCATTTGTTAATCCAAAGAAGTTAAAACTGTGAACTCATAATGTCCATACCTTGTTCTATAAGTTATTTTATGAATGTCCTCATCCTTAATCTGTAATTGATGATATCCACATTGAAGATCTATCTTAGAATATACCGATGCTCCATGCATCTGATCAAATAGATCATCTATTCTAGGGAGTGGATATCTATTCTTGATTGTTTCTTTGTTTAACATTCTGTAATCAATGCACAATCTAAGTGTTCCATCCTTTTTTTTCAAAAATATTATAGTGCTCCCCAAGGTGAAGCACTCGGGTCTAATCAAACCTTTAGAAAAAATTTCATGAAATTGTGCCTTAAGCTCTACTAATTCTATAGTATTCATTCGATATGGTGCCTTAGAAATAGGCTTAGTTCTAGGATTGATTTCAATTGTGAAGTCAAATTCCCTTTTGGGTGGAAGACATGGTAATTCTTTTAGAAATAGATCATTGTAGTTTCGTAACAACAGATATCAGTCCATGAAATTGTTGTTCTCCTCATTAGATTCTAAAATCTTAACTACATATAAGGTACACCCATTATTTTTGCCCTTTTTAAGTTACATAGCTGATAGTTTCCTAAC
Source organism: Taxus chinensis (assembly GCA_019776745.2). NCBI lineage: Eukaryota > Viridiplantae > Streptophyta > Pinopsida > Cupressales > Taxaceae > Taxus > Taxus chinensis. Next base: position 611,189,087 of record CM034148.1, on the reverse strand, counting down.
AGAAATCTCACTTTTCACACCTTGAATCTCTATTATTTTATGTAGGTCATCTAAACAACTAATATGTTTTTCAAAATAGTCCACTTTTTATTTATGTTCAGCTAACCAATCAACACCTATGATTACATCATAAGACCCCAAAGGTACAACATAAATAACAACTTCAATGGAAAACCTAGGGAAGTCAAGGGACTGCTCCGAAAAGACACATACTAACTGTATGAACAACAATGTTTCCATAATGTACAACCCATGTTTTATCTATGTTTCCATATTTTATTTTTAGTTTTTATGCTAATTTACTAGAAATAAAACATTTAATAGCTTCGGTATCAAAAATAATAGTTACAGGTATGCCAAATAACTTACTCAAAAACTTCTATGGGAGTGCCATGTTTTTTTAGCCTGCTTGTCAACTATTACAGTGTGTATCTTTTGTTGTTCATTATGATCATCCTTTTTCAAAGGACATTGATTTACATAATGATATTTATGATAGTTATAACAACCTCCTACAGGTCCCTTTCTAGGCTCAAATTTATTTTTTAGCCTTAGAGTTATCATTCTAACCTCCATAGGACTTATGTCTGTTATTATTATCCTTTAAAAAGTTGTTTCGTGCATTTCTAGTAGACTTATTTGTTGTTGTCTTCTTATTATTATCAGTTAAAAACTTACTTTTCATTCCAAATTTCTTCCATGGTCATTTCTTAGGTGTAAGAGATGATGAAGAGGAGTTGGGGACTTTCTTCCTTACTTCCTCTTTATGAGCAAAAATTACCTTTAATTTTTGTTCCTGCCTTATGGATTTTTCAACAACCCCTTCCATCGTGGTTGGGATGTAAACATCCACCTCTCCTCCTATAATGAGATTCAATCCCATGATGAATTTCCATATCCTGAATTTCTCGTTCAGTTTGATACTAAGGTACATACTTAAGGAGTTTAGTAAAATTCTCCCAATACTTAGTTACAGTTAGCTTTCCTTGAGCTAAGTTTTGGAATTTAGTCATTTTTTAATCATAATAAAGTTACGGCAGCCAACATTACCCAAAGTAACCTTTAAATTTATCCCAAGTGATATTAGTTTCATCAATATTTAACTCACCCTTACGATTGTCCCCATCATGAAGATGCCTCATGGGAAAGATGATATGCTCCCAAGATCACCTTTATTTCTTCTGAGAAATTTCTTATTGTAAAGTACTTCTCCATTTTGTTGATCTAATTCTTAGCTCCATCTCCTAATGTGGTGCCATCAAACCTAGGTGGACTTATCCTTTTTATATCATTAGTGATTTTAGCTGTCAACCTAGCCTATTTATTTTCAGGGATGATCAGGTATGTTCAATTTTTATTATCAACACCTAAATTGGCATTGTCCCAAGTAGGTGGCTAATTATCATTACCAACATCTTCTTCCTCCTCATTTCCCATTAATTTTTGTTCAAGTACATCCAAACGATCTCTTATGTCCAACAAGGAAGAAAGGGATCTCATCGAGTTTTTGGGCAGTATCTGCTCCTTCCACAAGTGGAGGATTATTTGCAACATTTCCTCTTGTTCTAACCATTTTTTGTTAATAAGAAAATTTAAGTTTTATCAGATTATTCACACAATAGGTCCAAGAGCTGCAACCTTCAACTCTAATACCAAGATGTAAGCATTCCTAATTTAAGACTTTTATAAACAAGAATTTTTTGTTACACACTATTCTCTGTTCTAAATAAAGCATCATTTAGAAAACACATTCCATGGCCAATCAATATCATAACAGATAACCATATGCAGCTGTAAATGACTCAGTAAACTACCGATCTCTCATTTTATGCATCAGTTTCTAACCAATCTCTCAAATTTGTCTTAGAGTATAGAATACTTTATGTATACGACGTATACTTGGTTTTCCTACCCTATTCTAGGTACTGAGTGATATTTTTAAAGAACCTATCTGAATATTTGTTACCAATATTCATCTGACATCATGTTTCTTTAAACTAGGTGACATAGGACAATGCACTGCCAAGCATCTTGCGATAGTTTGGCCAAAGATTTCCAAACATACTGTTCATGTTACTATTCCTAGACGACATATTCATCAATTCAGAATATGTCCTTCACCTCACTCTAGTGTTATCTAGAATGGTCTTTACTGACTTCTGTCAGTCCATTTGCCCATGGTTTGACCCTAACCCAAGTTAGAGACATAATTTTTTTATAGGTAGATGCTAACAATGACTTAGGGTATATGCGCATACTTGACCGACCTAAGTCGAAAAAATGTGCCTAGGTACCCAGAGTCATTGAAAGATACTTCCTATTATAATCATGCTACTAACTTGACCTAGAGAGAAATGAAGTCAAGTCTAGATGTGTGTAGATCTAGATGAGAAAAATATGGAAGGGTGTTGCCACATGTCAACTATAACATTGTATCCTCGAGAATCCCGTTAGTATTATCAAAGGTAAAAGTCCCTGTAGTTGACATGTACCAACATCCATTACAAATGCTTCATCATGATGTACATACGCCTTGGTGGTCATTAATTCATAATTAAATTTGGATTAAGATTCAGATTGCAGTAACCTTGCAAAACCCTAATTCCAACATTTATTAAGTTCTTCCTTCATAATCAATCCTTAATAATATTAAGAAATTCATTAACTCATGATTGCTTTTATGTTCATTTACTCAACATAACAAGCATTTATCAATAAAAAGGTAGTAAACATAAAATGGTTAATTTAATGTAACTTATTTGTTCAAAAGAAGGTGTATCATCCACCTAGGTTCAGGTAGAGTTTACTTCATAGAAAACGAAGTACAAAGATTAACGATCATAACCACCATTCCTTTTATTTTTCATACTTTTGAGAGAGGAAGAGTCTTCCTCTACATGATTTAGTTTTAGGGCTATCTTAGCCCTTTTTATATTTCAAAATTCATATAGTTTAATTGTACGTCCTACATATTCCATAATTATACTAGAATTGTTTAGATAGAGAACGACATATTATGCAACAAGCAACTTGCAGCTTAGTAAGAGGAGATTGAAACTATCCCCTTAATCCAACTTATTAAATGATAATAGTAATAAGTATACAATGGTTACAAAATAATATCAACAAGATAAATTCCAATTTTCTTCATAAAAGGTACAAGAGAATTCACACAACAATTTGGAGTCAGTCTCTCAAACCCTTTCAATTCATCATTCCAAAATATATAGTTTTCAAGACTATGCATTTTTAGGCATACTTCATATAAAAAAACATTAAGATCATAGAAGAATACAAATTTTCTTTTTCAATACATATCAAGAAAGAATCAGAATTCTTTACAAAAGAGCCAGACTTTGCATTAGCCAATACATCATAAAAAAATTTGTCTTCTTTTATCAATTACGAAGTCCATCTGTAAAATTGCTAGCATGGGTCAATTCATTGAACTGAGCCATGATAAGAACTAAGCATTAAAATGAAGTGAATTCCACTAATTGTTCCATTAAAACAGCTCTTCTTTAATGAAAACAATTAATATATCATACCAATAAGCATAAGTAATAACAACCATAAAAAGAAGTAAAGATAATAAGTTTGAATTCACTTTAAGAAAAGAGCATAATATAATCTATAACTACTGCACTGTATCATATAACAATTGACCCAGTCACTTACTTATTTAAACAAACAATAGATCTTGTCATCTAATTATTTCCTAATTATTTTTGAATTGAAATACAAAATTTAACTTTACTATGTAACAAAAAAAGTTACTTTCAGAACCAAAACCTTATTGTCATTTTACCAAGTTTCTAGAATCACGTACAGACAAATTCATTTCAGCATAGTACATATTTAGGATGATTCATCCTACAACTTAAATAAATAAGAAGAAGAATCAATGCATACTACTCACGATTCACCATTCATCTAAGAGATAGAAATCAGGTTCAGAAAGTACATAACTGAGGTACCTACATAACTACATCAGCCAAAGGAACCAATAAAATGATTCACCATGAAAGAGACAACAACTATTAAAAAGAATCCCAAACCAATCTGAAAGGGGAGAGAAACAAAAAAAACAATCTTCACCTTACTTGTAACTCCTATGTAATATTCTACATTATAGGAGATATCATTCAGTGGCCATATGTTTCCATAAATCAAAGAAATACTTACACAAGGATTATGTCTTACTCATGTCCATCCAAGGAAGGCTCATATTATTATTGAGTGCACAGAGAGGATTCCATCTAAAAAAAATATCCTAATGAAGCATGACTCATTCATTCAAAACAATCAATCTAGTGATGATTATGTTTTCCTTTCTATAGGAAAAACTCAGCTGTACACCTCTTGAATTGACACGAAAATTGACTTTATAAAAATTAGATGAGATCAAGAAAGATCAAACGAGGATGGTTTGGTTTTCTCCTATATGAAAAAGTGACAGTCCCAAAAGTTTCCTAAACATACAACTATTCCCATGAACTTTCACAGTCAACTAGTAATAGGTTAAAATCAAACAACCACAAGGAAATTTCCGGATCTAAAGAGTGATTTCACATTACTTCATCCAAGATCAAAAGGGAAGAAATTTGAACTCAAGAATTCAAACATACCTAATTACTCTACAACATGGAAGATTGTTGATCTAAAGAGTAGTTTGAGAAAATGGAACTTAACTTTCCAAAGATTACAAGGAAACTCAATAGAAAGGATCCGATTTTAGAATTCATTCACCATTGTTTTATTAATTATATTCCAAATCCCATTTAAAAACCCAGAAGTTATTTCGTAAGTTCCAAAAGAGAACACAAACCAGAAGTGAAGTTTAATGAAAACAATACTTTTATTTTCCTTATTAATTCGAAACCTTATCAGAACATCGATACCAAAACTAACCTAGTTTAAATGCAAATAGAAATATAGGACACATATAATGCCAAAATCCACATTCATCTATTCAACATTGTTTTAAGACAATTTCAAGTTCATACTCTAGAGTAGATTATATAGTACAGCTCCTGAAGAAGAAGTACAAAATATTACTAAAACAAGATACAGTCTACAAGATTATTCAAATCCTTTCTCTTTTAAAAAACCAGAAAATCCTTTTCAAATGGATCTAAAAGAGAATACAAAAACCCAACACTAAGTTTTAATTCAAACAAAGTTTCTACATTACTCACGAACTTGAACTGTAACATAAATCCAAACTATAATAAATTTCATAGCTCCATATAGCACATAAAGATTGAAGAAGAGAAGTTAAGTGCAGAGAAGGTAATTGTTCCAGTCAGATTTAACACAAGTTGACGTAATGAACACATCACTTCCATATAATTCAAAAAAACCATTATCGATTATCTTCAAATGATCTAGAATTCATACCAAAGGGTAAGTAAACAATACAGTCTCAAACCAGAGGTTCTATGTCCTCATAATAAGATACAGTTTCATAAAAGGTCATGCACTCTTCTTTCAAAACAATTAAGGAATTTCAGTTAAAAACAAGACGTGGGTTACCCAAAATAGAGGAAAATAGAATATCCTTACATGTTTTTACACCGATTACATGTTCAAAGTAAACAGTACAGTCTGAGAAAGAAGTACTACAACTTTTTCAAACTCAAGATGCATCAAGGAGAAGATTTTCTAAAGATACTACCAATTCAAACTCAACTAAAAACCATTTACTCAAGCTCTTTTTCAAGAAGACAGTTTCAAATGCAATTTCTAAACAAAACACAAAAGCCTCGAAAGTTCCATATGAATTTTACCATTGAACTTGCTCAAAGAGAGAAAAACCAAAAATAATATTACCATGTAATAGATTCATATCCAAAAATCACAGAGATTCCATCAACATGAAGTAAATAACCAGAACAAGATAAATAACCATATATCTCAAGAGAGTAGAGTTACTTTAATGGAAAATTTAGAGGAAAATCAAGAAATCTTAATGGGTAGAGCCTATCATGCCTGATACTGCTTCTACTAATTCAAAGTAGACTTACAGCCGAGCTTCTAACTCTTCTTCTCCTCCAAGAAAGATCAAAAACAAAACATCTCTTTCTCCAATGCCTCATATACTTTCCCTGAATCAAAAATAGTCTAGGGAAACCAAAAATAGCCACAAATAGAAAATCAAACTTCTGGTTTGAAGAACCAGATAGCTCCATGTAGAGAAAATATCACAAAGCATGTAAGACCAAATAACCACCAACAAATCTGTCCATATTGTTTCCAAGATGGTTTGCTCGCAAAAATTGAGATTTATTAATGCCATTGATTACAAAATTCCCACCTATCTCTCCATGCCACCACCATCCAGAATTGGTGAAACCTATTTCAAATTCAGCATGCATTTCCAATTTTAAAGACGATTCCACGTAAGCTTCCACCAAGTTTACATGTCTCTGCCAAAACTGGCAGTACTTCCTATTAATTTGAAATCAAATCAAATAAATACCTTAGGAACTGCCGCCTTGCCTCCCATTTTCCATATGACCCTTAGGTCCCTATCATTAGTTTAGGATAGATATCCTTAACTTAGGTTATGACCTTAGGTTAGTTTAGAAATTAATTACCTTAGGTTTATAAACATTTCCTTAGGTAATTTCCAACTTAAGATAGGTCATAATTCATACCATATTAGTAATAGGTAATAGGTTAAGAGTATGCCTAGCATCACCCTAGGTTTTTCCCCATCCCATCATAGAACATGAAACTTAGGATAGATTGCCACCCGTATATATAGACATAGCTAGGAAGTAGGTACATTTACCTTAGTTTAGAATACCTTTAGGATATATCTCATAGGTTTAGGACTTAGATTTCCTTCATAGTCCTAAAGCAGGACTTATTTTACTTAACACTATAAGTGTCCCGCTGAGATCAATCAAGAAGATCTTAGCACAAAACATACAACAGAATACAGGAACAATCTTACAAGACAATAAAGAATTTTTAAGCATACAAAAGTTCAATCTGTTACATCGCTCAACCTCTAAATTTCAATTTACCATTCAATATAAGTAAGGAGATTTAAAATATTCCTTGGATCAATGGAATTGATCCAAGGATGAGTCAGTTAATAAAGATAAGTTTGCAACCATTATTACCAAATGTGAAAATGGATTCTATGTAAACCATATCATTTCAGTGTAATGAATCCAAGAGTAGAAATGATTTATATGTGGCAAGCATGATCTTCAACAATAAAAGGAACACACCTTATTCAATAAAATCACATGTCAACGCTTGAAATGTAAAAGAGAAATATAACATTTTGTCAAAGGTTTTATACCTTGGTTTAATAATGGGTTTTTCTCCCTTTAAGGGTTTCCCACTTAAATCATGTGTAAAATGTGTTTATCTCTTTATATGTGTTTGATCAAATGCTCATGGTATATTATTGCAATCAATTAAGAAAATATTTTTTGGAATTGTTTAAAATTTTAATCTGAATTGATTCACCTCCCCTCTTAGTGTTTGTGATATCTAACAATTGGTATCAAAGTGTTGGTCCTTCTGGTGGAAGATTAACATCTTTGAGGAGATATTCTCTTCACAATCATGGTAGCAAATAAATCACAAGGTGGATTATCACTGTCAATATCACCGCTCTTCACTGGAACAAACCTACGTATTTTAGAGAATAGGTATGAAGACATATCTCATTCACTGTTGTTTATAGAAATGGATGTCACTAAAGAATGCATCTCAAAAGGACAGAACTCATATGAGTTTAAATATTTTGATGAAGAAGAAGAAAACATAAATCTATAAGTTGAACTTATATGTGCACTTTAAGAATTGAAACTGTGCACAAGAAAGAATCAAAACTTGAGATGCACATTGAAAGACTATGAAGGAAAAATTCTCATTTTTTAATGAGAAGGGCAACAACCACCTCTATTTTATTGGCGAGGTACTCTTCATATTTAGCAGCTGCTCTTTTAGCGATTCTGGAAAAGAGTTCATCAGTGGACTGCTCACATCCCAAATGAGCTTTCACTATGTTTTCGAACAGTGTTCTGTAATGCTTCGCAACTCTATTCCCAAACATTTGCTCTTCCCCTTTCCTCACCTCTGTCATGGGGTGCAAAGGGAACCCTCCCACAGCCCTCACACTCTCTATCCCAAACGACCCTTCTCTCTTCACTATGCCCTCCACCTCTTCTGGATTTGGACCGAAGTAGGGGATGTTGAAGGATTCCCATTTCTCTTTTTCAATTATACCCTGCTCCATATCATAAATAATCAGTGCGTTTACAGTACTGTAAGGGACTGTGCACTAGCTGTGTGAGTGAATAAAGGAAAGGAGGGAAAAAGTGAAGATACCTCATTAACTAGCTCCTGAAATGCGTAGTTAAAATGAAGAGCAATATCTCCCAAGGTTCCCGGATCCTTCATTATGTGGGCGCCTGCATTGCGACCCACCAAAGTAAAGAACATGCATCCGCCGCCCACCATCTCTTCTGCGCGGGCCTTTAGAAACGCCGTCAAGTCTGCGTCGAACTGCTGAAGAAACGCATTCCCCGCACTCTCACTCGATACGTACACACTCACTCCGCCACACTCATGAGGCACCTGCATTTATCATTAATGCCACTAACTCTTACTTATATAAATAAATGCTGTAAAAATTAATGTGGAGTCGTAAGAACTCACCCGTGAAAGCCAATGGAGGCTGAGAGAAGAGTGGCAGACGTGCAGGCTTTTCCGTGGGAAGAGACGTCTGAAATGTGATCCACACACTGCTGCTGCGAAGTAACATCTTTTGGCGACAGGCTTCTTATCATCTTCATCATCTGGACTGGGTAACATTCGAAACAGTGAATTGAAATCATTGGAAGGAAGGTCGGTGAAGTAAACTTCGAATTCTGGCAGTGGCACTGGCACCGGCACCGCCTCCTTAACTGAACGTTGCACGGCATTATCACAATGGTCTCCGCCACCACGAGTAGTATTCCACCCAGTTTGCACACCCTAAATCTGCTAAATGTAGAAGATACGCCTCCCCCATTCTCCGAGGATCTCGAAGAAACTCATAAATCACCATACGCTCCAGAATTGGCTTCATCGTGTTGTTTACTACAAATGTTCATCTGAAGAAAAATCATGTGGCCACAATGTGTAATCAAGAACCCTCTAAAATGAAGATATCCAGTGTATGTAACTAAAGGAATGAATACTAATACCTGTACTGAATCATGTTGAATAGCATAACTAGAATCTCCATGGCCACCTTTCATGTACAAGCACATGGCAAGATCCACTGATGAATTAGACTAACATTTCCTGACTGGTTGAAGTTGAAACCGAAGCAAGTCTACACAGTGATCTCAATGCCATAATCAACAGTGATAAAACACTCATATTTATACCCACTCTCGAACTCTAGGCCAACCAATGTGAAACACATAAGAGTAGTTTGATGAAAATGTCATATCATGGGAGATGTCAGAGTGTCTAGGTGACTTCCACTCTAGGTGTGATGAAAACATATGTTCTATGGCTGCTTACGTTAGTCAAACAGACAAAAACAAATCACGTTATAACTACTGGCCATAAAAATGTCAAATTCAGAGCACGGAATACAAAGCCGTGCTAATGAGTCTTGTCAGTCCCAAATTTAACACATTAATCTTAGGAATTGAATTAAGATCAATGCTATGATGAAGACTTTCGAAGCACCGCGTTATTGATAAAGTGGCAAAAGATAGAAGAGATGACATAGTTAGTTACTCAAAACACCCTCAAGGTAATTCAAGTCATATTTTGACCATCCATCAGTGAATTTGAATATTGGAGTAAGCTTAGAAAAAGACATGTGTAGTTGGATATTTTAGGAAGTTAAGTAGAGAACATATAATTATGATGTATCATAGCACTCACATCTATTGATTGAACCCAATAATCTTGGATAATCTAGTAAGTTTCACCATTGGGTGAATTTTCTCATGATTTCAGCTATCCTCCCTCATACACTATCACAAGTATTGTGACCTGGGAGTCTGGTACCAAGACCAAGATATTAAAAGAACATGTTAGAAAAGGAGTAAAACATGTGTTTTCAGAAACAAACTTTCACAATAGATTTAGTTTTTTATATTAGGAGATGTGACCCGATATTAAGGTGAGTACTTATAGGCAAGGCACTATGAACAAATACAAGTAATATGAAAGTCATCACACAAGCAACAACAATTTCACTAGGGGCAAGGCACTGGAATCAATTAGATTATTTCTAGAATAGTCAGCTCCCAAGACAAATATATGTTTTCCCGAGGGATGAATCCAGATTGCTTCCACCCATCTTGACCACCTAAATGAAAAGGTATATCTTGACAAACTTGATGGGCACCATGATTCTCTCGCCAATGACAATGATTGTCTACAGGTTGAAAAAGGCTTTGTACGAACTCAACAATGGACATATTAGAGTTTGGTACAGTGGGCTTAAATTCATACCTCCATTGAGCAAGGAGGGAGAAAATTTGTTGCTGAAAGTAATCTCTATATCAAACATATAAGGAGATAATCAGTATGCATTGTCCAAAAATGTATGTCGCATGATGCCTTGCATATTTGGAAGCAGATCATGATCACTAGTGCCACATCTAATGGAAATCTACTCGTGTTGATATGATGCAAAGATGAGTATAAAATGCTCTATGCTTAGTGCTACTTTCATCTACTTCCACCTGGGATTACAAATCAGTCAGTCAAACATAAGATATCTACATATCCCAAACCATTTTCATTAAATAGAATGCTTACTAAGATGTAGAATGGATTATTGCGGACCTATAGTGAACACTTCAATGGAAGCTGGGTTCCATAGTTGAAACAAAATAATAAATCGGTCTGAAAAAAAGTCAGACAAATACTATGTATGGATGGCCATTATAGAATAATCTCCTCAAATAAATCCATGGTGTCAAGACCTGATATTATGCAATTTGTGGGCCTTGTTAGAATATTTCAAGAAGATCCAAGGGAAAAAAACTTTAAGGAAGTCAAAATATATTTGAGATATCTCATGGTAACACTTGAATATGGACTCTAGTACCCCAAAAGTAATGACTTCAACATAAAATTCATATACCAATGTTGATTGGGTAGGAAGTGTTTATGATAGGAAAAGTACAAGTGGTGGTGCATTCTTTGTTGGAAATTTCCTTTTATCATAGTTGAGCAAGAAGAAATCATCAAAGGTGCTCTCAACATGTGAGGCAAACTATATAGATGTTGTAATGTGTTGTACTCAAGTTATTTAGATGAAGCAGACGTTGGAGGATTAGAAGGTAAAATCTGATAGCCTAGTATGGAGGATTCCTTTCCTTTGTGATAGTTCCACTAGTGGAATAAGTGTTTCCAAGAACCATGTGTTTCACTCAAAAACCAAACACATCCCAATTAGATATCATTTCTTGAGGGAACAAGTGAATGACAGGAAAATTATTCTTGAATCTGTAATCACAAAAGAATAAATTTTTGATATCATGACAAAACATGAATGCCAAAAGAAACATTTCAACGCCTGAGGAATGAATTGGGCACCATTCCTCATCCCACTAGCAACTAGAAAGTGTTGAGACAAGGTAAGGGAGATATTCTTATGTAATATTAGATCCTAAATCATTGCAATGAAGTCTTCATTGGAGATAAAGCTAGTATGCTAGCTCATTTCATCAAAATATGCATCATCTCAAGGGGAGTAGTGTTGTAGTTCATACTAGGTCACATGGATCAAATTTTTGAACATGAAGCAAAAAGTGTTCCAAAATCTATACACTAAGTGAGAATCATTACCCTAGGGGGAGTCTTTTGAGGTAAGAACATGTATTTATCCACTTTAATTGCATCTTCATCATTGTGCAGAAAACATGGCCCTTTTTCATAGATGTCAAAGGGGAAGAGTGTGAATGAAATCAAAAACCATCTTGTAAATGCTTTTTCCATCAAGGGTTTAGTGTTTTTGAGAATGTTTCTGAAGACATTTGTCATCAATGAAAAGGGGGGATTTTGTTAGATCTTTGTCATTATCATTGGTTTTGTAATTGATTTCAATTTGCATTGATGGAAAAAGGTGTTGTGCAGGTGGAGTGTATACATCTCAAGGTCATTCAGGTGAGAAACAAGTGTTAAAAGTTTTTAACAAGATTTAGGAAGCAGTTCAACAAAGACACTATGAGATAAATGTGAAGGTTGATTAGTAGTTCCAGCTCTTAGAAAAGTTCTATGTGATTACATGATGATGGCATTGAAGGATTATAGGTGTTTCAATTTTTCAGTGGTGTATAGAAGTCTCAAACATGTACATGGTGCATTTAGAGTGTTTACAATTTTATTCAGGGTCATTTCCAGTTTAAATGGTGAGTTAGGAGTCCTTTGGAGAAGCTAGAGAAAATCATGGATTGAAGAATACATGTCATGGATAAAAGAAGAAAGTCCCTACTAGAGTTTAGTGAAAAATCTGCGAAGGGTTAGAGAAATTCATAGATATAAGAGTGAAGTCGCCGAAGTCTAAGAGGAATTCATTGTAGTCATTTCTTCATATACCTTCTTTCTACCCCAAGTGCATTGGCCTATCACCCAGTGGGTGTTGGGCACTCACCTGAGGTGCACGCGGGTGCTAAGCCCCTCCTTTATATGAACTTTATGAGAATGATCTACCATTGGTGGAGAATGAGTTGCAAGAATGGAAATAATCACATTCACTCAAAATAAGAAGATACAAACAACAGATCCATGCACAGACGTATCATAAATGGAAATGAACATGTTAAATAAGCATAATGAAACTAGATCTGACTCAGAATAATATGAAGGACATAAGGGTTTACACTTTTGAGCATGAATAACTAGAATTACACACCATATATCGATTTATAAACATTTACAATGGCTTCATTACATCATAAGGGTCATACAGACCGAATACATCAAGGGATATTATCTTAAACCCTACAAAAATACTCTGCAGAGAGAGAGTTCTTAGTTATTCTTCCCATTACAACCCTTTTTTATAACCAAATCCATGCCTAATATGTTTAAAACCCTTCTTGCAAGTATTTATACAGCACCTTGTCACTACCTAAAACCCTCCTTAATCCTTCATTTCCCCAGCACTTTGTTCTAACCCTCTTCTTATCTATTTCAGACCCAAGCACTCCTTTAAATAGGATTTGGATGGACCACCTTGATTTCCTTCATGAAAAAATCACATGCCAAGTGGAAGTATGGTCCTCCATGGTCGAATGCCTATGTAAGCTTACAAATGCATCCACTACATATAATGATCATCCTGGGAATATTCCTTTCATGGAATATTCTTTTAGTGACCTCCAAGGTTCCAAGTTGGCACCTTATCCATTCAGCATGCCTACTCAATATTTTCACATGTTTCTCCCATGATAACTCCTTAAAAATATGGCTAAGTCCCTAAACCTTCCTACTTCCACACACATTAACCTCTTCTTCCGTGCGTCTTTACATTGCACACTTTTTACTGAGCACCTTCCTTCTTTACTGTCTCCCACGTGCATTGACTTCTTCCTTAGGACTCATTTAATTTCAGATCCCAACATTACCCCATACTATGCGTGTCATCCATCCTTGGAAACACTCTTCCCTTCCACTGTAGAATAAATAATAGGGAAAATGAAAGAATCTAGGATTGAAGAAATAATGGAAGAATAGAAGAATCCTACTACTTCTGTATGAGAAGTGGGAAATATTTCTTCATGGGGGCTTCAATATTAACCCAAGAATCCACCTCATTCTACACCTATTGAAGTAAGTCACCCACCATAGCCCTAACTTTTTCAAAACTCATCTCACCCCCTATCCTTCAGCATATCTTCAATTCTCTCCATCTTCTTACAAAGGTCTCCTAACATTTCCATCTTACAATTGACTTGGGGGTATAACTCTTTCAGTTTAATTTTAATTAAAACCCTTAGGGTTTTGATCACCTCTACTTTATTCTCTACCTCGGCCAAGATCATGTCCCACTCCTCCCTATTGCCCTTAATTTTCTCTTTAAATTCTTTTAGATCCACTTCATGGTTGGCAACTAATATGCTTACTACTATATCCCTATCGTAACAATTGTCATATACAACTTCTACCATTTATGTCATGATCTTTACTTAGGCAAGGAGATCCAAGTACCGAGTTAGTATTTCCCCAATCTTCAAATTTTCTTCCTTCTTCTGGTGTGCCATTACTTCTTCCACTAATTCTAATGAGAGTGGATGCCACTCCATGGTGAGTATGTGTGCTAAGTCTTCCAAGAAATACATGGTTGACTTGTATTTCAGCTCAGAAGGGGCCAGGTCTAGGTGCTTTAAGATAATGGCCTCTATCTTCTTATGGAATTCACACACCTTTTTATTTTCATCACTCAGTTTAATCCTTAACTGCACAGTGATGAATTCCTTTTGTTTTATCTCTTTGTCCCTCTCAATGATATCCTCATTCTTTTTCTCAAGCTCTTCCTCCAAGACCTTTATTCTATAATTTTTTCCAAAGAGTCTTACTTCTACCTCCACTGATACTTTGTTGAGCGTATTGTAAACTTGCTCATCCAATAGACACTGGGAATTTACAAGAGGGTTGATTCCCTTGATATTTGGTGTCTTCATCAATGCATCACAATTTACCTCAAACTCGGGCTCATCAACGTGAGACTCAAAATCCCAGGATAGTATTTTCCTTGTGTGTGGGTATGCACCTTGTTCATCAAAATAAGAAAAAGTGAGGAGTTGGTTGGTGAGCATGATGCTTTGGAAGGGCACGCGTAGTACCTTTCTTGGATCATTAATATAAGTCATAACATGTTCTTGCATCACTACTTTTCCCTTCCCACCTGTGTGCATTGTTTTTGGGAAGATTACTGCTAAGCTGGGGTCTCTACCCATGTTCCCATACTCCTTTCCTACACTTGCACTCTCTTCAGTTTCCTTCAGTACTTCTTTGGTGCTTTTCTCTTCTTCATGCTTCACCAAATGTTGGATAATACCTGCCACCTCCCTCTCTACAGTGTTATCTATCTGCTCCTCATTTAGGTGCAGGGTCTTCTAATCACACATGTTTACCTCCTTACCTCATCCTTTGGTATGGGCACCCTCCTCATACTCATTCTCCTCTTCATCCCATTATTCTCTAGAATCATGTACATTATAGATGGGAGGATTCTAAGCTTCCTCATGTTATTCATTATCTCCTTCATTTTCCTTCTCAGAATCAACATCCTTGATGCTATCTATCCTCTCCGAGTCTGAACCTTACGCCACCCTTTTCTTTTTCTTTACTGGTGACTCCAACACAGGGGACTCCTCCTTCTCAAGCAACTCTTCTCTCCTAGGAGACTCTTCTTTCTCTGACAACTCTTTCTTGATGGGAGACTTCTTCCATCGAATGTAGGTGTTTATATAGGCACCTGACTCCTATGCCCTTACGGTTTGCATTGTATGCTTCTTTGGCACCTTCTCTCTAGGAGTCTCTTCCCATTCTCTCTTGTTAATTACTATCTTCTGCTTCCTCCTAGCGGAGTCCTCAGGGATTGAGATTTCATCCTCAACATAAGCACCCTTCTCAAACTTGGGCCTTAGCCACACATACACATTTTAAGCCATCCTTCCTACAATAGGAAATGTCACCAATTTTATCATGTGCACATCATGAGATATGTACTTTTCTACATAGGTGCACTTTTTGGGATACACTAAGGTCTGATGCATTTCGTGGTGATCTTGATCTACAACACTTAGATCAAATCTCAGCTTCTTCGCATCCTTAAATCTGTTTACCACACCTTAAAAATACTACACTATGAAAAAGAAGGGTAACTTACACCAAGGGCCCTTGGTGACATCTGTCAAGGTAAACATGTTGATACAAAACTTTTGGTACACGAAAAATTCAGCTTCTCCATCCACTAGTGAAGGTAGTTGTTTTGGTATCCTCCATTCAACTCCAAATGTGTCACATATTTGTTTATACCATTTATCTAAGTGCACCTTGTGAGAGGTCGTCATTATGTCACAATTGTAAGCTTCAAACATCTACGTGGGAGAGGGGTTCTCATCCAGGTACTCCTAAAAAAATTTACCTAGCCCATTGGGCACTCCAATTTCTAAAAATACAATGGTAAGGAGGACATTACCGAACATGATCTTCTCCCCATCACACGTGGCATCAATAATATCTTGCGCAATGAAAGCTGAGAGATTGTAAATGGTGCCCTCTGAGATCTTGCAGTAGATATTCAACCAAATTTTGTTTATCTGCATCCATATCTCCTGTCCATTCAACTTTGTCACCAAGCACATGGCTATCCTCAAAACAGGGTCGGTGATTTCAGTGATTTCAAAATACCGTGAACCCTTATTGTAATCATATGCCTCAACTATTTTCTTGATGGCTTCCTTGTCTCACAAGTCCTCATCCAATAGTTCTCCCTCATAGATCAGTCAAGTGAACTTAGAAATCAATTGTGGGGTTATGTGCATCCACCTTCCTATGAAATATAAATAGTCCTCATGTACGCATGACATTAACCACTGGTATAGTCGCTCTGGTTTTCCAAAATAGGGAAATTCATAAAGTTACAGAAGCACGGCCTTCTCTAACTTCACTTTTACTTTATCATCATAGATGGGTTTTGCATCTAGCATCCTCTTTTTTATAGTATGAACAAACTCCAACGTCATATCCTTTTATGTGGTGCTCATGTGATGATTGTAATCACTCATGTCCATCTTCCATGTATGCGACACCCACTCTTTCCCTAACAGCACACCATCTGGGTACTACCTCTCTACATACCATTCTTCGTTGAAACTCTTGGAGACGGTCAGTTTTCCCTTACCCTTTCCCTTTCCCTTTTTCGGTGAAGTGGTTGCTCCTTTCCTTAGTGTCATTTTTCTCTTTCTCGGTCCTCTGTAATTTCTCCCTTACATCAATTTCTATTAGTTATCAAACCCTTAGTTCTAATTATGTGGAATTTCCATGAAACACACGTACCCTATCTTGTAAACCCTAACTTGAAGCACTTCCTTTCCACAAGATAGTGTATCCACCCATGGGAATCCAAAAATAAACTCTTCCACATACACCCTTGTACTTTGTCTCCACACTGGTTCACAAGCCCTTCGATTTCTATAACTCCACACACTACTCTTCACAACTTCTTTACAAGAATCGCCTTAAAATGCAATAACTTCTTCGATAACAAAATGCAAGGTTAAAGAATACTTCACCCCTAACCTTCTATTTATAGCTTTTTGCTTTTTATACACAAACCTTGATGCCACCTATAAACGTATAGACACATTAAAGTCAAATTTTTCCAACTCTATCCTTTCGTGCGTTCTATCCAGCACTTTTCCTTTGTGTAAAAACCTATGCAAACACTTCCATAACCTTCTGGCGCACAATTTCCTCGACCATAGAATTTTGTGTGCTTTCTCCCGCACCAAATTCAATTCTTTCTCTATGTCTTGGACCAATTTTTTTCCGCAACCTACCTTATGTTACTCCTACACTTTGTACCCTTGTACGTAGTTTCTCAAAGCCTTTTAACACCAATCTCCTCTAATAATTACCTCTGATACGTGCATTCATTTGACTCGATGTGCCTATAAATTCACAACTCAGGTCTCCACATCAACATTGCTCTAAGAACTTCTTCCAACTCTTACCACGTTCTACTCGCTTCCCCTTTATGTTCCACCCCACACTAAAAATATGTGCAGTCCTCTGTGCATAACATCTTGATGATGCAATTACCCACCAGCGCACACACATTCCTAGAACAAACCAAAAGGAATAATTTAACAAGAAAGGGAAACACAAAGGAAGGAGAATGCATTAAGGGAAATCCTAAGCTAACTAGATGTACTACCTAAATTAAAAACACCCACAAGCCTTGTTTATAGTAGGGCTTAAGCCCACTTCCATTGAAATACCTAGGAAGTCACGTTTTGTCCAGCACCTGTAGCTTGAAAGTTCCTAAATCAAGTATATGGGTAATATAATATGGTCCCAACCAATGGACCTTGAGCTTCCCAGGATGGTACAGGAACTTAGAATCATAAAGTAAAACCATCTGCCCAACCTTAAATTGTTTACTCTTTATGTGATGATCATGTCAAGCCTTTTTCCTGGCCTTCTCAGTCTTTTGAATCCATCTATCAAGGGATCATCTTTCATCCAACTGCATTAACTTCTCAAATAACTCTTACAACACCTATTCATCGGTCAATCCTCCTGTGTGCGCAATACACAGAGAGGGTAGCATGAACTCTACATGTAAAATAGCTTCAATGCCAAACAGCAATTAGAATGGTGTGGCTTTGTTTATTCTCTTGTAAGTTGTTCTATATGCCCACAACATGGCAGAGACTTTGTCATCCCAATCCTTTCTCCCAACATCACAAATCTTAGTAAGTGTATGACTCAATATTTTGTTAAATGTTTGGATAGTCCCATTAGCCTGAGGGTGCTAACAAGTAGTATTGTGATGAGCCACCATGAATTCTACCAACAAAATCCTGATTGGCTCATTCAAGAAATAAGTACCCCCCCCGATCACTAGTCAAAATTAGAGGGCACCCATACCTATTGTTTATATTTTCCCATAAAAATCTTGTTGTTACGGCCGTAATGTAATCCCTCATAGGCACTTCCTCTACCCATCGTGTTATATAATTAGTGAAAGTAGTGATAGAGCATGAACTTTTCCTTCATGCAGCAAGTGAAATAGGGCCTACAAAGTCGATTTCCCATTTCTTGAATGGTTTAGCACTAGCTATTGGTCTCAATGGAATTTCATCCCTTTTTCCTAGATTATCAAGGAACTAGAAATGATCACAGGCCTTACAATATTTGATACAATTATTGTAAATCGTCTCCCACCAAAGGCCAACTAAGAGGATCTAGCACATAGTTACATTCCCCGTAAAGTATCCCCCTGCAATTCCACCATGATCCTCTTCCATGATTGCAATGTGCTCATGATCAAGCATGAACCAGTACCAAACCTCATCGCATCCTAGCTTATATAAGTCTCCACTAATTAGCATGTGGGGCTTGGTGCATATGGCTAACTACTTCCTTTCCAAATTCTTCATTCCCTCTGGTGCCACACCTATTTTGATAAAAACAACAATATCTTCAAAGTCAAAGGGTGCACAATGTAATCTAAACAGTTGTGCATCTAGCATTGTATCCTCAATGCTCTGTGTTTCCTCTCTTTGATTCAATCCTTGATAAATGGTTAGCCCCCAAATTACTCTTACCTGATTTTACAACAACTATAAACTCAAAATCCTGAAACAATAGGATCCACCTAGATATGTTCCCTTCCAAGATGAACTTATTCACCAAATAATTTAATTCCATGTGGTCCATGTAAAAGATAAAAGGCATCTCCAGAAAATACTTCCTGAATTTTTGTAGTGTGTAGATCATCGATAATTCCTCACACTCTATGGTAGTATAATTTTTTTCTACTAGGGTTAGCTTCCTACTAGCAAATCATTAGGGATGGTTAGCAATTCCCTCTCCAGGTTGTTCTAATATTGCTCCAATCACCATCCCTGAAGCATAAACATGTACATGTAATGGCTTATCCCAAGAGGGAAAGTGTAATATGGGCACGGTGATAAGCCTATTCTTTAATGTGTTAAATGTGATTTTGTGTGCCTCTCCCCAATGAAATGTACTTTTGTTCTTTAGAAACTCCTCCAACGGCATGACAATCTTGGCATACCCCTTAATAAATTTTTAGTAATACCCTGTATGCCCAAGAAATCCATGTACCATGCTCTGGCTGGTAGCCTCCCCCAATCCCACAATAATGGCAACTTACGTAAGATCCACTAGCAAGCCTTCTTTACATATGGTATGTCCCAACAGGGGTGCCAAATGGAGTAGTGAAAACATATTTCTTAATGTTAAGAGATATACTCAACTTCTAGACTCTTTCAAACATCATCCTTAGATAGTCACAATGGTCCCTCACCAATCCATATATTGTCTAGTCATCCAGATAGACTTGTAGATATTTATGGAGGAAGACCTGAAACACATGAACCATAATGCATGAAAACACATCAGGCACATTCTTCCATCTCAAAGGCATGACCATATAGGAAAAACTTCCCCATTTAGTGGTGAAGGTTTTCTTTTCTTATTCATCCTTTGAAATTCTAACCTGATGATATCTTGAGAATCCATCTGTGAAAGAATAGATCTCGCGCCCAGCTACTCCTTCCAAGATCTCTTCGGTGAAGGGGGTTGGAAAAGGATAAATGACACAAACTGCATTCAAATCCATCTAATCAACATAAATCCTTACCCTCCCATCCTACTTAATGTTTTATCACCATCAAACTTATCCAGTTTGATTCCTCAATAGCCTTAATTATGCCTTATGTGACCATAATTTTCAATCTCCTCCTTAACTTTGACACGGAGATTCGAATTCATTCAATAAGGTCTCTTCTAAATTGGGTGTGAACCTTCCTTTAACTTGATCTTCATTTCTCCCAAGGAGTGGTGAACTCATTTAAGCTCACAATACCCAATTGGAAACAAATCATGAAATTTGCACAACAAATCAATCATATTTGAAACCTCTCTTTCTGTCCAACAATCTCCAATAGTATCTTCCTTACATTCCACCTTTGAACCAATGTTAACCTTTTTTATTTTCAGGGGTTCATGGTAGGCACACGCTTGCTCATCAGCAATATCCATAAACCTCAATTGCACCAATAGTATGGTTAACATCTAATTTTTCCACCTCTTCACCATCTATGACGTAGACCAATTTTCCTTTCTCCTTTTCCATACATGCACGCTTAAGCTATACCTCCTTTGATTCTTCCTCATCAAAGTGCTCTTCCAAACTAGGTTCACCCAACAACTCTAGTACTATGTCCTTTATCATGGAATTATCTCACATAGTTAGGGGCTTATAAACATGTAGTGCCTCATTCACTGATGGTTTTAGTACTCTAATACTTGAAATATATAAGGAGATCAATCGTCAACTCCTTCCAGTTTCCTATCTGACGGTAGAGCTCTGAGTGAATATACAATGTGTGTGCGCATCCTTGTAAGGTGGAGTAAAGTTGATGCACCCAAAAAGATGGAGGGAAGGCTTTTTCACCTTCCAATAAGGCCTTCCTAGTTCCTGGACGTGAAACAAGGTAGTTTATATCACATGATAGTCTTTTATAGCAGTAGGTGCATTGCTTCAAAGAAACCTAATAGAGAATGTGATTCTCACCTCGCTTCACTCTAGAAGGTTATCGTGATGGGTCACCCACCAACATGTTATAGTCCTGAGAAATTTATAGCTAAGCATACTTATCCTTTCGATCTCACATCTCCACTAGGTCTCAATTTCTCGCAGGAAAACATCGTAGTTAGCTCCCCTAGCTTAACTTGGAAAAAAAAATCGTCCCAGGTGCCTGGCTGAGCATGCTTTTTTTAATCTCATCATAGAGCCTCTTAACTACGTTCTGACTAATTCATATGTCTCGTGTACCTAATTGTCACATGAAACACTAGTTGTATCACTTATAGATTGAGCGTCTTCCCACTAAATAACACCTTCTTTAGTTGGTTACACAACCTCAGGGTCCCTGATAGTGCACACCTTGTTTTGTCTATGTATTCTTCTCCTAAGGGCTCAGTATAGGGTGCTGACTTTCCATCCATGAGAGGAATGATGACACATTCCTCCTTGTTCTCAAAACTTATATACCCCTTATTAAAATGTAAGTCAGCATTGTTATTATAGCACCAGGGTAACCTAAGTAATTCTAGAAAAATTTCCACCTCAACAAGTGCTAAGACTTCAAAGGCTGTAGTAAATTTCACACCTTTAATAGTTATAACAGCATCCTTTAAAACACCAATGGGAATTATCTTTGTCTTATTAGCCATACATGACACATTTGAAGATGTCTGTAATAGAGATCTTCCCATTTGATTCCATGTGTCCAAGGTGAAAACATTAACTTTCACACCCATGTAAATCCAAATATTACTTAGGAGCCATCCATCAACAACTAAACTCAAGGTAATCTCCTTATCATGGTCAAGACTATGAGGAGGCGGATGAACATGCAGGACCTACCTCTCACTCTCTCCTCCAACTTTCGGTAATTTTCCTCTCAGGTCTTATCCTAATAGAGGGATGATATTCTCTTGTTTCATCATCTTACATACTACCCTAACTTCATCTAGATCTTTCTTTGGAACCTTAACACTCTTCTACTACTCTAACTACCGTGAATTCTCCTTTAGGCACTGGATCTCTCCTTGTAGGCTTTGAATAACATCCATGCTTTCTTAATAAAATTCCTTCTGATGTGTAGGGTCCAGATACTTCCAATTCACCACTTATTCTCTTCTAACCAGTGGTCTTTGCTTTGGTATCTCCCTAGTGTGTGTAATATGAGCTTGCGTCATCACCAGTACAGGTTCTAAATCTGACTCACGTACCACCCTTGGCATCCACTATTGATTAGCATGCTTTACGCTCACCATCCCAACACCCTTATCCTTCCACTGCTGCTAGCTCATATGCTCATATAACTTCAGTCACTCTTCATACTTGTGCTTCTTACCACCCCAAGAGCCCTACAACAAATCAGGACACTTACACTTGTAATGTTCTATAGATTCAAAATTATAATAGGTTCCATGAGGAAATTCACTTCTTCCTCCTCCGTGATTTCCACAACCTCGGTATCAACCCCAAAAGCCTATTTTACGACCTCCTTCATCTGTGTACCCTTCATAATGATGGTCATCATCCTTGGAACTACTGGCAATGCTAGTATGGCACACACTAGTATCAATGGCATCATGTATATGTTCTATCGATCTACAATCCTTGGTATAATGAGTAGTAGAGGTACAAATTTTTTAATAGAAAGACACATTCTTATGGATCGCGTGTTGTAGTAACAATCATCTACTTGCATCATGATCTCCATGGAAAATCTCGTAGTATACCGATGTGGCACGTACCAATAATCATAGGAAACTTTCCTTTGTATGATTCTCTACTTCACAATCCATACACCATAACCCGTTGTGAGTATCATGACCCAAGTTCACAAAAAATTTCTCCAATTACTTTTCCATTGCAAAAATTTGAGCTTTTAGGAACAGACTAACTCCTATATCAATGCTTCCTACTATCTCAGTGTGAAAGGAAGCCTCCAAGGCCTCGTGTGGATATATGCAAGTGTTATATGAAAACACCCTCCTTAACGGTGTGATCATTCCTCTGAAAAACCACTGAACATATTGCAAAGGGTGAATGTCAAAAGACAACTTAGATAGGAGAGTCTTGAAACATGTGTCATACTCCCACTCTCTCTACCATTCCTTATTGAATCTTCTTCAATGTACTTATGCTTTTCTGTTCAAACATAGGTATGTAACTCTGCCAAAAAGGCATTACGTAACGCAGTATAATCCAATACCATCTATGTGTTCACACTTGCAACATGGTTACAAACTAACTTGCTTTCCACTCCAAGGCTCTTATTCCCTTCACGCATCATAGGAACGCACACTTGTGTACATGTTTTGTGTAATCCTCAACAGCCTTGTAATAAGGTAAGTGGAGTGACATCTCATAAAACACCTATTGATGGTGTTGTCAACCTTTTCCACTAGATCTAGGACCTTGATTCCCTCCGATGTTGCTTCACCACCAAACCCACTAGATCCACTAGCTCCTATCCCTCCAAATTCACCCAATCGTCCTCCCGTAGAAGGAAAGGGCCCTGAAACAGTTGCGCCCTGTGATCCTACCATCACGCTAAACTATGTGCTGATAGTCTGTGAAGTTAACCCACTCCCAAATGTGTTTCTTGTGCCACTTCTAGACATGACACCCAAACTATGTGAACCCACACATTTCCCAAATTTCATACCAAAAGGATACCTCTGAATACAAGAAATGACTATACAGCCATAAATGTACCAAATAAAACATTATACCTCCTATGTGTCACTTGACTACCAATAACAATACCAACTAGATTATCAAAACTTATCTCAATAATTAGAAAACTAAGCGCAGGGGTCCCATTTTCATGTGGGTTAAGATGCGCACCTACGACTCTCCTCCTTTCTTCATATGACGAGATCTCTCTAAAGGCTGAGGGGTTTCTCTTATGTGCTTTCCAAGATGGGGTAGCTCAGACTATTCAAGTTCCTTGTCCTCCCCATGAACCTGCACATCCTTCCCCCGATGTCTACATTTAGTGGCATTCTGGGAGCACTCCTGCTACTTTGTGTTGTCTTTCCAGCATGACCTAACAAGGCAAATAACCAGAGGAACAAAGTGGAAAACTTAATCCAACGCGGATAGGTGGAAGGATTTATGACAAAGAAGTGTGGGAAACGAACCAATCTACCATAAAAAAGCTTCTGCACCCAATGCGGAACAAGAGTTTAGCCATAACGGGAACATAGATAGAAGGACGACGAAACTCAAGGGGAAAGAGTCAAGATCTATGATAAGACGCCTACGGACGTAAAAAATTCCTTGAAATATCTTGTGGTGTTGCCTTATTCAAAATAGTTTAAATATTAGTAGTCTCTATACAATGGAGATGAGGCCTTATGATATAGGTACTTCATATTTGTCAAGAATTCAACATACCTCTGGGGAAACGTTGTGATCATACGATATTAGTCGCATCTTTAAGTTGAGTTAATGTTCAGTGGAACCTATTATGCGCTATAGTCGAGCTCCCCATTTCTCAGTGGGTATTTCTATTCTTTGAGGGAGGGCCTAATTCCAGCACTCAAATTGTTCTTGATCCCTTTGCTGAGAGTGGGATTTTTTTCAACTTTACTAGGAAACTAACATTATTTGAACGTCTCATTGAGTTTGCATGATAAAGCCATGTTCTCCTCAAATCTATTTAGGGGATTGGATACATGATGTCAGATCCAATATTGATAATCTCAGAACAAATCATCCTCCATGATTTTGAAGCCAAGTATCGACGTTGCCCAAGGTTAGACACTTTGTCATCACACATCATTCTCACAATAACTTCAAAGAGGTCCCAGAAATGGAATCAAAATGTAGTATCTATTTACCCCTTACCTCACTTCAAACCCTAAGCACGCCGACATATCACCCAACCTAACTAGGAGCTCTCTCGAGGCATGGGCGTAGGTTCTGAGCCCCTCCTTTATATGATACTTCATGAGAATGTTCTATATTAATGAAAAGGTGTTTCTACACATATAGAAACTAGTTAGCATTCATTCTTACAATTCAGATCCAGAACTTGATTTAGGTTTGGCGCAAGACATATGGAAGTAAACATGATCACATTAGAGAAATATCATAGATAATCCCTAAACAGTATTAAGTACACAAGGGTTAAATTTTCATAGACAATAAAGAAAACTCATACATCAAGATCCATAACTACATATGTTCAGAACCACTCCATTGTATTAAAGGGTTCATCAACATACAGTAGCCAAATACATTAAGGATTCTATGGATAGAGATAATATAGCAATAGATTCTTAGCATGTTCTCTACTGTAACTTCATTACAGGGCTTACAATCACCTCCTACACTCTCAACTCACTCCTCTCTCATTCTAACCCATCCTCTATCTCTTTCTACTCTACTCGTACCCCCCTTATGCCTTTTCCCATCCATCATTACAAGGGAAGGGCCTGTAGGAATCCTCCATAACTGCCTAAACATCATTACTCATGAACATGCCAAATGTCATCTTACCTTTCCCCAATCAATTATCCTCAACATGCAAGTGCCATCTATTTGTAACTAAGTCCACCTTTCAAGCCCTTTATCCTTTCATGATAACCACAATGATGCCTAGGAATATTCCTTACTTGAGTTGCAAGGCTTCACAGCTTAACCTGAGCTAAACTGAATCTGGTCACTTTTCCATGTGCTCTTCAATGTGACTTTGATCTAGGCTCAAAAGTGACTAAGTTAACATAAACCTTTCCTACCTAGGCATGAGCCTTCGCACATCACCAAAAGTTACCTCCATGCCTTCCCTCGTACCCTATTCTTGCACACCATAACTATTTGCACCTCAGCTACTTGGTCATTTTAGGGGCTCAACAACACTCCAAGTGATGCAAAACTATAAGTAAATGGGAGAGATAAAATGACTTAGTTGGTTCTTTGTGTAATCTGGAACTGATCTGGGTAGTGTAAAGTGTTGGAAAAGATGTGGACAATGTCATAATTGATCCCTGTGACTTTTGGAACCTAAGAATGATGATGGACAGTGGTATTCATTATAGGATAGAGGCTCTTGGGTGTTGATGATTAGTACTAGGCACTAATTATAGGGTGTAAAGGCTCAAGATCTTCTTTCTTATGTGTCACTAGGGTTTTTCTACTATTTTCTTGTCAGTCTCTTGATATTCACTCTATGATCACCAAGGGTACCTATAACCTACAAAATAAATCCTAGCTAATTGTACAATCTCACAAACACATCAAATCAAAATGAAATATGTAATATGTTAAGTCAGATTGACTTCGACGATCACATGATGAGAGAATTTATGACCGAGCACTGCACTACATTCTATAATCCATGTAGTTCTTTGTTCTTATGTGTGAAATAGTGTCCTATGTTACCCTTGCGTGTAATGATGTCAAGATAGCGGGTTGTAGCTAGATAAGATGGCAAACGTGTGATATGGAATTCAATATTTCCCCTTCCTATGTAGTGTATGTAGCCTAAAAATTCAATCCCTTTGATGATAGTGATAATATGTAGATATGAATTCCCCATAGGTTGCCTTAGGTTTCCCTTGCACCAATGACACCAAGATAGTAGGTTGTAGCTAGATAAGATGTAAATGTGTGATAAGGAATTCAAAACTTCCCCTTCTTATGTAGTGTATGTAGCCTAAAAAATTAGTCCGTTTAATGATAGTGATAGTATGTAGATATGATTTCCCCTTATAGTTTTCAAACCAAAATAATAGAGTGTATGTTGTGTATATATGCATATCTTGTTTGAATTTCAACACTAGTGACACAGAAGGTTGACTATCAACATAGGATAAGGATTAGAAAACTAGAAAGGCCAACCACAAAATGTCAAAATGTGTAAAAAGAACAAAGAGGACAGAAGTGCCCAGAATGGAAAGGAGCACCTAGGTGCTAGTGTCCAGAGTGGACACTAGTGTCCTGGGTTAAAATGATGATAGATGTGAAATGATAGACATATGTGGATCACCATGACCTGACCAAAATTGGGTAAAAAAAGGACATATGTGAGAGAGAAAGAAAATAAAAACAATTAAAGAAATTAGATTGATAAATTATTGTGTCACGAGTGAATAATTTTCTTACTAAAGAACCATGCATATAACAACATACTTGATGGCATAGTAAAATAATAGTAAGTGAGTGATTTTGTGTCTACATTTTCCCCCACCCATATGTGATTTCAATGAAATTCAAGTAGTGTAAAGGAAGTAAGGAACATACTTGTACAGAGTCCAAAGAAGCCATGTTGCAAAGTGTATGTAGAATGTACAAAATTATAGCATGATGAGTTGTGGATCAATGCTTTGACCCATGTGGCATAAGTGGAGAAGGACCACTTTAAGAAATATTTGAAATGATTTGGAGACTTTGGAGATTTTGAATTTTTGTCAAAGGAGATTGAAGAGGCAGGGAGTGATCAATTCCCAACCCAATTTTGTTTGTAAATTGGAGGATTTAGGCATCCTGCTGTTAAAGGAAGAGTGGTGGGGAGAGAGGTTTAGTTTTACTCTCCATCCATGACTGCATCCCCAAAATTTCTAACTGTTACAGATGGATAGAGACCAAATTTAGTTCCGATAAGTTTTGATTAGTTCCAATTAAAGAACCCATATAGGAGTAGTATAGGAAAGTCAATGAGGTCTCATTTCCCCCACTTCTATAGTAGCGGGTGTTCCAATTTGAATAGTATTTTATAAATTATAAGTTAGGTCATCTGGAAGTGATAGAAAAGTAATACATCTCCCAAGTTAGGTCATTTGGGGAGATAGAGTAAGTTTTCCCAAGTTATCATATAAATTTACTGATTTGATTTTGAGTGATAGAAGATTGTTAGAGATAATATGTACTTAGGAGATTACTCATTAAGAGGTTTTTAATTTTTCCTCAAACTAAGTCATTTGGGGGAATAGATTTGAAATAGGAGAAAGTATTGATTGTAGTATAGAATGATTGTACCTTTGTTCAAATGAGATCAGAGTAAGTTGTAATAGTAATATGCTAGGAGTGTCGATTGATTGTATTGTGACCTGAGAGAGATTATATGATGATCCAAATTATATGCCCCCCTTTTGGTGAAAGGGTGAAGGGCGGGAGAAATGAGCACTGAGCAAAAAGCAAGATCTATAAGATGTTTGTAATAGTAAATTAGAGATAGTATGGGATAGTATTGTCAAAGTATGAGTATATGTGGATTATTACATGTGTCAGATGTGAATATGAGATGGTTTAAATGTGTACAATATGGTTATAGAGGAAATTATGATGTGTATGGTGTAAAAAATGAGACAAATAGAGTTGTGAGGCTTAAGATATGAGTGAAAATATGTAACATGTATTAGTTGTAAATGTGGCTGCAAATACTAACTATATTATATGAAATATTGGAATTACTATAATAGTAATAGTGAAAACGTGAATTATAATTTCATTTTTACCGAGAGTAGTTGAGAGTTGTAGCTCTGAGCTATAAGGATGCCACATGTTAGAGTAGTGAGTTTAACTAGATATGAGAGGGTAACGATGACCGTGTCTTTGTAGAAAACTGATGAGTTGGTAAGTGATTATTTTTTGAAAATTTTGTTAAATATGTCTGTTTTCATCAATTTTAGTAAAATTGATGTTTCTTGTATTTTTCAGTGTTTCTGACCTAGGCGGAAGTGGCTACGGAATTTTTTTACCTAGGGACACTAGCACCTAGTTTTAGGTGTTAGTGACCTATTTCTAAACGGTTGTGACCTGCTTCTAGGTGTTGGCATCCCAGAGCAGGATTTGGGCACTGTGTTATTAAATACATAAATTTAGAATAATTTTTGGCTATGATGAGTTGTATGGTGTGTTAATATGAGGTTTTATTTTCTATGTTGTGTTTTGCAGAGGGATATACACTCCAGAGAGTTCTGTGTGGGTCCATCACTTAAGTACATTACTTAATTTGGGCTTGTCAGATGCATAGTGGGATATATTAGACCGTGAGGCCTGTGGCACATTGCTAGATTAGGGGAAGTACCCCATAATATTCCTATGTTGACTTCTTTGTGTGATAGATAGTGTTTAGATACTTGTACATTCTAGTTGCCAACAGGAAAGATAATAGTGACACTAGAGGAGGTATACAGGATATTGTAATTTCCTATTATAGGAGAGAGAGTACAAGTGATGACTATAGTGGATGCTTGTAGTTACATGAGGGAAGCAATGTGATATTTCATAGGCAAACTAGTACATGAAGAGACTCATATTAGTTTAGATGCGATATTGAGATCCAATGTTATGAGGTTGCGGAATTTCATTGCAGTGATTCTAGCATCATCATTGGGAGTAGAGGGTGCGAAGTTGGGATATTGTACTGTAGACATAAAATTATGTACTTTAGACATTATTTAGCCTAATATTATACTAATATTTGGAAGGTTCTCAAGTGAATAAAGTACTAATTAATCCCACATTTTCGTCATATTTATTTTATATTTTATTTCGTCATTCCCGTATACTTTCTAGCACTTATCCATCCATTTCACAACTGACCTGTCATTCTAGCCCAAAATATAGGCACCCCAGCATATACTGGGGCACCCTGGTCCCATTCTAGGTGCCTATATCTATGCACATCCTTTTCCACTTCTTTTTGGGACCTTTCTAGCCATTTTTCATCCTTATCCTTTTCCTAGTCGTCCTTGTTGGGATTAATTACAAAATTAAGCTTGAGAGCCCTATAAATATAAATTTATAAGACCATAATGAGGGTCCTAGTGTCACATACTACTATCGCTCCATTTAGAATTGCATCCATTACATCACTTGCATCCACATAGTGTCATAAATCAAGGCTAGGATATTTGCATCACACACACTACATAAGGGGAGGGATTCTATTCTATTCCATGCACACATGCTATTTACATTTTTTATAGTTAATATTGCTCACTATTTCATAAAGTATGACTAAAATGAGAGCACCAAGGGCACAGCATGCACACACTCGCTAGAAATACATCCATGTTTGAAATGTAGTGCAACACTCAGTGATAAGACCACTAGTTGGTGGTTGAGGTCAGTCTGACCCATTCATTTGTATCTTTATTTTTATACGGTTTGATACTTCCTTTTATACTACAGGCCATTATAAATTTCATCTAAAAAATCTAGTGTGATAGACATGAAGCATTTTAAGACACCTTATAATCATACTAGAAGTAGTTTTTTAGCATTTACAAAGATCAGAGTTCCCAAATTACATACTAGGGCACCCCAGGGCACCCCGGTACCATCCCAGCTTCCTTAGTCACTTTAGATCTTCCAGATATGGTCTTCGCAGGGCTTCTGAGTGATCACCTATACTTTCAATTAGCTAAGACACTTCTCTCCCTTCTCTTGTATATTTACAGTTTCATTTCATTTAGAATAATTAATTACATTTATCCCGTATTATTCTAGCTTTGCTTATACAGCATTTTAGTTCTCCTAATTAGATTAACTAGGGTTACTATTTCTTAGCTTATAGATCTATTTTTGTTAATCATTTTGGTGAACCTGATGTCTCTTCATACCACCTTCTAGGGATTTTCATTCTACCATCGTGAATATCTCCATCACCGAATATCTACTTACCCACTCTGATTTGCTTCATCGCGTTCGACCCTCTTTGCTACTACCAATGTCTTTATTGAAATGCATCTAGATTCCAAGTATGACATGTTTGTGGATGCCTTTTCCCAGCATATTGCATTCTAGACCAATCCTTAGGCTGACATTCACCCCTTTGACAATTACCCACAACTTTATATCATGTTTCACATCTACAATGTTGCTATCAAGTGTACTCTTATCAATAATGGCTCTGAGCTTAATATGTGCCCTATGTATTTTCTCAAAGTCTTAGGTTTTTTTTGCTCATGACATTATCCCTTCTTCCATTTCACTCCATACTTATGATGTTTCTTTCCATCCATGTTTAGTCCATGTTACCTTGTCTTTAACTGTAAATCCTAAGGCTCTCCCTATTGTTTTCTTTGTCATTGTTTTTCATGTCTCATATAATTGCTTGTTAGGTAGACCATAGATTCATGCTATGCAAGTTGTTGCTTCCATCGCCCACCGTTGCATCAAATTATACATGATTTTATTGAGTATACTATATTCTGATACCATGATCCATTCCACTGTTGTGTCTATAAACCTCTTACTAGTATTCATGTTCCTCACATTGATAATAGAGATGAACCTCAACCTATGGATGATTAGCCTCATTTACCACAGCTTGAGGATGTTATTTACTTACTAGATGCTTATTAGGTGCTATGGAAAAACTTGTGGATTTCTTGTCAATTCTCTGGGAATCCAAGTCACTCTACTTAACTGGTGCAACTTTCGTATATGCATGCGCATGAAAAGGTGGATTTCTATGGTGGCCTTTCAACTGGGGATCCAACAGGGACACTCTATTGACCCTATGGCAAAGCTTGTAGATACCTATAAGAGAGGACTTTGTTTATAGAGAGGGAAAGAGGAGTAAGAAATTAGATAGGAGAACTAATGTTGCAAATAGAAAATCAAATTCCTACATACATCAATTGGAATTTTTATCACATGCATTAAAATTATGAGGAAACAACTCTACATATAGAAACAAGGCCAAATGGAATTCATGATTACAAAGTATCAATAAACCCCTTAGTCAAAAAAGGCAGGAAACTCCTTCTTGTATTGATTTCTTAAACCAAGTTGTACATAGTATGAGAATGCAGGAAAAATAGAGAGTGGGGGAAAGGAAGAAAATGGCTATCTCCTTTACTTTCTCTAGGTACAATGCACTCTTGAGTTTACAAGATCAATAGCCAACCCTTTAAAATGGGAATGGCTTTACAATTTATAGAGTGAGATATGACTCTTCATCTACCCCCCAATTCCTTTTCTTATGTCCTCGCACAACTTAAAACTTTTCAACTTTCTAGGAAACTTTTAAGTCCCTTTTTATAACATAAAGGTGACTTATTACATTATGAACTTTAAGACATGAAAAAGTACAAATCCAATGCAAAATTAGAACATTTGAGAAGAAACAAAAAGTTGGGGGGGAAGAGGAGAAAGAAAGAGAGAGGGAAAAAGAAGAGGAAATGTCATTCTCTTTGAAGTCTGATGATCCTTGTTGATGGAAAGCTCCAATGCGATGAAACTCCGAGTCTTCAAACTCCTTGCACATAGAGAAACTATTTCAAATTAGCTCATGAACACTTTCTAAGTTGAATGAACTAAGATAGATTTTGAATTCCCTCTGAAAAATTCCTATTATCATCCCAAACAATGATGTCCCCCATAATGATTATCCTTATACGTCCCACTATTCTGAAATTGCCCCTTCAATATGAATTACCATTAATAGCAAGTACCCACATGGGAGACTTACTATTTATAGTAAGAGTTGGTTCTTCCTTATTCTTGACCATCTAGATGTGGTTAAATTCTTGTTTCAATCCTGTGCACACTACCTTCACCTCAGCCACTTCTTTAGTTGACTTAAAAATTTTAGTAAGCACCCATATAGGGAACTTACTATTTTTAGTAAGTGGTCATTTTCACTTTTTTCTATGCTAAACACTCATTCTAACTTCCTGATGACCTTGGGTACACACTGTTTTCACCACAACTACTTTTTATGATGAATTTCAAAACATAACAAGTTTGTATAGGAAAACTTACTATTTTTAGAAAGTAGGTCTCCAGTGCTCAGTTTGCAACATAACATATTTTTTTAGATTCATATCATCGTCGTGATCACATCATCCGAATTTCAAATTATTTTTCGAACTAGAATGTCGGGAACTAAAATTTAAAATTTTCACCTGGCAATGACTTCGAGACGGAGCTGCCTTGGTGGCCATTAATGGAGGTTGAAATCTGCAAGTCTTGTTTTTGTCTTGGTTTGTGATGAAAACAACTCCATTGCTATAGGTTTTTCACTTGGAGGTCATGTGTAGTTTTTTGGCTCATTTCCATTGTTGGAATGATGGGAAATCCAACAAATGTGAGTCGGTGCATGAAGTGGTGATTTTTTTGGAAAAAATGATTCTAGGAACCATTTGACCTCCTATTTTTTGCATCTTGATCACCTTGAAAAATTTGAAAGTATGCAAAAGGTGGTCTCTTGATCCAACTTGTATTTTGCAAGATATGAGGATTTTTCAATCGGGTGGCTTCATAGTCATCTGGAAAAAAATCATCGTCTTCTCTCATTTCTTTGTCATTTCGATCCACTTTTCTCTGATATTGTTTTGTTTTCATGCAGTAAATTATTTTTTGGCCATGGTGGAGCTGGTTTGGAGCAGCAATGGTGGACCGGGTGTCTGAACAAGCAAGAACATGTCCATGGCATGGTGAGGAGGTGCGAAGGAGAAATGGGAGGGAGAAAATGGCTAAGTGCCGAATTTAAAATTTTCAAAAAATGCACATGGAGGGACTAGGCACATTTTTATTTCCCTGACATCCCTCACCTCAAAGGGATGTGAGGGATATCAATTTCCACTGCGGTCCTGGAGCTGACACGTGGGGTTGATCCAACGATAGGGATTGAGTGCTCAAAAATCATCTTTAAAGCATTGAGGGGATGGAAGCGGGTCACATGGGTGACCAAAACTCTCTCCTAGAGGTTTGGGCACATTTTTCCATGTTTGGTGTCCCTCGCCTCAAAGGAATGTGAGGGACATCAATTTCCATGGTGGTCAATGTGACGACATGTGGCAACGATCAATGGTGAAGGTTGTCAGATCCCGTAAGAACCTGGGGGCTGAACTGGCAACCTTGGAAGTCATATGTGGGTTTAGAGGGATTCAAGGGTACTATGAGAATTTTTCCAACCTTGATGTCCCTGACCCTGATGGACGTCAGGGACACACAATCTCGCCATGCCCATGGAGCTGAAAATTTGACTAACTCCCAAACCTTGAGGACAGCTTGCGACGGCAATATCTTGAGCTCCAGATGGTATTTTTTGATGAAAGTTTGTATGATACTTACTATAAATTTACTTTTTAATCCAATGGTGGGGGTATCATGTATTTATTCATCCATTTTATCCCTGAAAAATCATAATTTTGGTTTGGTACTCCACCTGTGTCTAAGAACATATCCCTACAGACCTAATACACCAAAGTGTTGTGAAAAATATAAATTCACCATATTGTAGGGCTTGGAATTCTATTTCTGAAGATCTTTTTTTGTTCCAAACTCCATCCAGAGCTTCTGGAATCACCTTCTGAAGCTCAGCGGTTGTTTTGGCATGTGGACTAACTAGCCCTATGAACCCTAATTCTGGCGAAACTGCCCTAACTTCTCTGAGCCCTTCCAGAATATTTGTAAATCATCTCCATGATGTACCAAGACATTTTAATCTCCTCCACATTTTCTTAGGCTCTTTTTCTTCTATTTGTGAGGTTTCTCCAGCCCTAGGAAGGCCAGTGATAGCCCTTCCCATAACTTCCTGAAGCTTACAAATGAACTCCTAAAATTGCATAGGGGGAATGAATGGAATTTCCTAAATCACCTAGGGGGATGAGATAACATTAGTTGAGAGGTCACTTGGACTGATTGGACAAACAAGGTGTTCATGGGAATGATAAAACATGAAAATTTTAACACAAGCGTATAGTTGTTGTGCTTGGAAATTGTCAATTTCCCTGTTGCACATTTACATGATAACACTCTTACATACCCCTTGTCCTTCTTTAATCACATTAGGGGACTCTTGGCTTACTTACATAGGATGTACCTTATACCCTTGTCACACTAATATTTCATTCCCTATTTCTTTTGGTTGTATTTTCATTTGTAATAGTTCATTTCTTGGCTATTCACCTAACTACACTAGATGGTACGCACATGATTGCCCACATCCCCCATTCACTGTCAAATAATACACTATGGGAATGTATCGCCTACATATTACTGTATCATTACATGATCAACCTCATACTATAGCATACTATGTTTCCAATCTAGACCCATTTGAATTTGACCCAAAATATAACGATCTTCTTGATGATTTCACATAGCCTCTTCCCACCCTACTGTTGGGGGATATATCATGAGACATACTCCCCCCTCCTCATATTACCATATTTATACCTCTACTATTTACAATCTACTTTTCATATAGGTATACTTCTTACACATTCTAGCAGCTTCGTTAATTGATGACACACTCTTGTGTTTTGGTTCACACTGGACTATTAAGGGATTACCATCACACTGAACCCCACACATTACACTAAGATTTTTCCACATTTAAATCCTATCACATACACCACACGTCCTACATCATCATTTCTATACATCACCTACATCTTACATCATCATATACATCCTTCATCTATTAGTCATTTCTACATCATCTATCTTATACAGACTACACTAGTCGTCATATCATATGCATCTAGTTTTGCACCTTTGTCATACATTCTGAAATTACACTAGGCTACATTATATCTAGGTCTAGCTTTCCATATCATCACTACATATCCCATCTCAACCTACCACTGTGTCTTACATAATTTACACACCATACATTTACTACAATACATAATCCCCATAAAATATTTCATACATGTTATATATTCTACACACTACACTAAATTCCATTACATATGGATCTAGTTTCATCTTATCATACTTACATTTTCCATTTCTATATACAACTACTATTGCATCTCACACATTACATATTCTATATACAGTACACATCCTACATCATATTTTCCATATATAACCTACATCCTACATTATATTATACATCCCTCATTTATTAGTCATTTATACATCATCTATCTTATACATACTACACTAGTTGTCATCTCATTTATGTCTAGTTTTGCATCCCATTCTTCAGTCCTATATTTACGCTAGGTCACATTATATATGGGTCTATATTTACATCCTGTACTATATATTATATCTACACCGACATTCACATCTTACATAATCTACATGCCCTACATTTCCTACATTGTATTTTTTACATCCCATATCTATTCATCGTATACATTCTACTTACTACAATATCTTCCATTATATATGGGTCTAGTTTCATCTATCATCCTTACATATTATATTTCTATATATGCCTATTATTGCATTCCATACATTACACATGCTACGCATCCTACATTGCATTTCTTATGCCACACATTTACATCATATATTCATCCCTTTGTCGTTTGAACTATGTTGTCTTCTACGCACTGCACTCATCACCTTATGATGCACTTTGGTTCCTCGGTCCATACTTGACTACCAAGGGTTTACCAATCAAATGGACCTTACATTCACCATTGTGACATCCTTCCCATCGACCATTTCCCATGTTAGTGACATACATCTTAGGTTAAATTGTCACCCATTATAGCATCTTGTAGTTGTATATGCTTTAGGCTAAATAATTACCCCCATTTTATCATTTTGTAGTGGCATACACCCTAGGGTACGTCACCACTCCCTTCTTATCCATCCCATAGTGATATAATATTTGGGATACATTATCACCCATCTCCATCTACTCATCTTATAGTGATATACACTTAGGGCTAAATCATCACTCTTCCTTTCAATAAGTTGCGGTATACACTTAGGCTATAGGTTTTGCACACATATTTCCATATATCTCATCCCCATACATTCATTCTATAGTGATATATGCCTTAGGTATAAATCATCACTCCTCTATTCAAGAATTCATGGTATACACTTAGGCTATAGGTTCCATGCACATCTCATCCCCATACACACATTCTATAGTGATATACGCTTAGGGATAAATCATCACTCTTCTAGTAAACAAGTCTTGGTATACACTTTGGCTATAGGGTCCACGCTCATTTCTCCACATGTCGCATTTCATCACCATCACATACACATACTCGTCATAATGTGCTAGATAAAACAAACACTACTCAACCGTTTCTCAATACCACACTCTCGGTTACAGTTCATTCTGGAATGTTTTAGGTGGGGAAACAAAATGAAACTCACTGCATACACTCTCATCCAATCAGGGGGCATTATTTCTCCTATCATTCCATCTTGCATTGTCTTTATGGAATTTACTTTTGCATACTAGTTTTTTGCATGCTCACTTTATTACACATGTTTTCCAAACTACTTTCTTATATGTCATTATCATACACACATGTGCATTCATGCCTTTGTTTAGTGTGATAACAGATATAGGACTCTACACGTGGCACGGATGCTCACCTTCTACCCTTCCTACACCGATCACTGGGGTCATCCACATTCATCTTATCTAGGTGATATTGTTTCATTAGGTTCTTATCATCTTATATTACTTGTTAATACACACTTTGACATATTGTTTATCACTCTAACATGCTAATAAGTGTTCCATGTTGCAGCAATTTTTTTGTAGGATTAAATGTTTCCATGACTACTTGTTTGTTTTTGTTGGTGTGTGGGATCCTATGTGTCCTTCACTCACATATGGAGGGTCATCTCACATGGGTTAGGTTTAGGTTTCTCTTACGTGTCATGCATTAGGGTTACTCAGCACCCTATATGTACCATTTTATTCACTTATTTATGAGTATGCCAAGACACTCCGCTACTTTCCTCTATGTGCAAGATTTGTTTCTATTGAGCAAGTTATTCTATTGTTGATCAATCATTGCGATTACACTAAAGCTATCACGATTCCGTCTGAGTGCAACTACTTTGTGGTGCATCATTTCCAATTTGATTCTTGCAAACTCTTTCATGGTATCAGAGCTGAGATCGGGTAAACGTGCATTCGTCATCTGAGTTGTAATTACTCTTGGTCTCATTTTTTTACTCAATCGTGCAAGTTTTTTTATCGTTATATTATGGAAATTTATTGCTAACATATTTAACAAGTTAAAGTTCTTGGAAAGATATTTTTTGTTGTGTTCTTCATGCATGTGCAGGTTTCCTGAAGCTTTTAGGGGTTTTACAGCTACATTTAGCTAACTGTAGCTAAATATGGTAGATTAGTTAAAATAGAGGTTATTTTCTGGTTTTTCAAATTTTTTATTAAATTTAAAAAAATTAGATCTCTATTTTTTTGGTGTTTCCATGGTTTTTTGTTGAATACAGGTTTGAAGTTTTGTGTTTTTGGTGCACTACTCCCAAATGAGCTCTCCAGCTAGCTCCTCTACTGACCTTCAAGATCCTATTCTTTGTCCTGGGCTCCTCAACTCGCCACAACTCCATGGCTCGTCCTCAGCCTGTCTCGCAGTTTGTTTCTTTTCGTTTTTCCCTGAACTGAGTTCCCTCAACGTGCTTTCTCTAGTGATTCTTATTCTTATCATCCAGATCATGGTATTCCTCAATGGACTCCTACCCTACCTCGAGCTCAGGCTCCTCCCTATGCATGCTCTCCTCTATGGGTGACCGTGTCTCCTAGCCTGAGTTATTTCCTCGCTGATCTGAGTCGTGCTCTTCCCCGAGCCCTTGGGATCTCCTCTATGGTTTTTGTGCATGTTCCTGAGTTCTTTGTGCTTGGCGACCTCCTCTGGCTCAGACTACAACTGTGTGGTGTGTTGGGCTCTACCCTAATTACTTTATCTCCTCTCTCCATGTGTACCTTTTGTCGATCCTACTCAGGCCTGCTCCCAATAGCTCCTCCCTATGTTGTTCCTCACTACAAGCTCTTGCCCTGCCCCGTGCTCGATCCCATAAAGTCCATGAGCTGCTCCACCCGAACCTCCCTCACCACAGTCTTCCCGCGCCCCAACGGTCTCCACATAACTCGAGCATTACATGGATTTTCTGGCCCTTTGACCCCCTAACATGGAATCCTCCTCTCAACTCGGGATCCACCCGATGGTTCTTTACCTCCAACGGCTTCCAGAAAGCCACATTTTTGGGTAAGTTGGTAGGTTGGTAAGTTGGTAAGTTTAGTAAGTTTTTTTTAATTTCATTTTCGGTGAGAGACTTTTTTTTCGGGGTGTGCTTTTTTTTAGGTGGGAATTTTTTTTTTAAAAGGGAAAGTATATTTAAATACTTAATTAGTTTTTTTACTTAGATCTTAATTAGGGTTTATTTATTTTGTAATTAATTAGATTTAATTATATTAAATCTACTTTTATTAATTACGACCTTAATTATATCTTCATTACGATTAGTAATAATTAAAATCATCCTTTAAAATTAATGTTCATTGTCGTTTTTTAACCTCCAATAGCTCTAAAATTAGCCAAATTGGGTGTTTCAAAATGATAATTTTTTTAGGTGTTATTGTTGTTTTTTACTAATTGTGCACTCAAGTGTGCATTGAAACTCTGAGTAACTATTTTCCTTCTGAGAACTTTTCTAGCATTCTAAAGATCATTGGGACTCATACTAAGTTCATCTAAAACTTGTATTTACCCTTATTATTGCTTGTGACTAGTGAGTGCATCCACCATAGTTTGTAGCAAGGGGGTATCCTTTGCGACATGAGATGCTCTTTCTCACAACTAGAATTTGATTTCACTTCCTTCCTAGTTTTTTACAAGCTTTGCTTATATATGGTGTCACTTTGTTGCGTTCCATGAAATGTGTTTGTGGTCTCCTATCTTGCACGTTATTATGCTGATTACAAGGTGATTTACCAATTGTTTCAAGATGTACACTCAGGCCCGATTGTATTCAACACACTAAACTATAAAGTGCTAAAAGTAGGGGGGTTTCTATATTGTCCTGGGTGGTTGTGATTATTTTCTGCATTCCTTCTATCTCTCTTCACAATGGATGCTTATTCACTTCCTTTGCTTACACCGTTCAAATTTTTTGAGTGGAGATCAAAAATAATTTTGAAACTAAGAGGTAAATGGTTATTCCACATCACCATGGGAACTGAGACTAAACCAGATGACAACCCTAAAAAATCTAAGTGGTTAAACCATAGTCATGAAGCTTTAGGTCTTCTTTGCATGTCTGTCTCTCCTAACTTGTTATTCTACATTAAGTCGTCTGAAACACCTAATTATGCCTGGACAATGTTGGATAAAATGTTTGGACAACAATATGACATGAGAGCGCATGAATTGGAAAATGAACTATTAGGGTTAAATCCTAATTATTTTGAAAACCTACAAGCATTCTTCTCTAAGTTTGTCCACACTAGATTATTGTTAAAGGAATGTCAAGTAGACAATAAATATTCCCAATTGCTCTTGTTGATTCTTTCTAAGTTATGTCCCGAATACTCCGTCTTCGTGTCAAATTTTTAGGCTACAAAAGTTGCCTTGGGAAAGGATTGGAATATGCCCTCCTTTGACTATTTTTTGTCCCAACTCATTCGACAACAAGACAAAATCATTCAAAGGGGGTCTCTCAAGTCCAAGTCACATGCCCTTGTAATACTAATAAGGAAAGGTAGACTAATAATAAGATAGTGAAAAAGGATCAACCTAAGAAGGAAACCAAGACCAAAAAAAAATTTAACACGAAAGTTTCTGTAGACACTAAAATTAGGTCATACTCTCCTTGGTCCCCCGTCAAATTAACACCTTGAACACATTCACCTAACCATGGCCCCTTTCATACCACTCTAATATTAATTTAATTAATTCATTATCCTCACAATATTTATTATTTAAATATCCTAATTGCAATAATGCCCACATATCCACCTCATCTAGCCACCTCACCCTAAGACCTATTCTTAGTAAGTTGCCATAACTAACTAAGACCTACCCAAACCCTAAAAATCAATTCTTACATTCCCTCTAACCACATTCCTACCCGTTAGAAGGAAGCTTCCATGCTAATCCATGGAGTAAATGAAACGAGATCCTAGAAAATCAAGGGGATCTACCTAGTTTAGTAAACCTAGGAAATCCCACCCTAACTGATGCCGGTTACCCTTAACCGTCACCGGTTAAGCTAAAACCGTTGTTGGTTACCATTTAATCCCAAAAAAAAACTTATTTCAGGGTTGGCACATTTCTAAGAGATAATCACATCTTTTGAGAACAAGTGACAAAACTAGAGCTGCATGCAAGCAGAACCAACGTTAGTATACACATCAGAGCATCTATATCCAATACCTAAAGCAATCACATAGCCATCTACCATCACGGGAGCATCAGGGGAAGCACCAGTACTACATCAAGTTTATTCCATTTGATCACCCACCATTACCAACCAGGCATCAAACTTGTACAAATAGTAAGTTTTGTTAACCAACACTCATCTATTCATCATTTGGTAGATCCTTCTACATCTGTTATTAGATTTTTCTCTCATCTCCATCCCCCATCTTATACTTCCATGTAAACTTGACCATCTTTTTATCCACACCCTTACATTTCCCATACCTGGATCTTAATCATCCCTGTGCATATCTAGGATCCATACAAATCTTGCCATTGCCCTTCCATCTTCATCTAATCTTAGATCTATCACCTAGCCAAGTTTTATTGAGTTTCCTGTACCCCAACCATACGGACGCCGGTTACCCACAACCATTGCTAGTTAGCCTAAACTGATACCCGTCATACCATACTGATGTCAGTCTCTGTTTCTTTTATGAGAAACCTGGATCAGAGCCTAAAACCTCCACCAAATACCCTAAATAGCCCAGAACTTCACCCTGACCAATACCAATACCTTGATAATGACCTTGACCTTCAGATTCAGTCATAGCTTAGCCTGTTGTGAATGAGTTTTCTTA
Organism: Taxus chinensis; assembly: GCA_019776745.2. Classification (NCBI taxonomy): domain Eukaryota; kingdom Viridiplantae; phylum Streptophyta; class Pinopsida; order Cupressales; family Taxaceae; genus Taxus; species Taxus chinensis. The sequence continues at coordinate 611,147,049 of CM034148.1, read as the reverse complement.
TTGTAGGTGAATGAGATACCTAAATGATTTTAACTACAGTAGGATTTCCTTTAGTTCTCAATTGATCTGTTTTAAACATTAGATTGACATCCGTCTAGGAAGTATCACACTTCCCAGATCTAGCACACGCTAGGCAATCCACTACATATATTGTTTAACTTTTATTTGGTGGTCTTGTGTTCCATTTCAGGTAGTTCCTCCAAGAAAAAATGAATCTCTCACGATCAGATGTGGATTTAGAATTCATACATGCATAACAACCCACAACTAGCATTTCAATAGGTATTCCTCCTAGCCCTTTACCCTTATTTGTTTCATCAACATTCGAAGAAACACTCTAGAATCAGGTGAAACATTTTGGCATGCCTGGTGGGACCCATTCGGGGTTCTTTGCATTCTTTCATTTCTAAGAGAAAATGGTGTATGTTTGTTTCTTTTCTAAAAAGTTCTTACATTAAACTTTCTCCCTTGGAATCTTCTTCTCTTCTATTTTCTAAAAGTAATCGTATTTTGGTACTTAAAATGAACATTTCTTCCCTTTCATTAGTATCACATTAGTGAAACAACATCCCTTCTCCTGTTCATCTATTTGTGGCATCAAATTCTTCATTTCAATTTATGTTCTAAAAATCATTGCACTTCATTCTACTTTTCTGCATTTTCTCACATTAATTGAGGGAAACCTATACGCTGGAAGTCATTCCCAGCTAATGGTTGACAAATGAATCATTGAAAGCACTTTCTTTATCTTTCTCTCTCTCCGAGTCTTATCCAAACACCACAAAATGAAATATATATACATATTATTAAACAACATCTCACCTGGAAGAAGTTGTAGGTGATCACAGGATCACGGTACAGTGGGCACCCCGCTGGTTATCTCTATCAAGTACCCCCATCAAAGGACGGCCTGCCCTCGCCATAACATACATCAAACCTCTCCTTGTAGATCTCCCTCTTCATAGGAAGCCATCCTCACCAATAAACTCTATTCTACAGTTCATGAGTCAGTCCTTAATTAGCATAAGCTAAACAAACATAATAGAAAAAACACTCTTAGGATAGTTATTTTCTTAGTGTTTCTTCTTGGCTTGTGTTTTTAGGTGAGAGGTCACACATTTCATTTTTATTATTTCTCCTTGCACACTACTCATCACAGTTGGTGTATTCTAGCTTCATCTGAGTGTGCCTGGACCATATTCTCATCATTCTTAGGATTCTAGGTTTGATTCCACATTAATTTTAACTCACAACCACAATTTCTTCATTGCTATTTCAATTTTATAGTAACCGGTGTTGGTCCAATGACCATCATTGGTTACCCTCTGACTGTGATCAGTTTCACCCAGCTGACATTGGTTCCATGTTCTTTTGGTTAACCTACCCAAAATGACACCTATTTACCTTATTTGACTGTTCAGAGTCCTTGTCACTCTTATCATATCCATTGACCTGGTAAATCTCATCAATATTTGACATACCTGTAAAATTATTGGCCTTTTACCTTATTTTGACCAATAATCCACTTTCCACAGTGACCAGAAACGGTTACCTGTGACCAGCGTCAGTTTAACCTAACCAGCATTGGTTAGCCTATGTCATTTTCTAGCTGACATTTTGACCCTAATCCACCTACTACCACCTTTCTCTCCTATTTACTGTTGTATTTCTATGTCATTTACAGAAAATATCCCAGCCTGATTAATACTTGTTCACATGGTGCTGACCCAAAGCCAAGTGAATGCCCTCATATTCTGTGTCAGTCATCAACCACTCCCTTTAGTCATTCACCACCTTCTATTTTATCACCTATGGATCCTACCCAACCTATCGCTATTGCCACAGGCGACGAGGAGTTCACACAACTCCTTGACCAAAATCCTTCCACCTTGCAGTTTTATCTTTCTCACTCATCCAATCGAGATGCCTCAGGTTAGTTGATATACGGCATGCCCATATCTATCACCTCGACTCTCATTCCCACTCCTGCATCAGTCCCATCTAGCTCCACACTACCCGCATCTACCTTACCCCCATTCATTTTGTAGCTAGGCCATATACCTGGTATGACCTCCACATCTGCCACATCCGTTTCACCTGCCACATCCACCATACCTTCGCCAACCACCCAGAACACAACCTCATCTGCCCCTATTATCTCGCATATACCCATAGCTACATTACCACCCCTAATGTCAATCACCCCTACCCCTTTTCAAAATGTCATCCTTTCTATTCTACAATCTTTAACCCCCATTTCCACTAGGGTCACCACGACCCTTCCACCTCCATATACGTACTATTAGTAGCCTCCTATTTCATCTATTATTCACTCTGGGTACGTACCCCCTATTTTGTTTCCTTCTTCTCAATCTACCTATACAGTAGCATCATATACTGGAATGCCACCCTTCTTACATGCCCAACACCAAACCTCTTATGCTACAAGAGGCACCCATCCATCACAACCTACCAACAACCTAATTAAGTTAATGATGGACAAGATGCAGACATTGGAGGCATCAGTTTTTTGGCTCCCGCAATAATCTCACCTACGATGAGATTTGTAAGGAGCCTACACACCCATCCATTCCTATCTACCCATATCCATTGCATTGGGAAATGCCTAAATTCAACCATTTCAATAGCAAATAATACCCCCAACAGCATTTTTGGTCTTTCAAACACAAGTGTTATCTAATCACCCATGATGAGGCTCTACTCCTGAGGACCTTTCCCATGTCTCTGACTGGACCCATGTTAGATTGGTATAGTGGGTTGCCTAGACACTCTATATTCTCATTTAATTAGGTAGCCCAAGATTTCTAAGATCACTTCTCCTTTAATATCGTTAAGAAGGTTACCATGACTGACCTATACTCTACGCGTCAGTATGACGATAAATCTATCACAGATTTTGTTGCTCGTTGGTGAAGCTTGATCAATCAACTCACATTCTAACTACCGCAAACCAAACTCATCAAACTCTTCATACGGGCTTGTGCTAGGCATATCTCACCAACCCTATAGGTCCAAACCTTCCAAACCTTTGACGAAGCATTCACCATGGCATAAAAGCTAGAGATTCAGGCTATTGAAGTGAAGAAAATTCAATTACGTAATAAGAACTCAGCATTCAATTCGAATGATACCTCTTCTTCTTCAAAATCACAGAACAATTATTCAAAGGCCAAGGGGACCACTAACATAGTGGTACTAAAATCTAGCCTATCTCACTCGTCAAATCAGGCTAGCCCCTCATCTAATCTCTCACCAGTTAAGACTTTTCAATTCAGATGAGAAGAATGGAAATATACCCTAGTTGGGGAACCTTACTCTTCTGTCTTAGAAAAACTCATCAAAACTAGGGCCATCACCCTTCCTCCCATGAAACATCACACTAGTTTTGACCCTACTTGCTCCACACCCGCATGGTATAAAGAGCATAACTTCTGTAACTACCATCAAGTAAAGGGTCATAGTGATGGTAATTGCATTGCCTTCAAAAATATTGTCCAAGAAATGCTCGAGAAAGGTGAGTTAACCGTGGATAATCCTAATGCACTTGTCAATCAAAACTTACACATCTTCAAGAAACTATTTCCTAATCATGCCCCTTCTTCTGATCAAATCAGAGAGACTTCAACTCATGATTTCCATACCTACGAGGTTCATGTTATTTTCAATGATGTTCTTGTTGCTTCCCAATTACCACATATTCCTTCCATCAAGGAAATCCTAGCTCGAATTCCTCAACCTACACTTGAACCCACTTCAACTATTCCTCCACCCCTAGAGGAACACCTTTCACCTATTCCTCCACCCATAGAGGAACACCTTTCACTTGCTTCATCACCCGTGGAGGAGCCTCTCATTAACATCGAGACCATCTCACCTTTGACTTCTCCACCTAGAGAGTCATCACCTGCAATACCTCTCCATCCCATGGAATATGCTTGTTTATCTCCTACACCCACAAAGAAGCACCAACCATCTCCTCCACCCAAAAAGGAGCACCCATCATCTCCTCCACCTATCAAAGACCCAGTAGAGATACCTTTTCCTCTAGGTGATCATTCTCCATCAGTTACCCCAAGATCTTGTAGACTTAATTTTGGCCCTCTTACCCACAAAAGCTGAAGCTAGAAAATTCCTTGTTTCTAAGACAAATTTTACAAGAATTTCCATTGGATCCTCATCAACCTCACCTACAGCCATGTCATTCTCACACTTAGCCAATCTCCTAGATTATTTGGATACAACCTTACTTTGGGGGCACCTTTTTCTTCCTGTCTCAATGCAAAAGCAGATGTCACTTGCTGACACTTCCACTATCTACCCAAAGATATTTCAACCAATCAAACCAAATACAACCTTCTCTATCACAACTTCTTCCATGACACCCATCATAGCTCAACACACACCCTTACCCATAACCCAACATACATCTAAATTCAAACCCACACCTCCATCATCTTCCTTGAATAAACCTATCACTACCTTAGGGTTCACCCCAACCACCAGCCTTATTCATCCACCTATCAAACTAGATTTAGCTACATCCTCCAAAGTCAACACCAAACCCACTTTGGCACCCAAATAGAAGAACCAATCTGCTAGATCTCATACCCCAACCTCACCTTCATCACCTTCACCCTTTCCATACATCTTAGGACCTTTCCCTTCCAATATGGTTAAGAAACCTCCACCCATCGCTAAACCAAAAATACAGCATCCCATTCCTCCCTCGTATACCTCTAACATACCCAAACACCCAACAAGACTTCTGCCCACACTTGCAACATCTTTACCGCACACACATCCAACACCATTTGTAACTCCTTCAGTACCCACAACACTACAGTCTCTCTCCCTCAGACCTCCTACATGGCCCACATCATCTACCTTCACAGCATCTCAGTTATCCCCATGGGTAACTCGTCCTCTTCCACCATCTCCTTTTCCCTCTAGATCGTGTGCCCATATCACCTTTACCCAAGAAGGTGCAACCCAAAGACAAAAATGTGCTACCCTTCACTAAGGTAGTCAAACCAACCACACATTCTCTTACCAATTCATCTACCATACACATGCCCAAGAAAAAACAACCAACAACCAAGACCACGCCAGCACCCAAAACCATAGCTCGACCCACTCCATCTCCTGAAAAGACCGTTCCTCAAAAATCAACCACACCTACGCCTAAACCCACTTTTACTTCCCATTGCGACCCACTAGTAAGGTCCTATGCCAAAATATTAACTAACCTCCTTGAGACTTATGTCATCACATTACCGCCACTCATACCTTACGAGCCTCTCAAACCCACACCAAAGGGGTTTGATGACACTAAAATTTGTGCCTACCATCGTGTACCAGGGCACGATGTGGAGAACTGCAAGGATTTGAAAACCGTTCTTATCCAGTTGTGTCCTCTTGAAGAAAACTTTGACGGTGATGACCTTCTTGATGAGGACCCCAGTTCACCAACACCCATTCCCATAACTCTTCCCTCGTTGCCTACCTAATGACTTGGACCTTTACCTTCACAGCTCCTAAAACCACCTCCAAGATTTGAAATTAACATGGTTTACATAAATGACCTCACCAAACCTCCACCCAAATTTCAATGTGCCCAGCTCATCCCAAAAATTTCCTTCCCACCACTGGGTTGTTTCCCTTCATGTCGCTATACCTTTCATATCTCACCTACCTCACCTACCTTCCCACCTCAAATCAACATGACCCACATTGCTACTCATGCTCAGAAGGAAAAAATGCAAGGAAAAGATAATTGACTCACCAACCAATCCTATACCCAACATACCATCTGTACCCACACCTAAAATCACTATCTGTGGCCCCACATATCCTATTTCTAATGGGGTCAAACAACATGCGATGCTTAAACAACTACACCAATTACCCCTCAAAATGTCCTTATATGACCTCATCTAAACCTCAGAATCCCATCATCAAGCTCTCATGGAATTCCTACAATTGATTGAGGTTTTACCCAATGACCCTACACCCGTAGCTTCCATCATCACACCCCATCATCTAGCCTCACTCACCAAATTACCACCTTTATCCACACCTCCACCTACTCATCAAATAGCCTCTCTTAGCTTCTCAGAGGAAGAGATCGCACCACACTAAACTGATGACCCAGACCTAGCTCTCTTCATATTTTTCCATATCGATGATATACGTGTACAACGTGTAATGATTGATGGGGGCTCAAGCATTAATATCATTTCATCCCATGCATTCTCTCAAATGCACATACCTGAAAACTACTTGCATAAACATCATGTCATGTTGCATTCGTTCAATGATGCTATCACCTCTACACTATGCACCGTCATCCTCCACATTTTCATGGGCCCCCATACTATTCCAAAGTTATTTTATGCCTTGGAGGGGGAATTTTAATATAACCTATTACTTGGCAGACCTTGGATTCGTGTCATGGGTTGTGTTCCTTCCACTTTACATCATTGTGTAAAGTTTGAGCATGAAGGAAAAACCTATACTATTCCAGTTGATCCATCACCTTTTAAAACATGTAACATGCTTTACCAACCCAATGATGTGCTTATACCCATTAAGGTGTCTACCTCCATGACCACCACCGCTTCACCTACACCTTCACTTACCAGTACAACCGCTACCTCAACCACACATACCTCCTCCATTCCTACCACTGCCACAACCTCTACAGCCGAACCATCAACCTCCTAATCCGTTAGCTCCACCTCCACGTCGACCTCAGACACATCATCTATTCCAGCTACTTGCATACCAACCACTGATCCCTTGGAAGGAATTTTTCAACACCTCACTCTAGGGGAGTATCACCTATATAATGTCAACACATTTCTTACTCCACAAGAGTATGGAAGTCTTCACCAGCACCCTCGCTATGATCACCGCATAGGAGAACACCTCCTTTATGGTCCTCCTCACCTTCGTACCAGTCTCACCTATGGGGGACTTTATACTATAACTTACACACCTAAACCATTGTCACAAACCCACACATTTTATGTTGACTTCTAGTCACTCACTAATTGTCGCTTCACCCACACCTTCATGCACTGATGTGCTTGGAAAGGTTTTGGTTTTGGATTTTATGAGAAAGGTCACCATATTGTTATTCCATGCACTACCCACAAACATAATGACCGTAGTGGTATCAGCTTCACTAAACCACCAACCAAGCAAGCTCGTATTGAACTCATCGAGGACATCATCACTTCTCCACCTTCTTTACCACCATCACCACCTTCACCGACGGATTCGATGGATCCATTATGCATGCATAAACATCATGTCATGTTGCATTCGTTCAATGATGCTATCACCTCTACACTAGGCACCATCATCCTCCACATTTGTGTGGGCCCCCACACTGTTCCAAATATATTTTACATCTTGGAGGGGGAATTTAAATATGACCTGTTGCTTGGCAGACCTTGGATTCGTGTCATGGGTTGTGTTCTTTCCACTTTACATCATTATGTAAAGTTTGAACATGAAGGTCACATCTATACTATTCCAGCTGAGCCATCACCTCTTAAATAATGCAACATGCTTTACTGACCCAATGACATGCTTATACCCATTAAGGCATCTACCTCCATGTCCACTACCGCTTCACCTACACCTCCGCTTACCAGCACAGCCACTACCTCAACCACACATGCCTCCTCCATTCCTACCATTGCCACAACCTCTACAACTGAACCATCAGCCTCCCAATCCGTTAGCTCCACCTCCATGTCAACCTCTGACACATCGTCTATTCCAAATACCTGTATACCAACCACCGATCCCTTGGAAGCCATTTTTTAATGCCTCACTCTGGGGAGTATGGCATATAGTGTGTCAACACATTTCTTACTCCACAAGAGTATGAAAGTATTCTCCAGCACCCTCGCTATGATCACCGCATAGGAGAATGCCTCCTTTATGGTCCTCCTCACCTACGTACTAGTCTCACCTATGGGGGACTTGATACTACAACTTTCACACCTAAACCACTGTCACAAACCTGCCTATTTTCTGTTAACTTCCAGTCACTCACTAATCACCATTTCACCCACACCTTCCTCCACCGATGTGCTTAGAAAGGTTTTGGTTTTAGATTTTATGAGCAAGGTCACCATACTATTATTCCATGCACTACCCGCAAACATAACAACCATAGTGGTATTAGATTCACTGAACCACCTATCAAGCAGGCCCACATTGAACTCATCGAGGACATTAGCCCTTCTTCACCTTCTTCACCACCATCACCATCTTCACAGACGGAGTCGATGGATCCAAAATCCATTCCTCCTAACTTTTTTTTTCATAAATATCATCTCCTTTGGGCCTCTGACTTATTAACACGAGGGCGATGCTCCTTCATCTCTTCCCTTCCTGTACCTTGAAATGGTCAATGACGATACACCTTTGATCAACATCATTCAATGTCAAGATGATGAATCTATACTCACCTACCTTGGTGTAGAAGACTCATATATTCATCAGTCGTTACCATCTAAGACGCAAACCATGTTGACTGAATCGACTATCAAGAACAACATTCATACTCGAGATGACCTACACATCCTAAAGATCGGTCAATCTTTAGATGCTACTGAGAAAGAAGCCATCACCTCTTTTCTCAAAGATCATAACCATGCATTTTCTTGGTCTTACGTAGATATGCCTGATATTGACCCCACCATAGTGGTCCACAAAATCGTAATTGTTCTTGATGCCAAACCTAATAAAAAAAGCTAAGGAAAATACACCCTCGCATTGGCCTTCTTGTCAAAGAAGACCTGCAGCACCTTCTTTCAGTTTCCTTCATATTACCCATTGATTATCCTCGTTGGATTTCTAACATTGTCCCTTTCACCAAGGCAACAGGGGGACTCCACATTTACATGGATTTCTGTGACCTTAATTTGGCTTTCCCAAAAGATGACTTTCCCCTACCCGGTATTGACCAACTTGTTGACCTTACCGCTGGTCACGAGATACTATCAATCATGGATGGTTTCTTGAGTTATAACCAAATCTTACTTGCCCCAGAGGATCAAAAAAAAAAACTACATTCATCATCCCTTGCGGGACCTTCTGCTATCGAGTCATGCCTTTTGGCCTTAAAAATGTTGGTGCCACATATCAACGGGCTATGACTTACATCTTCCATGACATCATGCATCATATATTGGAAGATTACATTGAAAACCTCCTTGCCAAATCTAAACACCACTCCGAGCACCTCACCATCCTAAAAACCATCTTTGACTGCCTCATTAAATATTACGTTCACCTTCAGCCCAAGAAGTGTGTCTTCATGGTCCTCTCAGGAAAACTCTTAGGATTTATTGTTTCCCTACATGGTATAGAAGTTGACCCTGCTAAAGTTAAGGCCATTCTAGAAATACCTCCACCCACTAACCTTAGAAAACTCGGTATCCTATAAGGTGAGTTACAGTCTATTCGTCGTTTCATTTCACAATTGTTTGAACGGTGTCAAACATTTCATCTCCTTCTCAAGAAATATGTCTCCTTTAAATGGGATGAGGATTACCACAAAGATTTTGAGGCCTTAAAACAATACCTTCTTCAACCCCCTGTACTCATTCCACCTAAATATGATCAACCTTTCTACCAATACATCTCAGTTACTGATCACTCTTTGGGGGCCATGCTCGCTCATCGTGATGAACAACACAGGGAGTAGGTAATTTATTACATAAGTCATATTCTATTGGACTACGAAACCTGATACACCCATCCTAAAAACTTTTCTTAACCTTAGTTTTAATTGCTACAAAACTCTGCCATTATCTACTCAACCACAAAACGTATGTTGTGACCAACACCGACCCCTTACACTTCATGTACGCCAAACCTTATCAAAATCAATGTGCCACATGCTGGCTTATGATTTTGGCTGACCTCAACCTCGAATTGATTCATCAAAAGTCCATCAAGGGCCAAGCTATCGCAAAGAAATTGGTCGATGTACCTATTTCCGGGGACCAACCCTCTAACTTTGACTTTCTCGATGAGTCAATCGCTGCCCTTTCCTTGGACGAACCTGCTTGCCAAATGACACTCTTCTTTGATGGTTCTAAGTGTCGGCATGGGGGTGGGGCTAGTGTTATCCTCATTTCTCTTTATATTAAACACATGCCTTTGTCTTTCAAACTTGATTTTTATTGTACAGACAATATTGCCAAATATGAAGCACTCGTATTGGGTCTCCAAGCCGCCTACGCCCTAGATGTCAAATCAATCAACGTCTTTGGTGATTCTTAGTTGGTCATAAACCATTTCAATGGTATATACCAATGTTGTAATGAGACACTTCAAAATCACAAACATCATGTAGAAATACTTTTGACCACCTTCGACCGCTATGCCCTTCAAACCATCCCATGTTCAACCAACAAATTTACCGATATCATGGCCTGCTTGGCTTCTCAAATACCCGCTTCACCCGCCGATTCTAAAATATTTGTACTGTGAAATGATTCTAATCACCCTCCTATTTACCTTGTGACGTTTACTCCTTTGGAACTGCTACCCTTGACTCGGGTGACCTTTAGTATAAATAATACTCCGTCTATCTTTCTCTCTCCATCTTACCTCCTGATCTCACCTGTAATGGCCAATGTGCCTTCCTTAAAAAGATCTCTCGGTACATCATCATGGGGGGCCTCCTCTATAAGTGTGGATTTAATGGTATTCTCTTATGATGCCTCACAAGTTCTAAAATTCCTTATACCATTAAGTAAGTTCATGATGGCATATGTGGAGGTCACTTCAGTGGCCTTGTTGTTACTAAGCGTATTCTTTACCTAGGCTATTATTGGCCAACCCTCAACCATGATTGTTGCAACTACATCAAGCATTGTGTAAAATGCCAACAACATGCCAACCTTCATCATACACCCAGTCATGCCTTACAAGTCACATGTGACCTTTTTCCCTTCTCTCAATGGGGTTTAGATCTTGTCGGAGAGATCAATCCACATTCTTCCCAACAACATCAATGGATCATCACCGCTACTAAATAATACACAAAATGGGTTAAATCCATACCACTCATCTCGAAAAAAGATAAGAAAATATGTGATGTCATCAATCATCACATCATTTGTCACTTTGGTGTTCCTCATCGCCTCATCATTGATAATGGAAAACAATTCAAAAATAAAACATTGTGAAAAATTTGCGACACCTTTGGCATTCAACTGAGTTTCTCATAAACTTATTACTCACAGACTAACAGCCAAGCCAAATCCACCAACAAAACCCTGAACAAAATTCTCATGAAATTGATTAACAATATTGGGAATAACTAGCATACACACATTCGTTTTGCCCTGTGGGCATACCGCACTAGTATCCGTACTTCCATTAATGCCACACCTTTTTCTCTGGTCTATAGTACAGAGGTTGTTCTGCCTCTCAAAGTCCAAATTCCCTCACTCTTCTTTTCTCTCCATGACATTGTCAAGGATGACGAATTTCATCAGGACCATTTAGCACAACTTGAGTTATTAGATGAACATCGTCTTAATGCTCTTTATCATCTTCAAGTTTACCAAAAATGTATCAAACATGCCTATGATAAGCATGTCCATTAACGAACCTTTCACATTGGTGATCTCTTCCTTAAAGAAAATCAACATGTAACTAAAGAAGAAAAAAGTAAATGGGGAAAATTTGATCCTAATTGGCTTGGACCATACATTGTGACCCATACTTACAGATCAAGTGCTTATCATTTATCTTCACTCGATGGTAAACCCAAACTTAAGCCCCTTAATGCCTTGCATCTTTGACTGTTCTACTATTGAATTTTAATCCTATTTCACTTTTTACCTCTTTCCATGCTCATCCCTTAAGCACTATCTGCATCCTACGCCATTACCAATGACTAAATAAGAATCATGTGCATACCCGTCACCTTTTGTCTTCTCTTAAATATGTGTATCACGGCACTGCACTTAGCATGATTCTCATGGATACTTTTCGTCTACCTTTAGATGAGATCCCATGGTCATTTCACCCTTCTTTCTAAACAAGAATCATATTCTTCACCTTGGTCTTGTCCATGAATTCAAATCCCTCACATGAGATTTAAATCCTTGAGTCAAACTTCCAATAAAAAGATGAGTCCCTCAAAAGGACATCTCCCTCTCTACAATCACTACTATAAATAGACTTCTCCCTCGAAGGATGGCTATATAAAGCTCTTTCAAAAAAAAAGGAAAGAGAATCTGAAGCTTCCCGCATTGATCAACTTCACGAAGACATCAAGGATTTAATTTCCTCATCCCATATAGACTTCCCGCATCGATCAGTCTATCTCAAATATCAGTCAACACATAAATTATTTTAGTCATGGACTTACCCATTGTGACCTTGGATCTCTTGCCCAAAGAGCATGCTACCTCATACCATATAAAAATTAACAACATTTCACCTCTCTCACCATTCGCACTTCCATTTCCTACCGCCTTAAGGGACCTCTTAGAAAACATGACATTTGATGATCATGTGACTACTTTTCACCCTTAGAACAATCAATCATGCAATTTCTATAGGGTCTTACATTAACCACTTCCTTCAAGGTATGACCTACTCATTATGCTCCTCGCTAATCTGGTGGCTTTCTTACCACTTTTTATCTTTTCACCTTCTTTATTACGTATTGATTACCTTATACAAGACTTGGTCCTTGAAACTTACGAGTAATCTTCTTCTTCTACCATCATGAAAATCACCTATACCAATTTTCCCGAAACTCACCCACTCCTAACAGACCTAAACCCACATCATGCCTAAAACCTACCAACTCATTCTCATACCTCCTCATATTCTTCCCTAGCTTATGAGAGAACTACATTGTTTTGAGGTCCCTTTTTGCCAGGACTATGTAGGAAACACTCTGAGGGCATGGGACCCTTGGAGGTTAGCTCGGCCACTCTCTACCCTAACCATCTCCTAAATCACACTCTGCCCTACTTTTTTTCCTTTTTATATCCAAAATTAGGAATTAAACCAAACAAACAGCAAATTGCTTCACATTTTTATCATCATCAAAACATACATTTATTTCGATTACCATTTCTTTACCATCATCATGCATATATTATAAAACATCTTAAAAATGACCCATATCATCATTCATTGCAAATATTAATGAATTACAACCAAAACCTAACTCAATCCATGCCTAAACCAAAATTTAATTCAATCCATGCCTAAAACCATGACCTGACTCTATCATACCTAAACCAAAATCTAACTCAATCCATGCCTAACACCAACCTAACTCAACCATGCCTATGACCTAACTCCATCATGCCTAAATCCATGACCTAACTCAATCCATGCCTAATACACCTACCATAAGTCCATCTATGCATAATAATAAAATGTTCTCAACATAAACACATAATGCCCATAATCATCATCATCTATATAAATACAATATCCATATACATAACTGTTAAATGTCTTTGGCATGTAGGCCGGTGTATATAATCTAGTCTCTCAAAACTCTCATATACAGCCTCACCATCTTTGGCACGCAAAACGGTATATGATCAAAAGTATAACAACTCTCAGCACACATGTCGGTATATATCACAAATCAAAACTAAATCAAAATTGAGGAACATATATCATACATCATCACAGTGGACATCCTCCCTATCTTTCTTGCCTATCCCCTCTACCTCCTCGGCCCCTATCTAGTGACCTGCTAACATCTCCCCACCCATCATAGGTGGTGACTAGGTCCTTGCTGGTACATCAACTAGAACTGGCCTCGGTGAACAAGTGGCCTCACCCTGACCATGTCTCAGGGCTCGATGGACCCCTGTGCTCTCCACACTATGGGTGTGTGATTTGGTCCTATCGCTAGAGGCCTGTTGTGCCCTACACTCATCATATGATAGACAATTTATCCCTACCGCCATCGTGTTATCCCGAAAAATTGGCAAGGGTAATTTTATAGATAACCTTACCAAAATTTTGTTCTGGTCCCTCGTCAAGGATCCCTTGTGTTCAGAACGTTGCAAAATCCCTTCCCAGGAAATCTAGTTTTCCGAACTTAGCCATTTTTGGTCTTTTTTTGGTCGGGTGCACATAATGACTATGCAACATAACTTTTGATGTGCCCCCTTTAAATCCTTTGGCACATGCTTTCTCATGTCAAAAGGCATTTTGGTGTGCCTCACTATGTTGAGTATTCCTTGCATGCGCCAAGGCCGCATGTGCCTTCCTGTCAATAGAACATTTTTTGTGCCACTTTTTGGTGTGCCAAGGGCGCACATATTCCTCTATCGACACCCCTTTTGGTAGTGCGCCAAAGGCGCGCATATTTTCTGTGTTGACAAACGTTTTGGTGCACCAAAGGATACATGTTTTCTTGTGTCGACGGCTCTTTTGGTGCGCCACTTGAAAATTTGGTGGCACATTTATTGCTACCTTACCTATAAATAGGTGTGTCTGTACTGTCATTATCATCTGACACAATCACGTGATTTTCTCTGTACCTACCAGTGCACCTGCCCTGTCATTTTCAATTACTTTGTGGACCCATTTGCACATTTCTTCGTTATATCTGGGTAAGAGGTCCTCATTTATTTTGTATGTTTTGCGCTTTGGTTCTTTGTTTGCTTGTTGGTCTGGATCTGGATTGGAAAGACTGAAATCCTGAACTCCCCCCTTGCTGTCTTTGCCATTCTTCCACTTGTTCTCCCCCATCTTTCCAAATCTACTGGTAGAGGAAACTCTATCCTCAAACGATGGTTTTGAAACCCTTTGTTTAAGCCCCTTCATCACCCCAAGGTACCCTGCAGAAGGAGCTAAACCATATGTAAAAACCCCTCTAAGAAGAATCAAAGCTTTAAAAGAAACTGTATTTTTCTTCTCCTTTGGTGGCATTAGCACACCCTGCAACATGAGGAACAGTTTGTGCCAATGGTGCATTTTTCATACCTGCTACATAATGAAAAGGTGCGCCCTCATGGCGCACTTCCCTCGCTTATTGCAAATGCTTTCCTTGCATCCTGCTTTGGTGCACCAAACTTGTGTGTTGCATTGATAAAATTCATGCCATTGGCACACCCAGCATCCATGTAACAATCCTTTCCTATGCACCAAGTGTAAAGCTATAGACAGCACTTGTGCATCCTTCATTGCAATAACATTGTGTCATGCAAACCCTTCCATGCGCCGCATCGGTTTCCTTTTGGTGCACAAAAAAAAATGATGTAACATGCACAAATCCTGCACCCTTTGGCGCATCCTGTACCCATGTAACATGATAAATATCTGTTCCCTTTACAAAATGCATCCACATAGCGCAGGCGTACTTGTGATTACAACAACAAAGAATGCAATCTGTAATATCCATGCACCATGCGTCCTTTGGTGCTAACTTATCCCCTGCAACGGCCCTTTCTCGTGCGCCTTACTATTTAGCTATGTAACCTGCAATATCCATGTGTCCTGCGCCTTGACGCCTTATAATCTCTAACTCTTTCTTCTGTCAACATTTCAATGGAAAATCAAACAGCTGACACGGCTTTCTTTTAATTGGGTTTTCACTACTTATTCTTGCAGATCAGCAACTAAGTTCAGAAGAACATATGTCAACATCAAGCAAGAGACCTACCAAATCTAAAGGCAAGGCCAAGCTCACAGAAGAACAAATGAAGTATAAGTATCATAGGGTCAGAATGCCCGAATCCCAAGCCGAGTGTGACCTAGACATCAGAGACTCAGAGCTGAGTCATATTGATATGGAGGAGTTCTGGGTCAGAACTCCAAAGGTCAGAACTCAGAAGGTCACAAGAAGTCCATGGATGGAAAAATTAATAGGCAGTGCGTTTGCACTTTGCTGGAGGAATCCCAGTAAGTGCCGTGAATAACGAATTTATGATGGTGTTTGTCTGGTGCTATAATAAAGGCACAAGATGTGTCGTAAATGAGAAGGGCGAGGTCATAATCAACCTCACTGCCCTGCCACTTTGAATTAATGCTCGGCATCCCTCACCATAGGCACTTTATGGACGTAAGCCGAGAAGACTGCATTAAAGGCCTGGGACGACAATGAAGATCAGTGCATGCAGCTAATGAACAAGGTATATTTAAAAAATAAAAAGGTGGTGACCCGTTGGCCACAAATCATTCAGCGCAGTGATTTTTCAGAGGAGCTCAGTGACATAATCATGTTCCTGAGCAGGGTGTTTGGGCTTCCTGACGCCCACTATTTCCACAAATGGATGTTGTGGTATTTAGAAACAATGAACAAAAATATGCCCGATCAACGCTTTGAGTGGGTTAGAAATCATAAGCAGCACGATATCAGAGCAGCTGCAACAATTTACCACAACGGGGAGGTTCTACATGAATTCCTATGATGTTTATGCTGCAGCTTTAGAAAGGAACTACCCAGCTCTGATGCGGAGTGGGGTTTGGCCCCAAGTTAAAATCTATGAATATTATCTAGAGCTAAAGCTGGAAAATAGCATCCCCCAATTTACAAAGATCAATGATGCATTTTTCTATTTCATCATCTGCCTGTTAAGGCCGAATATGACTCACGGTCGTAACGGACCAAGAGCATCGTGGCAGCCACAGAGAAATGGGGGCCCTGTTCACTCAATTTCCCACATTCACTTATCTAAGGGTGGCTAACTTCTTGGGGGAGCCAACTAAACTACCAAGGTACGCCGGTCCCAAATTGATTCTGCTAGAGCTGTCAAGACAGCTAATCACCTACCATGAGAAATGCCTCAAGAGAAAGAAGGGTGGAACTCCTTTCCCCCTCACAGTGGGTAGGTATACATGTCTCACTCACCACAAGGTGAAAGACATGTTTACAGAGCTGGAGCTGCTGAATCTGAAACATAATTTCCCAGCAAGGCCCACCTTCGACCCGAGAAATTATCTTCCTAGGGCCAAACTCAATCCGATTCATATCCCTCACATTGAAGATATCTACATCGATATATATCATGAGGTGGAGCTCAGGAGGAAGGACCATTCTCGTTTGGCCTTAGCAGAAATCATCCAGTACGGGGTGGCCATCGTCCCCAAAGGCTACCAAACTACTGAGGAGGAAGTGGATCAAGTGTATCTTGACACAGGTGGGGACGATTGGCCTTTTACGGTAATTGATAGAACTAAAGCGCCTCAGACAATTGAGGAAAGGGTCAAGGAAACTCTGCGTAGAACAGAACATTGGTGCCAAATGAACGGACTCATCTACCTTGAAGTCGATTTCACAAACCTCTCCATTGGGTAACGCACCTCCTCGAGCTAAACATAGCAGCCAAAGGGGAAAGGAAAAGGCAAAGAGGGTGAATCCAGCTCCACCTAAGAGGAAGCTCCTGAAAGTCCTCCTTCCGCTGCACCTGAACAAGTTATAACTCTGGCTTCTCCAGAGAAGGAAATAACGGAAGATGTTCCAATAGGCCCATCCACTCAGGATGTGGCCACTACTGCAACAATTGAGGTCCCTTCTGTCCCTTCTCCCTCTCCTCCTTCCCCTCCTCGAGTGACCCAAGTGACCATTCCTTCGGTCATGTCCTCTCCCCCTTCTTCTATTGTCCCTCCTGCTTCTTCATCCATCTTCTCTTCTCTCGCAGACTTGTCCCCCTCCATTTCTTCCCTCATCTCTGAGCTCCCCTCCCTTCCTATGTCTTCCTCTCCTGCAGTATCTCTTCCTCCTGTGAGCGCTTCCTCGGCCTCCCTCTCGATGCCGCCTCCAAGTGTCTCCACGTTTTTCCCTTCTACTACTGCAACTACCCCCTTTTCTATTTCTGGTCCTTCTCCCATAAGTCTAGCCTGGATCTCCCAGCACCTAAGTCAACAGAAGAGGAAAGTTCCCATCACTCTGATGGACTTCTCCCGTAATCCCGTCAAAAGGGGCAAAGAAGCAGAAGCCCGTCACACTCTTCTCTCAAAGTGCTTCGGGAGAGAGGGTAATGGAGATTGCATACCCCAATCCTCTGAAGGATAAAAAGGATCTATCTCTGACAAATTACATAGTGACTCAAGTCACAATGGGTACATCTTCTGAAATCCTTTAGGGAGAGGCCCTATCTGCAGTTGATGCCCTCTGCAAGAAGCTTCAAGAAGCAAAAGAAAAGAAAAGGCTACTGAAAGAGAAAAATAAACATCTGCTCCATGCCTTACAGAAGATGGGCAGTGCACCTCCCACAACTGCCGCCGAGACTCCTGAGCTTCTGAGTCAGGATAAAATTAATGAATATGCAAAAATCGGCGAGCAGGGGTATGGTAGTTTCCACCTGGAGGAGCCAAATCCTCAAGGACAGTGAACGAGTAATCGCCAAGTTCACCGATTTGTATCTGAACATCAACAAGGAGAATAAAGAGCTCCAGGCATTAGCGGGACCCATATCAGAAGAGCTGGACCATGCTAGGCTACAGCATGAGACCTTTCAACAAATGTTTGACTGTTCAGTCGAAGATCTGGTCAAATTTGGCATTTTCGGTCACCCCAGGGCCCTCAATAAAGTCCTTTCCACTCTGGATTACCGGATGGATCAACTAGAATTCGTCCTTGAAAATATCGATAAGGTAAAAGAAGAAGCCCTGGATGCAATGCACCAAATGGAACAGATCGTTCTCAATATGTCCCCTAGGGTTGCTTACTCCTTCTTTCGCCTTAAGGAAGGTTGATGAAACCATTCAAATTTTCAAGGAGATTGTTTCGCAAGGGCTGGGGCCAGAGGTCACTTTTGACGCAGAGTCCATCAATAAACTACTGGCCTATCAGGACTTCATTGGATTCCTAATAGAAGCAGAGAAAGAATATTCCAAACTCCCAGAGAAGCTCATAGATGAGCGGGAGACTTGCGAGGTGATCAGCGAGCGACACAAGGATCCTTCCCAGGATCAACTAGAGCCCATGATCAGCAAGTTCATGGAATACTGTGCCCAATTCCACATCTCGTCACCCGAGCAGCAACAGAAGCAGGATACCCCCTTTCGGCCGCAAGACGACGACGATGAATAGTTTTTCTTTCTTCTTCTCTCTCTCCTTCGACGTTCTTTTTTGTAAATATCTAGAGTATGTTGGCACAAATGATGACATCATCCATGTTGCACCATGGGATGATGTCATCCATCAAGTTGTCAAAAGTCAACATGACTTTGAGATATTTTGTAGATATTTTGTAAATAGGTGGTTGGTTCCTTTTTGCCTTCCTTCTTCTCCTTCTTCTATAAATACTCAAATACTTGTTGTATTAGAGGTGTGGATATCTTTCAGATGAAAAATAGAAGTGAGGAGAAAAGACTTTGAGCTTTTTTTTAACAGAAAGAAATATTAATACAATATTTAGACTTTGTGCTGAATACATGTGTTATATGCATCAGATCTTTCTTATAGTTAGATCTGTGTGTTTATTCTGTTAGATCTACTTTTGTTTTATCGTCATTTATTCATCAGTATTGCTTTGTTCATTTATGCAAGTAGGTTTGGCTCTGTTTACTACCAATCCCAAAACATAAACCTTCTGACCTTTCTGCTTTGGAATTCATTTCTTTTCTTCCTTTGGACCTGCTCTTTCTTCATCCTCTCTTTCATTCCTTTCTTTCCACAGTCGGAAAACACCCCTACTGGGATGAGATCCCAAACCCCCGAAGGCAGAATATTGTGAGACTTGCACAGATTCCTGCTGGTAGAATAGCAATAAACCAGTTTCACTTTGCTGACTCAAAGAGGGGCTATACCCCTACACACTGTTGGCTCATCTATCCATAAATCTACCCAAGCGATAGATTTTCAAACCAACAGTTTTTGGTGACTCTCACTAGGGAATCGAGCAGATCTATCAGATCTATGATAGTGGTATGACAAAAAATCAATAAAATATCTGAAAAATCACTACCTGTTTGTAAACTTTAACTTTTTGTTAAAAATCCAAAAATTTTGCAAAAGTGTTGTAAATCGAAAATTTTCTTCTGAGATCCATAGATCTGGCCTAGTTAGAGACTTTTAGTTCACTGAGTTTTTTATAAAAATATGTATTTTTCCATAGATCTGAGTTTTTGACTGTTTACCGAAATTTTCAAACTCTTTGAGAAAGTCAACTTTAGATCTGAAAATCAGCTTACTAGGCTTCACTATCATTTTATCCTCATTGTTTATTCATCATTAAACTGTAATCGGTTTTCAGAAGAGGGTAATTTTATATATTTAGATAAAGTACATGCTACTTGTTTTTTGTTAGAAAAACCAGAAAATCAGCAAGTACAACCAAAAAGAAATTTTTAATTATGCTCAATAATGTCGCAGATCTGGAAGGTACACTGGTAGGTGAGCCATTTACGTGTTAGTAGGCGAGCTTGTGGAGAAGTAGATTCTTACTTTCGATCTGCTTCAAAGGCAAAATTTTAGTGTAACACCGGCGTGCTTTTTATCACTAAGTTCAGCTGATCGATTAAGCCAGAAGCGCCTCAACTCCATGAAAGAACCGGTCTTTCACAAGGAGCCTCCTCATCCCTTTGTAGCGCCTTGCTGCTCAGTGGAACTGCACTTCCAGCCCATGTTCTTTTTCTAAACTGTCCAGATGGCTGGGTACCATGGGGGAAATGCTATGGGTCCCCCTGGCTTTGCCACATCCTGTTCACGCGCTCCCACATGGAAACCGAAAGAATTTTCCCAAATTTGATGGGAGCGAGAAACCAAAGCACGGATTCACACATATATGCATTCATCATGTCATGTAGTATCTTGGATGTAACTCATTAAGATGTGTCGGCTCGCCTTTTTCTGGAAACTCTACAAGGGCTCTACAACAGAATGGTTTCCAGCATTTTTCGATCAGATCTATATTACCAGTTGGGCCACCCTTAGCGGGATACATTTGAAGACAGGTGTAAGCCTTCAGAAGATGCATTTACACTATTATCATAGATCACTCACCTGAAGAAGGAGGCCAATGAGACCATGTGTGATTTTTATCGCCAGGTTCAATGCGTTAATCAACCGTGTCCCTGTTACCATGCTTCCAACACCGGAGAATCAGAAGTGTTTCTTCGTGAACGCTATGAGCTTGAAAGTAAGTTTCTTTCTCTTGCAAGAGAAAGTGACTACCCTGATCCTCACCCAGGCCGCTGCCATCTGAATTGAAGATAATTTGATAATATCTGGCGAATTGAGAAGGGAATCCTCCAAGCCTAAATCTTCAGGCCCTTCTCCCACTACTTCGTCTGATCCGGCATTTCAAAAGATGGCAAACGACTTGCTTGCATTAAATAAGTAGTTAGCCCAAGCTACCCCCAGTTCCTCATACCGGGATATTCCACGGAGGAATTTCGTTTACAACAATGTTTCACAAAGGCCGCGCTTACCTGCAACTGCTCCACGGTTGGCGCTTGAGGCTCCTCCGGTCAATGCTCTAGCCGAAATTGAAGAAGAGGAACAATATTACGAAGAACCTTCATCTTAAGGTGAAGATGATCAACACGTCGGTGAGCCGACTGGCGACTCTACTATCGGGTATATGGAATTTGATGAGGAGGAATCTGAAAATGAAGAAGGTACCCAGGGATATGCAAGCGGACATTCATACGTTGTTTTTACCCGCTCGCAAGGAAAAGAAGCAGAGGTCGCTGCCCATGTGCAGAAGGAAAAGGCTGCGTCATCCATGCACCCAACCATTGTAAAGAGAGGTAATCCCCTACCCACTCAGCCTATCAATAAGTCTTTTTCAAAGAGAGCTTTTCCCCCGATCTCTCCTCCAAATCATCCTTCCTCTCATATTCCTATCAAGACCAGTAATCCTACCCTACCATCACGAAGTGAGGGACTCATTCCTTCACCAGCGCAACCTTTGGCTGCATTTGATATCATAGATCACGCTAAAAAGACTAAGATCCAAATGTCTGAAGCCAAGTATCTTCAGTCAAACCCCGAACAGCTGATAAGATTGACTAAGTATATTCAAAGTCAAGCTGTCATAATTCCCCAGGTTCCCCCGAAAGGAATCCTTTCCACTCCTCTTGCATCCCGCATAAATGTTGCTTTAACATCCGCATCAGGCAAGATAGAACCTTTCTACCTCTCCCTCCTAATCAATGACCACAAGTTAAGTAATTACATAATTGATTCTGGAGCTTCTGATATTGTCATGCCGGCAAAAGTCACCCATGCTTTGGGCCTCACCCTTACCAAGCCTTTTGGCAGATGTTATTCCTTGGAAACCAAGCAAGTTCCGTTGATTCGTCAAATCAAAGACGCGCAATTCGCATCCGCGACATTCCAAGAGAAAAGGGTAAAAATGACCGTCCTCGTTGCCGACATTCCAGCAGCCTATGGAATACTACTGGGAAGGAGTTTTTGTAATGAGGTTGGAGGAGAAATTCATATGGACTGGTCCAAGGCTAGAATCCCCATCAAAGGTGTAATGCAGACTTTGGAGCCAGAATCACAAAAGAAGTACTTGGTTACTAACTCTGAGGACCCCAAAGCTCAAATTCTTTTCGAATCATCATGAATGGGGAACTATTTCTTGTCTACCGAGTCTGACAAAATGGTTTTTCTCATCCAAGAAGAATAT
This sequence comes from Taxus chinensis, assembly GCA_019776745.2. Taxonomy (NCBI): domain Eukaryota; kingdom Viridiplantae; phylum Streptophyta; class Pinopsida; order Cupressales; family Taxaceae; genus Taxus; species Taxus chinensis. Next base: position 611,124,418 of record CM034148.1, on the reverse strand, counting down.
CTTAATAAGATCTAGACTTTGCAGTTTGATGGCAGTTGTGCAACCAGTGTATGTGGTGTCAGAGCCGTGCTAATATCTCCCGAAAAAGAAATTATTCCTCTCTTTTAAGTTACAGTTTTTCAACGCAAATATGAATCTCTGTTACTTGGCATGCAGGCCGCAAGAGAGAGAGGGATCAAAAATTTGAAAGTACAAGGTGATGTAGAGCTAGTCGTTAATCAAGTTAAAAGGATATATCAAGTGAAGAATGAGATGCTCAGGCACTACCGTAATGCGGTGTGGGACAGCATTGAAGAATTTGACGCTTTTTCAATAGAATCCATTCTAAGAGCCCAGAATGACATGGCTGATTCATTGGACATTTCAGCATCCCTCATGCTCCCTCACCCAGGTTTGAAAACAGACAAATACACCATTGAGGTGGTTTTCCGCCCAAGCGTGCCAGACAATTCTCAGCATTGGCAATTATTCAACGATGATAATCAACTCATTTCTTTTCTAGAAAAGGTGGAAATTTTCAAGGAATTGCATTTTGAAGGATCCACTTCCACTTGCCATGAACCAGTCACCGATCATAACAATGAATCCAGAGGGAATGACGGCATATGTCATCTTAAAGGAAATAAAATTCTGAAGGGCCTGGTTTCTCTGGAACGGTTGTTCGATAGGCATGATCATTTTGTAAAAAATAAAAGGTGAGATGATGCTAGCTCATCCCCAGAAATCGAGCCAGTTAATTTAGGTTCGGTAGAAAATCCACAGTTTGTGAACATTGGAATATGTTGCACGCCTGAAGAAAAGTGAAAGTTTGTCAAACTGCTAAAGAAATACATGGATGTATTGGCATGGTCCTCTGCCAATCTAAAGTCTTTTAAGCCAAAGGACGTCCAGCATGACATCCCGTTGAAAGAGGGCATCAAAGCCTTTCGCCAGAAGCAGAGGCATTATAATCCTAAGATCTTAGGTACTATCCAAGCTGAAATTCAGAAAATGCTAGATGCAAGAATCATTTTTCCTATCCATCACAGTACTTGGGTGGTGAACATTGTGCCAGTGCACAACAAGAATAGGGAAATACACATATGCGTAGATTTTCGAAACCTGAATCAGGCTTCCTTGAAAGACAACTACCCACTTCCTATAATGGATCAAGTTCTACAAGCGGTAACTGGATCAGAAAAGTTGTCCATGCTTGATGGTTTTTCGGGCTACAATCAGATTGAATTCTCGCCTGAAGATCAATTTAAATTAGCATTCACTACTCCCTAGGGTACGTTTTCCTACAGCGGGATGCCTTTCGGCCTAACCAATGCTGGCACCACTTTTCAGCGGGCCATGGACCTTGCATTCAAAGGTATGATGGGGAAGGTCATTGTGGTTTATCTAGATGACTTAACTATGTTCTCTAAACAACGAAGTGATCATTGTGATCACCTGGAGCAAGTGTTGGCAAGATGCCGAGAGCATGGGATTTCCTTGAACCCAAAAAAGTTTTTTTTTGGAGTCACAGAAGGAAAGTTGCTAGGGCATGTTGTTAGCAAAGAAGGAACGAATATAGATACCGAAAGAGTTAAGGCTATTCAAAGCCTTGCTCTTCCTACAAGTAAGACTGGCGTTCATTCTTTCTTTAGAAAGGTAAACTTTCTCAGGTGTTTTGTTCCTGACTTTGCTGAAAAGACTCGTCATATATTGGACATGATGAAAGGATCACCGACTTTCCGGTGGAGTGAGGGAGGAAAAAGGTCATTTGAAGAAATAAAAGCTTCCATCGCTCACGCACCAGTCCTGGTATGTCCTGATTTCTCCAAGGATTTTATCATGTATAGCTATGCGTCTGAGCATACTATATCTACCATCTTGATGCAAAAGAATTATGAGGATGTTGAATCTCCGATTGCGTTCATGAGCTCTCCCCTCAAGCCTCACAAATTAAAAATGTCTCAGTTGGAAAAACATGCCTTTGCCGTTGTCAAAGCAATCAAAAACTTAAGGTATTACATTTTAAATTCTCATACAGTGGTTTTGGTCCCTGATACTGCAGTCAAGTCAATCTTAACTCAACAGGAGTTAGGAAGCTTGTGCGGAAATTGGATTGCAAAGGTACAGGAGTACGATTTAGATATAAAACCAACCAAGTTGGTAAGAGGCAAAGGCTTGTGTCAACTTATGGCTGAAAACCAAGGATCAGAAGTTTCCAGAGAAAAGGATGATTGTACCAATGAAGCACAAAGCCAGTTAGAGAAACTTGATTCTCTACCTCTGGTCCTATTTATTGCAACCAGCGACAAGTGGTATTCCGATATTGCTTTCTTCCTCACCTATGGCGAATGCCCAGCTCACCTAACTGTAAAGGAGAAGTGCACTGTAAAGCTCAGAGCATCCAAATATGTCATCTGGGATGACGGTTTATACAAATGCGGGATAGATGGTGTCTTCTTGCGGTGTGTCGATAAGCCATAACAGATGAAGTTACTTGAAACTTTTCATAATTCAGCCTGTGGAGGCCATTTCTCCTCTTCTGTGACAGTACACAAGATCATCCGAGCCAGGTACTATTGGCCGACGCTTTTCCAAGATATAGCCACCTGGGTAGCAAAGTGTGAACCTTACCAACAGTTCGTCGGCAAGCCCAAGTTGGCTGCTTTTCCCCTCACGCCAGTCGTTGTCAACGAACCATTCAGGCAGTGGGGAATTGATTTTATCGGTGCACTCAATCCCCAATCGAGTGCCAGACATAGTTATGTACTACCAGCAGCAGATTACTTGACCAAGTGGGTGGAAGCCATACTTGTCAAACATACCACTTCTAAAGTCGTTTGCAGTTTCATCAAAGAAAACATCATTGTCAAGTTTGGCGTTCCAAACAAGATTGTTGCTGATAATGCTTCTAACTTCTCTTCATGGGAAGTTATTAGTTTTTGCTACGAATATGGGATAACTTTGGCTCATGCCTCAAATTATTACCCTCAGGGAAATGGTCAAGCAGAATCCAGTAATAAAAACTTGGTGACCATCATACGAAAGCTGGTGAATGAGAATCAACGAATGTGGCACAAGTTATTATATGATGCTCTGTGGGCAGATTGCATTACTCCCAAGAGGTCTCTCGGTATGTCACCTTTTCAAGTGTTATATGGCACTGATGTCGAGCTGCCCATTTCCGCTAAAATCCCTACTCTACGCTTGGCATGGGCAATCGAAGATGAAACTTTTCAAAGTTCCCTTGAAAAGAGGATCATGTATCTAGTGGAGCTGAAAGAAAAGAGAGTAAGAGTGGTCGACAAGATCACCAAGCATCAGAATCAAGTCAAGAGACTATTCGATAAAAAAATTAAGCAAAGAAATTTTCAGGTGGGAGACCTCGTCCTTCTGTGCGAAAAGTGAAGAGAGCCAAAAGGCATGCACAGAAAGTTTGATTCCCTATGGAGATGACCTTTCAAGATCAAGCAGCTCAACGGAGAGAATAGTTTATATCTCTCATATCTGGATGGAACCAAACTCCTGCTTCCCTATAGCAGACAGCATCTGAAAATCTTCAGGAAGTAGAAATTTCTCTCTTCTTTGTACAGTTTTCTTTAGTTGTGTGTTTGTTTTTGTCGTGTGTTTGCTTCCTGTTTGTTGTGTGTTCCCTTTTGTTCACCCTCCGGTCACCCTTATTTTTGACTCTGTTACCCAATGGATAGGCACATGAGATATGGGATTCTCTACCCCTGAGGTTCACTCAGAGATAGTCCCCAGAAAGAGCCAGTTGTTATCCTGTAAAATTGGCAAGGGTAATTTTACTGATAACCTTACCAAAATTTTGTTACGGTCCCTCGTCAGGGATCCCTTGCATTCGGAACATTGCAAAATCCCTTTCCGGGAAATCTAGTTTTCCGAACTTAGCCATTTTTAATACTTTTTGGTCAGGCGCACATAATGACTATGCAACATAACTTTTGATGTGCCCCCTTTAAATCCTTTGGCGCATGCTTTCTCGTGTCAACAGGTGTTTTGGAGCACCTCACTATGTTGATTATTCCTTGCATGCGCCAAGGCACATGCACCTTCCTGTCAACAGAACATTTATTGCGCCACTTTTTGGTGTGCCAAGGGTGCACATATTCCTCTGTCGACATCCCTTTCGGTGTGCCAAAGGCGCGAATATTTTCTGTGTTGACAAACGTGTTGGTGCACCAAAGGGCGTATGTTTTCTTGTGTCAACGCCTCTTTTGGTGTGCCACTTGAAAAGTTGGTGGCGCATTTATTCCTACGCTCACCTATAAATAGGGACGTTTGTACTGTCATTGTCATCCAATGCACAATCACATGATTTTTCACTGTACCTATCCAGCGCACCTAGCTATGTCACTTTCGAATCACTTTGTGGACCCGTTTGCGCATTTCTTCGTTATAAATATCTAGGTAAGAGGTCCTCATTTCTTTTATAGGTTTTTTGCTTTGGTTCTTTGTTTGCTTGTTGGTCTAGATCTAGATTGGAAAGACTTAAATCATGAACTTCCCCCCCCCCTTGCCATCTTTCCCTTTCTTCCACTTATTCTTCCTCCTCTTTCCATATTTATTGGTAGAGGAAACTCTGTCCTGAAATGATGGTTTTAAACCCTTTGTTTAATCCCCTTCATCAGCCCAAGTTACCCTACAGAAGGACCTAAACCATATGAAAAACCCCTCTGAGAAGAATCAAAGCTTTAAAATAAAATGTATTTTTCTTCTCCTTTGGTGCATCTATCACACCCTGTTACACATGAGGAGCAGTTGCATGCTAATGGCACACATTCCGTACCTGCTGCATTCATGAAAAGTTGCGCCCTCATGGGGCACTTCCCTCACTTGTTGCAAATGCTTTCCTTGCGTCCTGCTTGGCGCACCAAACTCGTGTGTTCCATTGATAAAATTTGCGCCATTGGCGCACCCAGCATCCATGTAACAATCCTTTCCTATGCACTAAGCGCAAAGCTATAGACAGCACTTGCACATCCCTCATTACAATAACATTATGTCATGCAAACCTTCCATGTGCCGCACCAGTTTCCTTGTGGCACACAAAAAAAATGATGTAACATGCGCAAATCCTACGTCCTTTGGCACATCTTGTACCCATGTAACATGATAAATATCTGCGCCGTTTACAAAATGCATCCACAGAGCACAGGCGCACTTGTGATTACAACAACAAAGAATGCAATCTGTAATATCCATGCGCCATGCATCCTTTAGCACTGATTTATCCCCTGCAACGGCCATTTCCCATGCGCCTTACTATTTAGCTCTGTAACCTGCAATATCCATGCGCCATGCGCCCTGAGGCCTTATAATCTTTAACTCTTTCTTCTGTCAACATTTCAATGGAAAATCAAACAGCTGACATGGCTTTCTTCAATTGGGTTTCACTTCTTATTCTTGTAGATCAGCAACTAAGTTCAAAAGAACATATGTCAACATCAAGCAAGAGACCTACCAAATCTAAAGGCAAGGCCAAGCTCACAGAAGAAGAAATGAAGTATAAGTATCAGAGGGTCAGAATGCCTGAATCCCAAACCGAGTGTGACCTAGACATCAGAGACTCAGAGCTGGGTCATATTGATATAGAGGAGTTCTGGATCAGAACTCAAAAGGTCACAAGAAGTCCATGGATGGAAAAATTAATAGGCAATGCACTGCACTTTGCTGGAGGAATCCCAGTAAGTGCCGTGAATAACAAATTTATGATGGTGGTTTCCCTGTGCTACAATAAAGGCACAAGATGTGTCATAAATGAGAAGGGTGAGGTCATAATCAACCTCACTACCCACCACTTTGAATTAATGCTCGGCATCCCTCACCATAGGCACTTTGTGGCCGTAAGTCGGGAAGACTGCATTAAGGCTTGGGACGACAATGAAGATCAGTGCATGCAGTTGATAAATGAGGTATATTTAAAAAATAAAAAGATGGTGACCCGTTGGCCACAAATCATTCACCGCAGTGATTTTTCAGAGGAGCTCAGTGACACAATCACGTTCATGAGTAGGGTGTTTGGGCTTCCTGATGCCCACTATTTCCACAAATGGATGTTGTGGTATTTAGAAACAATGAACAAAAATATGCCCGATCAATGCTTTGAGTGGGAAGAAATCATAAGTAGCATGATATCAGAGCAGCTGCAACAATTTATCACAACGGGGAGGTTCTACATGAATTCCTATGTTGTTTACGCTGCAACTTCAGAAAGGGACTACCTAGCTCTGATGCGGAGTGGGGTTTTGCCCCAAGTTAAAATCTATGAATATTATCTAGAGCTAAAGCTGGAAAATAGCATCCCCTAATTTACAAAGATCAATGATGCATTTTTCTATTTCATCATCTACCTGTTGAGGCCGAATATGACTCACGGTCGTACGACCAAGAGCATTGTGGCAGCCACAGAGAAATAGGAGACCCTGTTCACTCAATTCCCCACATTCACTTATCTAAGGGTGGCTAACTTCTTGGGGGAGCCAACTAAACTACCAAGGTACGTCGGTCCCAAATTGATTCTGCTAGAGCTGTCAAGACAGCTAATCACCTACCATGAGAAATGCCTCAAGAGAAAGAAGGGTGGAACTCCTTTCCCCCTCATAGTGGGTAGGTATACATGTCTCACTCACCACAAGGTGAAAGACATGTTTACAGAGCTGGAGCTGCTGAATCTAAAACATAAATTCCCAACAAGGCCCACCTTCGACCCAAGAAATTGTCTACCTAGGGCCAAGCTCGATCTGATCCCTATCCCTCAGATTGAAGATATCTACATCGATATATATCATGAGGTGGAGCTCAGGAGGAAGGACCATTCTCATTTGGCCTTAGCAGAAATCATCTAGTACGGGGTGGCCATCATCCCCAAAGGCTACCAAACTACTGAGGAGGAAGTGGATCAACTGTATCTTGACACAGGTGGGGACGATTGGCCTTTTACGGTAATTGATAGAACTAAAGCACCTCATACAATTGAGGAAAGTGTCAAGGAAACTCTGCGTAGAATAGAACATTGGTGCTAAATGAACATACTCATCTACCTCAGAGTCAATTTCACAACCTCTCCATTAGGTAACGCACCTCCTTGGGCTAAACAGCAGCCAAAGGGGAAAGGAAAAGGCAAAGAGGGTTAATCCAGCTCCACCCAAGAGGAAGCTCCTGAAATTCCTCCTTCCGCTGCACCCGAACAAGTTATAACTCTGGCTTCTCCAAAGAAGGAAACAGCGGAAGATGTTCCAATAGGCCCATCCACTCAGGATGTGGCCACTGCTGCAACAATTGAGGTCCCTTCTGTCCCTTCTCCCTCTCCTCCTTCCCCTCCTCGAGTGACCCAAGCGACCATTCCTTCGGTCGTGTCCTCTCCCCCTTCTTCTATTGTCCCTCCTACTTCTTCGTCCATCTTCTCTTCTCTTGCGGACTTGTCCCCCTCCATTTCTTCCCTCATCTCTGAGCTCCCCTCCCTTCCCATGTCTTCCTCTCATGCAGTATCTCTTCCTCCCGTGAGCGCTTCCTCTGCCTCCCTCTCGATGCCACCTCCAAATGTCTCCATGTTTTTCCCTTCTACTACTACAGCTGCCCCCTTTTTATGTTTCTGGTCCTTCACCCATAAGTCCAGCTTGGATCTCCTAGCACCTAAGTCAATAGAAGAGGAAATTTCCATTCGCTCCGATGGACTTCTCTGTAATCCCGTCAAAAGGGGCAAAGAAGCAGAAGCCCGTCACACGCTTCTCTCACAGTGCTTTGGGAGAGAGGGTAATGGAGATCGCATAGCCCAATCCTCTGAAGGATAAAAAGGATCTATCTCTGACAAATTACACAGTAACTCAAGTCACAATGGGTACGTCTTCTGAAAGCCTTCAGGGAGAGGCCCTATCTGCAGTTGACGCCCTCTGCAAGAAGCTTCAAGAAGCAAAAGAAAAGAAAAGGCTACTGAAAGAGAAAAATAAACATCTACTCCACGCCTTATAGAATATGGGAAGTGCACCTCCCACAACTACCGCCGAGACTCCTAAGCTTCTGAGTCAGGATAAAATTAATGAATATGCAAAAATCGGCGAGCAGGGTATGGCAGTTTTCACCTGGAGGAGCTAGATCCTCAAGGATAGTGAAAGAATAATCGCCAAGTTCACCGATTTGTATCTGAACATCAACAAGGTGAATAAAGAGCTCTAGGCATTAGTGGGACCCATATCAGAAGAGCTGTACCATGCTAGGCTGCAGCATGAGACCTTTTAACAAATGTTTGACTGTTCAGTCGAAGATCTGGTCAAGTTTGGTGTTTTCAGTCACCCCAGGGCCCTCAATAAAGTCCTTTCCACTCTAGATTACTAGATGGATCAACTAGAATTCGTCCTTGAAAAGATCGATAAGGTAAAATAAGAAGCCCTGGATGTAATGCACCAAATGGAACAGATCATTCTCAATATGTCCCCAGGGTTTCTTACTCCTTCTTTCACCTTAAGGAAGGTTGATGAAACCATTCATATTTTCAAGGAGATCATTTTACAAGGGCTGGGGCCAAAGGTCACTTTTGACGCAGAGCCCATCAATAACCTATTGGCCTGTAACATCCTCATTTTATACATTAGAACAAGTGAAAAAAAAAATTATAAATGCTTACTGGTTCTAAATACATAATTTAGAACTCACAAATCAAATAACCATTCTTATAATAGAAAACCATATGCCGTTGTAATGACTTGGAGTACCTCCGATCTATTCATTCCATGACTCGGTAATCTACCGATCTATTCATGAGTAATAAGAGTTAGCATTTTTATTTAACACTGCACTCTTGCAGTTCTCTTCCCTATTCTGGGATTCAGAATGCTCTGTCCAAGGAGCCTATCTGAATAATTGTTACCATTATTCATCGGCATCTCATCCCTTAGACTAGGTGAATTAGGACAACGCAATCAGTAGCTTGCGATACTTTGGCCAAAGATTTGAAACATACTGCTTATGTCTCGTATTCCTTAACGGCATACTCATCAATCTGGAATGCGTCCTACACCCCATTCCTAAGTTATATAGAACATCTTATACTAACTTCTGTCAGTCCCTCCTATCCCAAATTATTCACTCAGAAACGGATTAGTAAGGTGATAACGTTATATGGATGCCCACAAGGACTAGGGATACGATGACATACTGGTTCAACCCTAGTTTAAACCAGTGTGTCAAGATACCCTGAATCTCCTAGGCAGCCTTATAACGTGACCACATTCCTAATCGGTCCCAGAGTAAACTTGTTCGAGTTCAAGGTGTAAATCTTATCGATCAATGCAAAGGGTGTCGTCACAAGACACCTGCATTGTTGTATCTTCGAGAAGATCCTAACCTTCTCGGAGGTACAACCCTACAGTTTGACTCGTGCCATCAACCTTTAAATCCGCCTCAAAAATATCTACTTATTAAAAAAGTGTTACATACGCTGAGTTAAATTATATTAAAAGACGTTCCCCTAAGGGTTAGCCTTTCCCAATCCTTGGGTTCCTCACCTTAGAATGACCTTTCTTAATAAAACCCTTTACACAAAGACGTTATTAAGACTAAGGTTCCATCAAGGAGTTCATATAATATACATAATTCTAAATCAACGAAATTGGACAATAACCCATAATCTTCACATGTGATTGCCAACAGAACCCCTTTTTGGTTTATTTCAGTTCTCATTACTGAATTTATATCGTACTTATAAGTATCAAGATATAATGATTAATAATCCAATTAAATGTTGTCCTGGCTTAATCAAGACCAGGGATTAATAATTTAATTTAGCTTGTTTAGCGTTCTACTTAGGTTTATTTTAACCCTAGTTTCCAGTAAGACAGTGATCTATATTTCAATTTAGCTTTAGATAGAACATACTGGAATTACTAAACAATCATAAGTATTCAGTCACATATTCTTGCAAGCCTACATTGATAATCACAAAAGTCTCCAAATTATACAATAATAACAATGCTCTCCAGATATTTGAACCGAAGAAGGTCAAACTATCAAGATAAGAATACAAACACATAAGTAACAAATATCAATTTCTATTCCTTTCAGAACTAATCAAATACATTTTATGCATTCAGCATACTTGATACAATACTCTACGGAAAAAAGAACATCTTTCCACATGTAGTACATTTAGAAAATCAAGTTGTATTTCAACTTAAAATCAAATTAAACAATCTGATCATCATATTAGATCTGTGTGCTTTTACCACTTACGGCATCCATCTGCAAAAAATTTTCAACATGGGTCAGTTCAATGAATTGAGCATGATAAGCACTAACTCTTAAAAAAATTGCAATCCATCAATTGTTTTCATTAAACACCCTGTTTAAATGAGATCAATTCACCCAACAAGTAAACATATTTCATCAAAATATTAGGGATCAAGAAGAAGGAAAGTATCTGAGAGAACTATCCATCTGAATCCCTAGGACAGCAAACATCAGACAGATCATTACATTCATCATAGTAAAATGAATATCATAACAACCCATGATATCAGCAGTAGTCAAAATAGTTCCAACAGTTAGATAAAAATATATATATCAACATATACTTTACAACAGAAGAGAAATAAACGATCATACATATTTCCCTCAGAACTAACTCATGACTGTACCGTCTTTCCAAGAGCAAAGCATTCACCTTAAACACATGCGAATAAATCAGACGAGACCACCAAAAGCACCATTGTTTTGTTTAAGTTTAAAATATAATAAACTACAGTACAGTAGCTCTCACACCAAACAGTGATGACTATCTACCAAACAGACTCTGCATGACCTCCCACACGAAGCGACAAACAAGAAGATAATCACAGCCATTGCCTGTTGAGCTGCAGTCAACAACTCCTAAGTTCAATTAAACTCAAGAATTGATATCCATGCGACAGAAGATGTAACACGCCAACAATCCCTTACATCAACCTACAGCCCATTCTAGTCCTTACTAAACACTGTAAGGCTTTTCGACCCAAGGTCGAGATCAAAGAACTTCTATTTTATCGCAGTCAACAATGGACTTCTTGACATTAAGCAATTGATGTTTCCCTAAGACTATGCAGAGATAATCTTACAACATTCCCACAACATGCACAGCCTCATCTAACTGGAATAATCAGAAAGGAAACATAATATACTATATTCACATCTGGACGCATTCAGAATTTGAAGTATGGTATTCACGACCCACTTTCACAGAGCCAAGATACATGATATCTATCTATACTCAAGGAACCCAACAGTGCCAAAAACAACAACTGTACCAATCAACTTAAATAGAGGCAGATACTATAGCTACCTATCAAGGATTCAACTGAATCTGAACAACAGTATACAAGATAAATAATAGTTAACGATTCCAACGGTGCCAACAATGGTAACCATTCAAAATCAGGCTTACACAAAAGCTAAATACTGATTTTGTAACAAGGAATCCAAACTGAGCCTCTTCAATATTTTTCACTCAAGCTTTCACAGATGGGAAACGTAAAAGTACACCCAAAGAGTCTGTACCAGAAATTCATTACAAATTAACAGAGGTCATATTACCTGTTACTCCTTCAAGACTCTTACAAAATCAAATTACCAACATTCAAAGATATATAGCTTCAACAAAGGTCCATAATATACGAATCATCCAATGTACTCCATAGAGTTGTTTTGAATAGAAAAAAAAAATAATTATAATGCAAACTATCATCGAGTTCAATCCCGTAATTTGCAACGCAAGGGAGGGAGAAACAACTTCTAACGAGTCGCAATAACTACTGAAACACAGCCAGTTATCCATTCAACAAAACCTAAATAACATAGCGAAACCCAACAAGATTCAGTAACCACTACCTTAATAACCTCGACAGAACCTACAAAGAAGTCCAATCAAACTGAACAAAAAGTCCATCAGTATCCTTTCCAACGAGTAACAACAACAAGCATCAACAGTAAGCATTAATAACAAGTATCAACAGTAAGCATGTACCCATCAAGAGAACAATTCATGGGCTCTCACAGAGTAGGCCCAGCATACATTCTTGCATATATTTCGCAAATTAAAGCCGGAATGCAAAACACCATAAATATTGCAACAGTTCAAAAAATAGAATACACCCATCAAGGTTTTAATTGAAAAATCAAACCAGCAAGAAGATACAGTAACAAAATCACCCCAAGCTACCATAAAAACCATCTAATTCCAAAAATCATCTGAACAAAGTTGTTCTAATGAAATCATTTGAAAGAGAGCAAGATTTTTAAAGGTTAGGGCCTAACATGCCTGGTTATTTGCTTAAAATTTCGAAGCAGACCACTGAAAGAGCTCGAACCTTCTCCTCCTTTTCCAAGTTAGATCCACCAAAAAAAATATTCTATTACCATGACTTATAAATTTTCCTTGCCAGAGAAAAGAGCTAGTTACGCTCATACTTGCCATGCAACTCCAAGAAGACTGGTGTGAAGAACCAGTGATCAAACAAAGGGAAAACCGGAGCGCTTGAAAAACCAAACAAACCATTAACTTTCCATTTTGCATGCCTTCCTGTGAAACCCGAGCTCGAAGACCGAGTTCATAAATGACATTTACTCCAAATTTCCCGCTAAATTTCCATTGCCACCAACTGCCATAGTTGGCGATGGACAGATGCACATCAAAGACCATTTCCAACTTTGGCGACCTGCCACGTCGGCTCAAGTTAGCCGTTTTAAAAACCTCCACCAAATTACCTGTCCCTCATGTTTATCCATGCATTTAATGACATAGAAACTACCGCCCATGGTTCGCACCCTTCCATAGGTCCTCTTCTTCCTTGTTCAATAGTTAGGTTAGTAACTTAGGTTAGGATTTAGGATAACACCTAGTCTAACCTCTTAGCGCATAGATACTAACTTAGAACATTAGCTCTTAGCCTAGGTCTAGGTTAGATTAACACTAATCTAACCCCTAGGTTAGGTTTAGTTTTAGGTTACTAACCTTAACAAATCCAGTTAGGTCTAACATTTCATATGCTCAGAAAAAGAACCTACAAAATACATTCACGAACAGGGTTTACTCCTGCACTGCCAAATGGCTATTGAATTATATGTAACTGAATTATTACCTGGTCCACAATCAAGACCTTCGAGATATATTACGATATCGGGAACCAATTCATTTAACACGATCAGCCTGAGTTATACTCCAGACTAGCTTATTCAATGCATCCAGACCTTGCAACCTGCTTAAGGTCTATAATTTTAATTCATCACGAATAAGCTTAAAGCACCACTTGGATCAATACCACTAATCCAAGGATTGGTCTTATAGATGGATAACTCCATAATTCATTCCAAGATCAGATTAAACTCAGGTGTAAAATGAAAGAAATAAAAGAGTCCAATCATATTCTGACTCAGTCAAAGATCTGCAATTTGCAAAGAAGATACAGTACATATCAAGCATGACTTCTCAATCAAGGGAACACATCCTTTCAAAAGAAATCACATATCAACACTTGTATGCTCAGGAGGAAGTAACTACAGTCCAAGGTGTTACATGGCCTGTCGGGACTTCATCAGATTCCTAATAAAAGCAGAGAAAGAATATTCCAAACTCCCAGAGAAGCTCATAGACGAGTGGGAGACTTGCGAGGTGATCAGTGAGCGACACAAGGATCCTTCCCAGGATCAACTAGAGCCCATGATCAGCAAGTTCATGGAATACCATGCCTAATTCCACATCTCGTCACCTGAGCAACAGCAAAAGCAGGATACCCCCTTTCGGCCGCAAGACAACGACGATGAATAGTTTCTCTTTCTTCTTCTCTCTCTCCTTCGACGTTATTTTTGGTAAATATCTAGAGTATGTTGGCACAAATGATGACATCATCCATGTTGCACCATGGGATGATGTCATCCATCAAGTTGTCAAAAGTCAACATGACTTTGAGATATTTTGTAGATATTTTGTAAATAGGTGGTTGGTTCCTTTTTGCCTTCCTTCTTCTCCTTCTTCTATAAATACTCAAATACTTGTTGTATTAGAGGTCTGGATATCTTTCAGATGAAAAATAGAAGTGAGGAGAAAAGACTTTGAGCTTTCTTTTAACAGAAAGAAATATTAATACAATATTTAGACTTTGTGCTGAAGACATGTGTTATATACATCAGATCTTTCTTACATCAGATCTGTGTGTTTATTCTGTTAGATCTGCTTTTGTTTTATTTCATTTATTCATCAGTATTGCTTTGTTCGTTTATACAAGTAGGTTTGGCTCTGTTTACTACCAATCCCAAAACATAAACCTTCTGACCTTTCTTCTTTGGAATTCATTTCTTTTCTTCCTTCGGACCTGCTCTTTCTTCATCCTCTCTTTCATTCCTTTTTTTCCGCAGTCGGAAACACCCCTACTGGGATGAGATCCCAAACCCCCAAAGGCAAAATATTGTGAGACTTACACAAATTCCTGCTAGTAGAATAGCAATAAACCAATTTCGCTTTGTTGACTCAAAGAGGGGATATGCCCTGCACACTGTTGGCTCGTCTATCCATAAATCTACCCAAGCGACAAATTTTCGAACCAACACGTCGGTTGCTCCTGATAATACTGAGCCTCATCTCTCACCTCTCGCAACCTAGATACAGGTACTATCTATGGTGGCCCCATCAACCTCTGACCTTCTACCTATCCTGTGGGACCCTGTCCCACCTCTTCTTGTGAATTGGGACCCTGTCTCGGTGCCTATGGTGGTGCCATAAGCCTCTATTCATGTGTCTGTATCTAGGCCTATAAGGCCCCAATCTTTTCCTGTGTCATGGCCAACTGGCCATGTAACCATATAACTTGTACCTGTAAGGCGGCCACCCGACCATCATCAGCATCTCCATGTCCATCCCCAACCTGGGCCATCTAGGCCTGAAGACTAGCCACCTATGCAAATAACTCGGCCACCTCCGCCTATGAACTGGCTAAATGTCCCCGCACCATACCCAACTCATTAATCAAGGTCACCACCTGCCCCTGTAGGGTGTCTCTTTGCACCGTTATCATGGCTAAATCTAGCTACCCCAATCTGGGTGTGACTACTCATAAATGAGCCACCCACCACTATCTATACCTGTCTATAACACTGACATCATTAATCCACCGGTCTATAACCTGCTCCTCCTGCCCAATATGTATTGTCAGTTGTAGTAGAGGCAATGGCCTCTCCACGTAATCTCTCTTATACTGCGGGAAGGGTGGAGGTATGTCCTAGAGTAGTACAAACTACCATCTAACCCTATCAGCTGGGATCATCTCATGCTCCCTGGTACGGTGCCCCACTATCCATCTCAGCAGCTAAAGGCCATCTAGCTCATCATGCATCCACTTGTATGAGGGATAACCCACATACAGTCTCCATATGATGTCCACCCCGGACAACCCCTCCAATAAACACCTGTAATACGCTACATCATGTGTAGCCATGTCTGATCAACACTCTCCAATCATATGTACCCATCACCTATACCCCACCCACACTAATCTCGGTAGAAATGCATCTTCTTGGGGCATACCAAATGGGCACACACACTATGTGCTCATAGGCCCAGTAGAGTAGTTAAAACGTGCAACATAAGCTGAACATGTGCAGATGCCCATATGCCCACAACTCTCTATATAACTACACCAGGAATGTTAGCACCTAGGAAAAATAGGTCTGATCCATCACCATGTCATGTAGTACTCCCGTCAACAAGTGGGGAAACCTCCCACCCTCTGCATCTGGCAGTGCGAAGCAGCATACTACCTCCATCAGTATCACTACTAGCCTTGTCTCCTCTAAACGAGCTAGGTACATCCCTCTGTAATTTAGACTGGCACTATGGAATGTCATGTCTGCCAGTCCCTCTCCAAACACTGTCACCATAAAATCCTCTGAGGCCTCAGAGGACATCGAGTACACCTACGTCTCCAGTATCGATAGCCGCAAGATCCTAAACACGTCCTCTAGGGTGACTATCATCTCACCCCTCGGTAGGTGGAAAGTGTTGGTCACTAAATCCCATATATCGATGAGATTGACCATCAGACTCGGCTACCAAAATGCATGCCAATAGCATTGGACCCCAATCAAGCCCACCTCCTCCACGTTCTGCCACTCCTCAACTGTCACTATGCCTCACACTCTCAAGAGCAGGGGTGACACCCTGTCTCTCATCCATAGCTGATCTCTCCCTTGTATCTAATAAAAACATCAAATTAATCTACCTTCGTCATACCCATATTCACCCATGACATCTCACCTATACCCACTGTCTCACCTCTTTCTATCTTTTCAACCTACCTTCCTATCATATTTTCTCTCCCCACCCTCACCCACTATCATTTCCCCATACCCATTTTATAACCCGCCTACATTAGGTTTTCCACAAACATACCCTATTCTAGCCTTCCCTATCTCACCCACTTGACCTAGGGCCCCTTTTGACCCCTTTTTCTCCAAAACTCGACCAGTCCCGGTTATCTCTAAGTGACCCCGGTCACCCCTAAATTGGCATCAGTCACCTATTTTGTGACTGATACCAGTTTGACACTACTGATGCCAGCTAGCTCCAACCGACATCGGTCACTATAGCAGTGAAAACCGTGACCTCCAAACCCTTCCCTCTCAAAAAACTACCTCTCATAACCCTTCTAGCCACCCATTCTCACCTACACTTCCCCTTAACCACATCCCACCCCCTATTCACCCACTTACCTCTTTCCCTATTCATATTTTACCCAATTTACCCACCCAACATTCCAATTTCATTCCCCCCCCCAAAACCTGATTTTTCAAACTCTGACATCTCACCTAACCTACCTCACAAAACACAACCTGGGTTTGATTCTTACCTCATCATGTTTTCATCACTGTGGTGGCATGTCTGTCCACTGCACCAGTGGCCCACTCAATCCCTCTCCGGCCTCCGCCATCACCAATCACTAACTGCACCTCTAACCAATCAAATCACTCAATCTAATCCCATGGAAACACCTCTCAACTACCAATCACATGCTGTTCAGCTCACCAACTCAGTGTTCCATTCCGTCCAGACACTTTCCAACTTTCTCTCTCTCGTGTCATTTTCCTCTATTTGACACGGAACAAATGATTCCAAAAAAATGGAATTTTTATTTTTTATAACATCCCCAACATGACCGATGATGGTTTTCCCTTGACTGACATCGGTCTCATGCATTGCCTTACCATGGTCAATTACCCTATACCGGCATCAGTCACCCTCTCTTCCACATTTCCTACAATTTCACCCTATTACCCTGCCCATCACTCTTTTTCCCCTCACCCAACACTTACCCTGGCCAGTCACCTCACCCTCCTGACCTCATCCTTTACTACCTAAGTCACCCTCATTTGTGGACTTGTTATTTAGCTACTCAGTGTTCCATTCCGTCCGGACACTTTCCAACTTTGTCTCTCTCGTGTCGTTTCCTCTATTTGACACGGAACAAATGATTCCAAAAAAAATGGAATTTTTATTTTTTATAACATCCCCAACATGACCGATGACGGTTTTCCCTTGACTGACATCGGTCTCATGCATTACCTTACCATGGTCAATTACCCTATACCGGCATCAGTCACCCTCTCTTCCACATTTCCTACAATTTCACCCTATTACCCTGCCCATCACTCTTTTTCCCTCACCCAACACTTACCCTGACCAGTCACCTCACCCTCCTGACCTCATCCTTTACTACCTAAGTCACCCTGATTTGTGGACTTGTTATTTTACCCATACCTCGGCTCTACCCATGCTGTGACCTAGATTCTTAGACCTCAACCATCGCAAGTGACCTTTGACCTCATGTGTTCAATATACCTTGTGGCACTGTTACTTGTGTTGATTGACCTAATGACCTTACCTTGCCTCATTCCATGACCACTTATCCTAACCCAACCCTCGATGTACCAGAATATACCTAAACCTTCCTGTACCTAACATGCATCGTGTTTCCTAACCATATCCTATACCTTGGATACCGGAATCACCTCAACCTTGTTTGGATAAACCTATCAACCTTAGGTAATGTAGATTTTTCCTACTCTTTAGCTTGGTGCCGTGCTGCAGTTTATAGGTGTGCATACATTTAACTGTTACTACCTTTGACCCTGACCCATTACCTAGATTACCTGAGTAGACCTTTTTCCTTTTTTCCCCTGTTACCCACCTTCGTCTTCATCACATTCACCTTTTATCAAACCACTCACCGATTCTACCTTTTGTATCACCAGCTCCTAGTTTGAGGGGGATCACCTTTACCCACACATGGGGCAACCACATCTTATTTTTGTCAATGTCACTTATAGATACAGGCTACGCAACAAAAATGGCAAAATATAGACACTAAAATTAGGTCATACTCCCCTTGGTCCCCCGTCAAATAAACACCTTGAACACATTCACCTAACCATGGCCCCTTTCATCCCACTCTAATATTAATTTAATTAATTCATTATCCTCACAATATTTATTATTTAAATATCCTAATTAGGATAATGCCCACATATCCACCTCATCTAGCCACCTCACTCTAAGACCTATTCTTAGTAAGTTTCCATAACTAATACCTACCCAAACCCTAAAAATCAATGCCTACCTTCCCTCTAACCACATTCCCACCCGTTAGAAGGAAGCTTCCATGCTAATCCATAGAGTAAATGAAACAAGATCCCAGAAAATCAAGGGGATCTACCTAGTTTAGTAAACCTAGGAAATCTCACCCTAACTAATGATAGTTAACCTTAACCACCACCGGTTAAGCCAGAACCACAGTTGGTTACCATTTAATCCCAAAAACAACCTTACTTTGGGTTGGCACATTTCTAAGAGATAATCACATCTTTTGAGAACAAGTGATGAAACTAGAGTTGTATGCAAGTAGAATCAGCATTATTATACACATCAGAGCATCCATATCCAGTACCTGAAGCAATCACACAGCCATCTACCTTCATAGGAGCATCTGGGGAAGCACCAGCACTACATCAAGTTCATTCCATTTGATCACCCACCATTACCAACCAGGCATCAAGCTCATACAAACAATAAGTTTTGTTAACCAGCACTCATCTATTCATCATTTGGTAGATCCTTCTACATCTGTTATTAGCTTTTTCTCTCATCTCCATCCCCCCATCCTTTACCTTCATGCAAACTTGACCATATTTTTATCCACACTCTTATATTTCCCATACTTGGATCTTAATCATCCCTGTGTATATCTAGGATCCATACGAATCTTGTCATTACCCTTCCATCTTCATATAATCTCAGATCTATCACCCAACCAAGTTTTATTGATTTTCATGTATCCCGACCATACCAACGCCAGCTACCCATAACCATCGTCAGTTAGCTTAAACCGATACCGGTAATACTAGACCGATGTCGGTCTCTATGCCATTTACTAGAAACCCATATCAGAGCCTAAAACCTCCACTGAATACCCTAAATAGCCCAAAACTTCACCTTGACCAATACCAATACCTTGACAATGACCTTGAACTTCAAATTCAATCATAGCTTAGCTTGTTGTGAACGAATTTTCTTATTGTTGGAGAATGAGATACCTAAATCATTTTAACTACATTAGGATTTCCTTTATTTCTCACATTGATTTGCTTTAAATAGTGGATTGATAGCCATCTAGGAAGTATCAAACTTCCCGGATCTAAGCCACACTAGGTAGTCCGCTGCATATACTATTTAAATTTTATTTGGTCGTCTTGTGTTCCATTTCAGGTATTTCCTCCAAGCAAAAAGGAAGATCTCACGATCAGCTATGGATTTAGAATTCATACGCGTGCAACAACCCATAACCAGCATTTCAATAGGTATTCCTCCTAGGCCTTTACCCTTAATTGTTTCATCAACATTCAAAGAAACGCTCTAGAATCAGGTGAAATAGCTTCGACTTCTACACCTAGAGAAAAGAAATAAAAAAAAATTGTGTTCCTGTTGCAAGAAATCCGGTCATAAAGAGCATCTATGTATGAGAAAACAAATTGATCGCCTTACTCATTTACTTGAGAAAACTCAAATACGTGTTCCCGAGTCTATCAAACAAAATGCTCCAAATTCCAAGTCTTCTACTATAGGAGAGTCTAAATCTGATAAGAAGAAATGGAAGGCCTTCGTAGCTCGAATTTCTCCTTCATTGACTTCTTCGCATATTGAATTCTCCAACATCAAACCTTGTAATATGTCCCAAATCACGTTGGGTGATAACACGAAAGTGTCAATTTCTGGTAGTGGATCGGTAGAGATAGATGGGGGAACATTTAACAAAGTGTTGAGTGTTCCTGATCTCTCTACCAATCTCCTATCAGTTTACCAAATTACTCACCTTGGTGAAGGAATGCGAGTGGAATTCGGTCCTAACTCGGTGATTATTTGTGAGCTTAACAATGATACTATAGTGGCTAAGGGAAAGGTAGATCACCATTCACGGTTGTATACCTTTTCCTACTTTACTTCTGATTTGACACCCACTTCATTACTTGACATTGAGAGAAGCGTTGAGTCCTATTCAACTTCTACTTCTCTACCTACTCAGGTTCTTCAGCACTCTGATTTGGATTCTGACTCCTCAAATGATGATGTTGTTGAGCGTGTTCCTCTTATTGACCCTCAAACTTTTGAGTCTTCCAATTCTGACAGTAGTGATGATGAGCACTATGTCCCTTCTCACTTGAGTGAAGAATCTTTTGACTCTAATCTTGATTCTCCTAGTCCTCTTAGGGACAGAAAAACTTTGCAAAGTGCTAGAGATTTAGTTGGAGATACTTCAGATATAAGACGTACTCACTCAGATTTAGTTGGACCCCACTCTTTCTTCACCTTTTCTTCTGATTCGGTTGTCTCATCTATTTCTTCGTGTGATAATAGTTCCACTGACATAGACTCACTTGGTTTTACTTCTGATGACAAGGATTATGCACCCAATTATGATGTTGAAAGTACTACAGAGGACTTTTCTCCTTCTTCTCTCACTATTCCAGAGAGTGTTTACACATCCCACATCTCATCAGATATTGAGCAGTTTCCTATACAGTATCATATATTCATCACACCCGCTTCTTTTTCACCCTCATTGAGTGAGGCCCCTTTCACTCCTCTAC